>OZ004710.1:1800000-2175877 GCA_963924515.1 Vespertilio murinus | reverse complement strand
TACATTCAATTGCCAGGCCCTGACTGTTGGCTTGATCATATTTGGCTGATAGACTTGGCCCAAGTCATAACTCTATTTGCTTTGAGAGCCTGAAGCCACTTCTTTATTTTTAAAGTTATATTTTATTATGTTTTAAATGTTTTTATTGATTGCACAGAGGAAGTGAGGAGAGATGGAAACATAAATGGTGAGGGAGAATTATAGATCAGCTGCCTCCTGCACGCCCCCTGCTGGGGACCGAGCCAGCAACCCGGGCATGTGCTCTTGACGGAAATCAAACCCCAGGACCCTTCAGTCCACAGGCCAATGCTCTACCCACTGAGCAACACCAGCTCAGGCCATCCTGGGGATTGAACCCTCAACCCGGCCAGGCCCATATTTACTTGTCTCTCCTCTGAATGCCCCACTCAGAATGGGGACATACTTGCTACACTATTCTCCGAATCTGCCCCAAACATGCTACCAGAAGCTAGGGTTCTAGAGCCGAAATGCTGACTGAGACCCACAGGCAGAACTAAATGCTGCATGGCAACCCGCTCACACATGCTTCTGTGAAAAACCTCAACTGCCATTGCTTATGAGTCCCACTTTGATTTTCCAAGAGATGTCAACCTAGGAGAAATGTTCTACTTCTTCAAAATACAAAAACAAACAGAAGTTTCCTGAAACAATACCCACGGCATGAGCCACTCTGGTGTTTTCTGTCCTGTGCTATTTCATTCTTTTAAAATCCTGCTTGTCGCCACCCGAGTTGATTTATTTACCTGCTGCCTGGTTAGGAGCTATAATTTGAAAATACAGAAGGTCCCTCACAGGCAGGCGAAGGCCCATTAATACTTCTGATGGACTCAGCTTCAAACACAGCCCACAGGCCTGAATTGCCCGACTCCTGTCTTGCCCCAGCGTGGCCCCTTCTGCTCACCTCTGAAGCTCATGCCAGGTTGCTTTTTAAAAATATATATATTTTTTTATTGTTTTAAGAGAGGAAGGGAGAGGGAGAGATAGAAACATCAATGATGAGAGAGAATCACTGATGAGCTGCCCCCTGTACGCCCTCTAATGGGGATCGAGCCTGCAACCCAGGCATGTGCCCTGACCAGGAATTGAACCATGACCTTCTGGTTCATAGGTTGACACTCAACCACGGAGCCACACCAGCTGGACATGATCCTCTTCTTGAAGTCCCTTGAACTTCAAGCCACCAAGCACACTGCACACCTCATGTTTCCTCTTAAAACTCCCTGAGTTAAGCCTATAAATTGTTCAGTCTACAGGTGTCACCTCTGATGTCAGCTCCCAGTCTCCCTATCCCCTTTGATCACATTACACCATCCCCTCAATTGGGCGATGGGAGGAAATTCAGGTTTTAATGGAGACAAGGGCGCTGAGAGCTTTATGCAAGGATGTTTGGGTAGGAAAGAGTGTGGTTCCGGGTCACAGAGTTCCTCCCTGGCCAGGAGCGCCAGGTGCGGGGAACTGTCCCCCCTCCACAGACACCCTCTGATACTTACTCCTGGCTCAAAGAGCCACACTGAAGGGGAGGATGAGCAGATGAGCCAGGAGTTTCCTTATAACATTGGGGGTTTTCTAGCCTCCACATTTCCCATTTGAGACCCAAACCTTCTATGTGTCCAGCATCTACGCAGGCTACCTGCGCATCACCCTGGGCAATCAAAGGGGTTAAGGCAGTGGTCGGCAAACTCGTGAGTCAATAGAGCCAAATATCAACAGTACAATAAAAATTTCTTTGGAGAGCCGAAAACCAACTTCTGCACATGGGCCACTAAGTTTTAGTAGCACTGTAGGTGTGCGCGCGCACGTGGTATTTTCTGGAAGAGCCACACTCTAGGGGCCAAAGAACCGCAATTTGCTGACCACTGAATTAAGGGAACCAACACAGGCAGGACCCAGCACAAGTAATATCTGGCTCATTCCACTGTGGTTCATTCCACTGCGGCTCGCTTTCTCCTTACAAACGGAATCGAGTTCCTAGGCTGCGAGGGGCCCCTGCTGGCACCTGTCTGGCACGTGACTCTCTGCAGCTCGCTAGCTTCCCTACCTCCATGGCAAGAACAGAGATCAAGTGCTAATAAAGTCCTCATGAATATGCATGAGATGTTCCAAGCCCTCAGTTTCAAATTACCAAATTGTGCAATTGCCTTCTTTTGGCAGATCTGTCCCTTAACCATCTTATACACAGAGTGGCCAGATTACTACGATCTCTGAACACATAATCATCTGGCCACTCAGTGCATATCCTATAGAATAAAAGGCTAATATGCAAATTGTCTCCTCCACCAGGAGTTCGACCAGCAGGCAGGCCAGCCAACCGCCCACGTCTCCTCCCCCTGGCCAGGATGGCCGTACCCCACCCATGCACGAATTCATGCACTGGGCCTCTAACACATATACATGTACATGTACATGTACATGTACATGTACATACACAAACATATTCACTGAGTGGCCAGGTTATTATACATTCAGAGATCATAATAATCTGGCCACTCAGGGTAAGTGGGCATAAGGGTCTCGTTCGACAAAGCTGTGCCCTCCTGGACAGATGTCGCTGAATACATGTATCAGCTCAAATTATTAGCACAAGCACAGTCACCATACAATGAAGGCATTGAGAGAATCAACTCAATGACTAGGAGTTCTTGGTGAATGAGCATGGCGTGGCCATGGTGACGGAGGAGTTTCTGCCACCTTAGCAAGTGCCCAGAGAACTGGGTTTTGGGAGATAACTGAGTATCTTGCCTCCCCTCGGGGGCAATGCCATGAATACTAGCACCACTCCCCTGTACAGAGAGGGGCTCCCTGCTGGGCCTTAGTCCAGAAGTTACCATTGGTTGAAATTTCTTCGGAGAGCCACCTTTTTTAAACTTAAACTTCTAATGCCACTTTGTCAAAATAGACTCGCCCAGGCCGTGGTATTTTGTGGAAGAACCACACTCAAGGGGCCAAAGAGCCACATGTGGCTCACAAGTCACAGCTTGCTAACCACTGTTTTAGCCAGTTTTGCTCAGTGGATAGAGCATTGGCCTGTGGATGAATGGTTCGGGGGTTGATTCCCGGTCAGGGCACAGGCCTGGGTTGTGGGCTCCATGTAGAGGGTGTGGAGGAGGCAGCCGATCCATGATCTTCTCTCATCATCTATGTTTTTTCTCTCTCTCTTCCTCTCGCCTTCCTCTCTGAAATCAATTTTTTTAAAAATTTAAAAATAAATAAATAAAAGTGAATAAGAAAAAAGAAGTTAACCTACAATGAAATTTAAAAATAAAATAAATAAATAAAACCTGTAATGAATTTCGACCAAGGATTTTTTCAAAGTTCCCCCTTTCCAGATATCATTCAGTTGGGTAGCTTTCTCTTTGGCTGTTCTTCTGGCTGCTTCCCCAATGCCTCTTCTAAAAGCCTGTGCAGGCCCTAACCAGCCTGGCTCAGTGGATAGAGCATCAGCCTGCAGACTGAAAGGTCCCAAGTTCGATTCCGGTCAAGGGCATGTGCCTTGGTTGCGGGCACATCCCCAGTCAGGGATATATGTATGTGTGTGTGTGTGTGTGTGTGTGTGTGTGTGTGTGTGTGTGTATTAAAGTGCCATGTCCTCCTCCTACCTAACTTCCTTCATTTATAAAATGAAAGCAGTCCCTGGCTGAGCGAATTAGCAAATCAATCATTTGAAATGGCTCCAACAGACAAGCTTTAGACAGGCAGGCCATGTTACAGACTGTAAACTGCCACCTTCGGAATACTCCGTATGTGCCCCTCGATTTAACTAAGAAACAAACAAACAACCAAACAAAAAACACGCCAGAGGTTTCCACAAATGATACTAAGTGCTCTCTCAATCCCACAGGCAAAGGCTGATAACGGTTCTGGAAACTGTGTTTACCAAGACAGCCGTGCACAGAGCCGCAAGAGAACATCGTGTGGCAGGCATTCGGAAATAGGATTATTAGCGAATAATGCACGCAGGAAAGGAAATGTCCCAAGGCCAAATTCAGATCAATGTCACGGACATGTGAAGGGGAGACCACCAGCAGGAGCGATGCCAACCCGTCCTCTGCTCAGTGATAAAAAACAGGCCCCAAGCCCTGGCCGGTGTTGCTCAGTGGATGGAGCTTCACTCTAGGAACTGAAGGGTCCCAGGTTCGATTTCATGTACCTTGGTTGTGGGCACATCCCCAGGAGGGGGTGTGCAGGAAGCAGCTGATGGATATTTCTCTCTCATCGATGTTTCTGACTCTCTCTCCCTCTCACTTCCTCTCTGAAAAAAAAGGGGAGGGGGTGCCGAGAGCCAGAACAGCACTGAACACGCGGACAACAGAAGCCCCTGGGTTTCTCTTTCCGCCCAAGTCTAGAGCATGGATGAGTTACTCACGGCTCAGATCCTGCATCTCCTTCCCGCAACCCTGGGGAAGGCTCGGGATTTTGAAGGTTTGCCCAAGGACTGCTGTCCCCAAGCCTGTCCTCTTTGCACTCACTGTGGAGATCGCTCCCTCAAGCATGAGTTGGCCAGAACACGTAGGCAAGAACAGATCGTGCCCTTGGACTTGGGGGCGGCTCCCGCTTGCAGGGAAATTGAGATCCCATCAGGAGTGACCGGAAGGCAGTGCTTCTGCAAGCTGGCTGCACATGAGCTTGCCCTGGCGAGCTGGGAAATGTCCTAGTCCGGGCCCGACCCCTCCTGATTCACTGGGAACATCTCACGCTGGTCCGGGCATCTGTATTTTTCCAGGTTCAAGACTATGGCAATGTGTGGCCGCATGAGAAGCAGGACTCAGAGTCATTCTAAAAAACATTCCCTTAAAAACTCACAGCGCATGATATCGCTTTTCCATTGCTGACATATTAATCTAGAACAGCCTTGGGCAAACTACGGCCCGTGGACCGGATCCAGCCCTTTCGGCTGTTCTATCCGGCCCACGGAGCCGAAAGAACAGAGGGTTCTCTTGCTCTCCCCTCCACTCCTTTACCAGCAGCCCAAGATGAGAGTGCCAGCATGGTCAGGTTGCTTTTGTTCTGGCCCTCAGGTCCATTTCAAGAACCCATGTTGCCCTCGAGTCAAAAAGTTTGCCCACCCCTGATCTAGAAGAAAGGTCAAGGCCACATTGGGAGTACTTTTGACTTCGCTGGCCAGCATCTGATGTAGCTGTTTAAGACCACCTTCGGGGCCTGAATAGACACTTCTCCAAAGTGGACATACAAAAGTCCAAGAGACACATGTAAACATGCTCAAAGTCACTGGTCATCAGAGAGATGCAAATTAAAATGACAATGCGGTGCCATCTCACACCTGTCAGAATGGCTATCATCAAGAAATCAACAAATGACAAGTGCTGGCGAGGATGCGGAGAAAAGGGAACCCTGGTACACTGCTGGTGGGAATGCAGGCTGGTGCACCCATTATGGAAAACAGCATGGAGATTTCTCAGACAATTCAATATGGAACTGCCATTTGACCCAGTGACACCACTTCTAGGAATATATCCTAAGAAACCTGAAACACCAATCAGAAAGGATATATGCACCCCTATGTCCATAGCAGCACAATTCACTGTAGCTAAGATCTGGAAACAGTCCAAGTGCCCGTCAGTAGATGAGTGGATAAAAAGCTGTGGTACAGTCGAAACCGGTTTGGCTCAGTGGATAGAGCGTCAGCCTGTGGACTGAAAGGTCCCAGGTTCGATTCTGATCAAGGGCATGTACCTCGGTTATGGGCACATCCCCAGTAGGGGGTGTGCAAGAGGCAGCTGATCGATGATTCTCTCTCATCGATGTTTCTGACTCTCTATCCCTCTCTCTTCCTCTCTGTAAAAAATCAATAAAATATATATTTTTTAAAAAGCTGTAGTACATTCACACCATGGAATGCTATGCAGCAGTGAAAAAGATATCTTACCCTTTAAGACAGGAAAGACAGACCTGGAGAGTATCATGTCAAGTGAAATAAGTCAGTCAGAGAAAGATAAGTATCACATGCACTCATATGTGGAATCTAAGGAACAAAATAAACTGATGAACAAATTGGAGCCAGAGACATGGAAGCATGGCACAGAGTATGAAATTTTAGGGGGAAGGAGGGGGAGGGTGTGTTGGGGGGAGGGAGAGGTAATCAACCAAAGACCTTGTATGCATATATGCATGGCCCATGGACACAGCCAATAGGGTAATGAAGGCCTGGATGGAGAGGGGATGGGTTGGAGGGGGGCAATGGGGAAAAAGGGGACATATGTAATATTTTCAACAATAACGATTTATTTTTTTAAATGTCTTAAAAGACTGGCTTAGCAACACAAAGCAGCCAGAGCCAACATGTAAGTGAGAGGGCATAGCCACACTTGGCCTTGGAGCCCTGCTTAGCTGACCCCTGACCTAGATTATTCTAAATGCCGTACCTGGCTCACACAGACAAATGAAAAATTTAAACGGATAAAATAAATGTATCTTTAAGAGCGTGCTCTATTATTAATAGCACAGAATGTGCTCCGGTGGAAACAGTCCTTTTAATGTTCTTTGTGAAGAGCACTTGGTTTTAATCTGTTTAATTCGTTTTGAAAATCTTGGTCTTATACTCTAGGCTACAGCAACCTGAAGTACTGGCAGGAAGCTGTTTGCAAACCTTGAATCAGTGGCTCTAGAACGGAAGGAAAATCTTGACAGAGACGTTGACCCACAAGTTGACTGGCTGAGTTTTTCAGCTCCTAAATGTCATTTTCCACCCACACCCAGCAGCCAGGCAGTCATTCTTGTGGAGCCTCTGACAATAGGTGTCAACGTTCACTGGCAGTAACCAGTTGCCCTGGAAACTAACCAAAGTTCTAAAAACCTAAGCTAGGAACCACTGGCACCTTAAACTGGGAAGCGTGATACACACACCCGAAAATTTGCTCTCCAGGATTTAAGCATGCATCCCTGATACCCCCAACTGCCCTCCCCTACAGGCCTGGTCACCCCAATTGCCATCCTCTACCAGCCCCATCATCCCTAATTGCCTTCCCCTGCAGGCCTGATCACCTCCAACTGTCCTCCCTTTCAGACCTGGTCCCTCCCAACTGCCCTCCCCTGCTGGCCTGATCACCCACAACTGCCCTCCCTGCCAGCCATCTTGTGGTGGCCATCTTGTATCCACATGAGGGCAGCCATTTTGTGTGTTGGAGTGATTGTCAATTTGCATATTACCTCTTTATTATATAGGATAACAGACAAAACATGTTTATGTCTCAAAAAGATGTCAACACCCTAGCTGGTTTGGCACAATGGATGAACATCGGCCTGCAGACTGAAGGATCCCAGGTTTGATTCTGGTCAAGGGCACATGATGGGGTTGCAGGCTCCATGTCCAGTAGGGGGCATGCAGGAGACAGGCAATCCATGATTGTCTCTCATCATTAATGTTCCTTTCTCTTGCCAACCTCTACCTTTCTCTCTGAAATCATTAAAAATATATTTTTTAAAAGATCTTCTAGATAGTACACTATTAGTACCCTTATCATATCCGAGAAGAAATTTTATCAAATAAAAAAGAAATGGTTAATTTTGACTAATTTGGGAGTACATTGCACGAGATAAGGAGCGAGCCTTTGAATAAAGGAAAAGATTTTCATGGCCATGTCCTATCTCATTACAAAGCACAGCAAAGAGTCTACTATTTAAAGGTGCATTTTGATTACACAAGGCACAGAATGTCAATATCAACATGTTGCAAAGCACTGAGAGCCAGGAAAAAGGGTAGTGAGATTACA
Organism: Vespertilio murinus; assembly: GCA_963924515.1. NCBI lineage: Eukaryota > Metazoa > Chordata > Mammalia > Chiroptera > Vespertilionidae > Vespertilio > Vespertilio murinus. The sequence goes on along the minus strand of OZ004710.1, from coordinate 2,168,129 downwards.
GTTGACAGTCACCCATGTCACACAAAATTATACATTGCCCTCTGGCTACATGACCAAACATGAACCAAAAATCCACGAAATAGACCAAAATGAGCGTTCAACATAGATTCATATGTTATGCTACAAAAGTTTCCTTTTATTTTGTTTTTCAAAAATAAAAAGCAGCCGAAACCGGTTTGGCTCAATGCATAGAGCTTCAGCCTGCAGATGAAAGGTCCTGGGTTCGGTTCCGATTAAGGGCATGTACCTTGGTTGCGGGCACATCCCCAGTAGAGGGTGTGCAAGAGGCAGCTGATCGATGATTCTCTCTCATCTATGTTTCTAACTCTCTATCCCTCTCTCTTTCTCTCTGTAAAAAAAAATCAATAAAATATATTTTAAAAAATAAATAAATAAAATAAAAAATAAAAAGCAAATATTAAGGTCCACACTGGATCAGCTTGCCACACCCGCAGCTTTGGTGCCCAGGCTCTAGAAGGCAGAGTTAGGGGCCTAGTAAGCATGGTCAGTCAACACGCACATTGGCATGCCAGGGGCAGGCATTACAAACCAAGCAGAATACCTCAAAGCCTCTAGGACCCTGATGCACCCTTTGCTGGCGAGTCTGGCAAGGCAACATGAAATCCATTTCTCCTTTTGCCTCTGCTCTAACTAGGCACAGTTTAGACTTAGGGGAAACTAAAGTCTATATTTCATAAGCAAATTGAACTAATAGAACCATGGCATTCCCATCCCAAACAACTCAGACTTTTCAAGAAAAGGCAGTGAACTGACCCCCAAAATTACAATTTTCAACTTGTCTGTCATTTCACCCAAACATTCTTAGCACTTCCCCCTATGATCTTACTACAACCAAACAGCATAAAGGCAATGCTTGTTAATGACAAGACAAAACGTAAGTCTTTGCCATTGTTACATAAATTTGCGACTCCAAGATATGTCTCTTTGGCATAATGATTACCTTAGGCTGATTCATTTCAGTAATCCAAAGATTCAGGTAGGACATCTGACCTTCCCCCTAATTTCTAAAAGAAGTTAGATAGTGGACCTCGTCCAGTAAGGGACATGCCACCAACATAGGTAACTATGGGGTAAGAGGAACTAGGGCCTGTCTGGTGAGGCTCAGTGGTTGAACACGGGCCTATGAACTAGGGCCATGGTCAGCAAACTGTGGATCATGAGCCACATGCGGCTCTTTGGCCCCTTGAGTGTGGCTCTTCCATAAAATACCACGGCCTGGGCAAGTCTATGTTGAAGAAGTGGCGTTAGAAGAAGTTTAAGTTGAAAAAATTTGGCTGTCCAAAGAAATTTCAATCATTGCATTGCTGATATTTGGCTCTGTTGACTAATGAGTTTGCCAACCACTCCCTAGGGGGTCATGGATTCAATTCCCAGTCAGGGCACATGCCTGGGTTACAGGGTTGATCCCCAGTGTCAAGTGTGCAGGATTCTCTCTTATCATTGATGTCTCTCTCTTTCTCTCTGATATCAATAAAAATATGTGCTATTTTATTTTATTTTATTTCTTTAAAGATGAACGAGGTATGACAGACAGGGAAGAACTTAGCAAGGCCTTTGACAACTCTGTGTGACCTCTCCATTGGGAATGGCCCTACAAACATTTGCTTCCCATTCATTCTTTTCATTCCTTGCGGATGGACTCGCTTCTCCTTGAAGGTCCAGAGCTCTACTCCTCCTTCTCCCTCAGCTGGAGTGACACCTAGACCTCATTTTGCCTGTCTTTTGGATTCCCTGGAAGTAGGTATTATTTTCTCCTGTTAATCCGTCTTCTGAGGATTTAATTAATCGAGCATTCAAAAAAGCCAAAGGAGGGCAGGAGGCAGTTGCGCCGCCTCCCCCCACCCCCAACACACACACAACATTTACTTGAAATCCAATTAATGCAGTCATCACAGACCTTACAACTCAAATGGCTTCTGTAATCAGATCTTAAAATGGCAATAGGAAGTTCATTATAGCAGAACTAAACATTCTTCAGGACATATAAATTTTAATGATTTGGGTAACATTAAAACATGCTAAACTGTGCATGCCATTTTCGATGATGATCCCCATAACTATAAAAGATTTCTGCTTCAAAGCCAGACAGTGTGAGCAGTGCATTCGAGCAATTAGAGGCCTGGCTTTCAACCAAACGCTGTAAGGCAGCAGAGAATGCCAGAGGCCCTGGGAGATTGTTAGGGGACCCTTCATAATGCTGAAAGCAAGCACACAACACAGAGGGTTCACGTGGATACCCTTGTGAAGGAACACATTTCAGAAGTGGATCTAAAATAATGAGAAAAACCCGGCCAAGGTGGTTCAGTAGTTGAGGGTCAACCTATGAACCAGAAGGTCAAGGTTCAATTCCAGGTTGGGGCACATGCCAGGATTTTGGGCTGGATTCCCAGTAGGGGGCATACAAGAGGCAGCCAATCAATGATTCTCATCATTGATGTTTCTCCCTCTCCCTTCCACTCTGAAGTCAAGAAAAATATTTTTTAAAAGTAAAATAAATTAATGAGAAGAAAGGGGAAATGGGAAAAGCATCACCAAAACTTCTTCTGTTTGATTTTAAAAAGAATATAATCAAGTTTACAGTTTAGTTTAATAAAGACGCCATATCATCTTCAAACACACAACACTTGAGAATAGTTTTACTTTTATCTTTCTCTCCAGGATTGAGGCCATGAAATTACCAATGGAGAAATCTGAAAATAAACACCCACTGTGGCAATTCGCCCGGTTTACAAAACATAACAGGTCAAAAGGCTGATATTTTAGGTGAGCTCATGCTTGCTGGTGGAGGTGTCTTGAGCATGACAGGATGTTTAGCTGCATCACTGGGCTCCACCCCGTTGCATCTTCCCCTCCTCTGATTTTGTGGACAACCAAAAGACATTGTAGAATTTTCCCTGAGGGACAAAAGACCCCTGGTGGAGAACTAACCCACAGGCACAAATCTTTGGTCAAATCTAGACTCAGTATCAAACTGATTTAGGTTTTTGGTGCTTAGTTCGCATTCTAAACAGTCCATCATGAATTCTGCCTTTTGCCTTGCTCTGGCCTCTGGTAAGGATGCCATGGATGGGTCTTGCCTACTAGTCTTGAGAATCTACATATTTTTCATACATGCCTTGTCAATCTTATTGTCAGGTAACTAGATATCCCTTAAAGATCCCCAGCTCATTTTCCCAGGCTGGTCCCTACCTCTCGTCTTTGCTATTTGTCTTTAAATCTTTCTGTGGGTCTTCACTTCCTTATAAAGGCTCTCAAATCATATATAACCTGAACTGAGTGGCCAGATTATTATGATCTCTGAACGCATAATAATCTGGCCACTCAGTGTATGTGTGTGTGTGTGTGTGTGTGTGTGTGTGTGTGTGTGTGTGGCCTGGTGCATGAATTCGTGCATGGGTTCTGTCCAACCTGGCCAGGGGGAGAGGACATGGGCAGTTGGTCAGCCTGCCTGCTGGTCAAATTCCTAGTTGAGAGGACAATTTGCATATTAGCCTTTTATTCTATAGGATATACACTGCGTGGCCAGATTAGTATGAGTTCAGAGATCATCATCATCTGGCCACTCAGTGTATATAAATGTGTATGCTCTTCTCTTGTTAATCTGCCTTTTGTCAATCCCATTCCCACATTGGGAGGAAAAGGAATTTTCTACAATATGTCACAGGAATGCTGTCATTTTGTTCCTATTTGGAGAAACACTGGCACAAGTAGTCAATGAATAATTATTACTGTGCACATCTTGAAACAACAAAATGGAAGATTAACACCACAAACCTTCCCCACCTCCCCAAATGCCTTTGTTTTCAAGATTACAATGAATGGGGTTTCCAGATTTGTTTGACAAGAAAATGAAATTCATTTTAATAGTCTTTAGCCGACTCTTTTGGCAAGCAAACTCAACACTTCATCACACCAGGAATTAAAGAGTATATTAGTCACTCGGCACAAGTAAAAATATAATAACTGTTAAACTGAGAAAACCATAATCAGAGAAACTATGGAACACCTAAAAAATAAGTAGCACCGTCTAATAAACAGGACATGCAAAATGCCAGCTACAGAAATTGCTGACCCATGGTGTTTACTGGAATGCCTGGACATTAAAGATAAAGGCTTTTTGCTTCCTTAAAGAATGCACTAATTGTGGTACACGTGTGTTCTTTAGGCAAGCCAGCAGCTGTGGTCCCAAACACGAGGCTTTGAGAAATCCATTTAAATGAATATTTATCAACTTTTTCCCAGCAATTATATTTAGCAACTGCAGCAGATGCCTCTGCTTTTGCAGTGTTCGCTGTGTCACTAATTAGAGTCCCTCTGTAATCATGCTGTCCCCAGTTGCTTGTCTCTTAAGTGGACTACCACCAACTTCGGGAGAGAGAGAAAAACACAGGTCTAACAAGTCTATTAACAAATTTTTTAAAAAGCCATAAACCATAAGCACTCAATGTTCATAACCTCAGCTTTGCCCAAAGCAACTATGGGCTCATTTGAAATTGAGATTTTTCTGCTCTGAGCATCTTAATGGGATGTGATCGTGAATACCTCTGCATCGTTTCTATGCATCCTGCTCAGCGTTGCTCTGCACACCACCAGACCACAGCACAGTATCCTCAGCTACAGGGGAGCTCTGGGAGGAGGAGTCTGGAAATGTATATATACTAGAGGCCTGGTGCATGAATTCAAGCACAGGTGGGGTCCCTCAGCCTGGCCGGTGATCAGGCCAATTGGGACCAGTCTTGCCTAGTCCCGATCAGACCCATCAGAGGCAACCAGCTGGGGTGAGGTTGGCCAGCCGTGGGAGTTTGGCTGTGGGAGTACACTGAGCACCAGAGGGAAGCTCCTACATCTAGTGTCTGCACACTGGTAGTCAGTGCACGTTATAACTACCTGTGGGTTGTCTGGTCGTAACACGTAACAGTCACTTAGGCTTTTATATAGAGAGATATTTGTAAAATATAATTTTCTTGATTTCAGAGAGGGAGAGGGTGAGAGAGAGAAAAACATCAATGATGAGAGGGAACTACTGATTGGCTGCCTCCTGCATGCTCCACACTGGGGATTAAGACTGCAATCTGGGCTTGTGACCTGGAATCGAACCATGATCTCTTGGTTTATAGGTTGATGCTCAACCAATGAGCCAAGCCAGCCAGTCTGGGAATTCATATTTTTGACCAGATGTACAGGGTGCCCTTTGCAATCCATTGCTTTTGGCCAATTTAGGCCCACCTTCGCCAGGAAGCCTGCTTAATAATGCAAATCTGGCTGATGTGCCAAACTTTTGTATTTCCAATGAAGCCTGAGTTTTCTTATATCACTGCCCTTATTATCTGTAGTAGAAATCATTCAGTTCTTCCAACCCTGTTCACTCTAAATGACTTACAGAGGGTGCTAGATATTCCTCCACATATACTTTCTTTTTTCAAAATATATTTTTATTGATTTAAGAGAGGAAAGGAGAGGGAAAGAGAGAAACATCAAAGATGAGAGAGAAGCAATGATTGGCTGCCTTCTGCATGCCCCATACTGGGGATTGAGCCCATAACCCAGGCATGTGCCCTGACCACAATTCCCCTCATTGTTACTGAGTTAATTGTTGACTGTTAACGATCCTGCACCCACCGAAGTAAAAGAAGTATGTGTCTATCATTTTACTTTTTATCCAATCCCAAAGGTTTCCCCGCTTTGCTTTCTCCCACCTCCCTAATCTACCACCAATGGAGTTCATATAACCACCTATGTCCCCTCCTTTGATTGTCATGTATAAAACAAGGTGTACACCAGCCATTCTCCAGAGCACTATCCCAGTGCATTGAGATTCTGCTTCCTGGAAATTGTGGACAGTTTGGCTCAAATCAACTCACAAAAATTCTTTACAGGTTGGAATGTGTTTTATGTGAACACCATTGTTTCCTGGACCAGGCTGCCTTCTGGAGCAAGCCTGGCCTCCTTGTCTCTATTCCCTACAGAGTCGGTCAGGGCACTCACTGGTGGTCCAGGGGGTGGCTCCTGCAGGAATGAACTGTCTAATTCCAAGGCCAAGCCCCAAAATAGCAAATAGGTCTCCTGTGAAGCCGAAACTCAGCCTCCAGGCCCCAGTGGTACAAGGAGAAATGAAAGGCATTCAATACCTCTCTGTGTGATCAGGGACAGAATGCCAGGAACCTTTGAAAGTCCGCTCGCAGGCGTCCAAATGTGCAGTCACAATGACCCTGAAAAGACAACGCTGCCCATAACTGCAGGCTGCACAGTCTTTAGGATACAGAGTGTCTGTGCGCCAGCTCAGCAATGACCTTGGTGAGACTGATCTGACTTCACTTTCTCAGAGTAAGGAGCGATCCGTGCAGAATACAAGGTGGATGCTAATGAGATGTGGATGATCTGGGAATGTGAAGAACCATGCGAGTGCTTGTATGTCATGGGTGTGAACAAAGGCAGCTGAGGCATGCCAGCAAATGATAGGACCTCCGGGCCCAAGTGAATTCTGCCAAGGTTTATGATGTCGCTGAAAATCAAATGGTCACTGAACTGTGGTCCCAGCACGTGGTGATCGCTATCCACCTTAACAACCATAATAGCACACACACAAGCGTGCGCACACACAGAGCCACACACTTAGCTGCACATGAAGTCTTCAGAGCCCTCTCTCTGCTGTTCATTGACCGGCTGCCTCCTGCAGGCCACTCACTGGGGATCGGGCCCGGAACCCGTGCATGTGCCCTGACCGGGAATCGAACATAGGTCGGCACGCAACCACTGAGCCACGATGGTCAGGCTAAAATATATTTTTAAATTTAAAAGGCATTTTGATTTTGGGGGACACAATAAAAGAAAGTAATAAGCAGTTAGGGTCACTGGTTACAGTTAGCCTATGTTGTCATAATCAATAATCATTCCTTGCTCTTCTACATACTAGCTACTGGAAGGCTGGGTGTTGAGAGTTGGGGGGGGGGGTGTAGGAGCGAAAGACTGTAAACCTCACCTTCAAGGAACTCAGTCAGCTGAGAGAAGAAAATAAGATGGACTAATGAGTGGAAATGTTGCTTTGATAAACTCTTGGACAAAAAAGATACTACAAGAAATCTTTTGGGACAAACAAGAAATGCTATCAGTTATTTCTGATCATGGAAAGAAATTCTAAAAAAAATAATAAAATGTTGCTTGTATGACATGGTTGAGCATCGACCTATGAACCAGGAGGTCATGGTTGGATTCTCAGTCAGGGTACATGCCCCGGTTGCGGGCTCCATTCCTGGTGTGAGGTGTGCAGAGGGAAGCCGTCAATGATTCTCTTTGATGTTTCTATCTCTCCCTCTCTCTTCCTTTCAGAAATCAATAAAAATATGTAGATTTTTTAAATGTCAATTTAGAAAACACAACTTTGAATGAATTATCAGCTAACTTCTGTTGGGTCAAGCTTTGGCATTATTTTCTAAAGCACAGAGTCTAAGTTTGTAAAATTAGTGACCAAAATGTCCTGCAAAATGAAAAAGCAGAGATGGCCATTAGGGTCTTCAATTTGTATCTAGTCATCCTTGGAAGATCTCAGTTCCCACTAAGATGTAGTCATCAATACTCCGCATAGTAATTGTATGCAGGAGGTGGCATACATTTACCTAAAAAGAACTATGGAGAGATTTCAATCATTAAATCACCTCAATATTTGGTGCTTAGGTCACCTCAACCCATTTAGGAAGAACCCCACATGGGATTTGGAGCTGTCATCACCACTGTCCCCTGAGAATGTGCTGCGCTTCTCTGTCAATGGGGGGAATCCTTGAATGTCATTTAAATATCTATTCAGAGCTTTGCAGGCTTGCAGTCATGTCGGCCTCCCTCTCTGCCTGTGGGCACAGGCTAATGGTGAGGCGGGATGTGGGACTATGTAAATTCTCATCTCCGTCTACCTGCTTTACCTCACCAGCCCCTCGCTGAGAGCTGGATCCCAGTGAGTTAAATATGTCGATGAAGATACTTCGGTGCAGAAAGCCCAGGAAAGAGCCTTATAGAAGCTGCATTCGTACTGAGAGTTCTATTTCGGTCAGGATGCACAAAGCTTTCCCCATCAATCATGCTTCCCTGTTTCTAGTTCCTAATCATCTCTACCCATATTTTCATGGTGGGCTGGTAAAGTAGCTGAGTAGGACCTGACCTGTGAGTTCCTATTATCAACAGTCACCCAATTAATAAGGGTCTCTGTGCCATTTGTTCTCCAATAGATGGAATCATGTCTCCATTGTGAAGAATTCATTTCAGATGACATGCATCAAGTCAAAATTCAAACCAGGCACCAGGCTTCTGTATTTTCTCTGTGATTGCAAAACAAAAATTTCCCAGGGTGCCTCGGGCTTTAAGTGAGTGGATGAGTGATGGGAGAGGATGCCTATCAACAGCCCCTTTGGGCAGGCGCAGGCACTGGTGTGGCTCGGTCTCTATTGATGATGAATAGTAACCGCAAAGACCCACCTCCCTGACCCAGCACCACCTGATTTCCTTAAACATCAGGGCACACACGGAAGGTTTGGGTTGTATGAAGACAGGCTTACTACAAAGCAGGAGTTCTCAAGCAAGGGTGCTTTGCTGCTGAAGGCCATGTCTGGACATGGCCTGGTTGCCACAGCTAGGGTGGCTGCTGTTGTGATTTGTGGGTGGAGGGGAGAGATGCTGCCGACATCCTATAGTGCACAGGACACACAGCACCCACACACAGAGCTCCCCGGTCTCTCTCAAACTCCTCTCGGAAATCAAGTAAAATATTTTAAAAATAATAAAATGGTTTTTTCTATGGTGCTCACAGCATTATGGCTGCTGAAAGCTCTATTTTTATGAAGGTTTCTCTCCATATTGCCTCCTAACTTGTCAGCCTAACTGATCAATTTACAAGCCCCCCGCCCCCATTTTAACTCCTATTTTTATTTGGGTTATTTTCATTAACCCAACTAATAAAAGAGGGAGAAAACCAGGTAAAGGCTGAAACAAATTTCTCTAAAGACTGTGATTTATTAAACCAACGGGATGCAGGTTAAATTGAGAGATAAGTCATTCATTCATATGTAAAGATGGAGACAGGGTATTTCTCATTTGTTCTATATTCAGAATGTACTATTACAAGTTCATTTACCTTCTAATTAAGATGGAAAACAAACCTATGATCTTTACTTCAAATTAAATCTCAATTAATGTGGCTATTTATACCTGATCAATTTTATCCTCCTTCATCTACTTTATCTCACCTATTTAAAAATCAAACATTTACTTCTTGTATTTAAATCTTACTTTAGTTTTTAATATAAATTGCATATTCAGATTTTTAGCACCTATAAGTTTCTTCTTGAATTAACATTTTCCTGTCAGTGTTGAGTAACGAAATTGCAATTCTTTAGACAACGAGTGTAGGTCAGTGGTCAGGCAACTCATTAGTCAACAGAGCTAAATATCAACAGTACAACGATTGAAATTTCTTTGGAGAGCCACATTTTTTAAACCTAAACTTCTTCTAATGCCACTTCTTCAACATAGACTCGCCCAGGCTGTGGTATTTTGTGGAAGAGCCACATTCAAGGGGCCAAAGAGCCGCATGTGGCTCGCGAGCCGCAGTTTGCCAACCACGAGTCTAGGTGTAGGATGTAACTCTCCCCTGGGACCAGTGAATTGATTCCAAAACATGATGTTTAGGGAAAAAGGTCCCTCTTCCCTCCCTTTGTCCCAACTAGGGCTTTTGGCCCCTCTCTTTCCCTAACATCCACAGGTTTAGTGTGTGGGGTCTTTGAGACCTAACCTTTAACCAAGATGCGGCTATCACTGTGGGTTCCATTCACTATCACACACTCTTAAGTCATGTTTGTACTTGTATTTGCCAAGCGCCCATGGCTGTATGTCACAATCATATTAAATTATAATTCTTGTTTTTTAAATATATTTTCATTGATATCAGACAGGAAGGGAGAAGGGAGAGAGAGAAACATCCATGATGAGAGAGAATCATTGATCAGCTGCCTCCTAAGCACCCCACACTGAGGATTGAGCCTACAACCCCGCCATGTGCTCTGACCGGGAATCAAACCAGTGGCCCCTTGGTTCCTGGGTTGACCCGTAACCACTGAAGGACACCTGGTTGGGCTTAAATTATAATTTTTTATGGGAAAATGGTTTCCTCACAGCTGCCTGTTCTCACAATACAGTATGTCCTTAATTTCAAAACTTCGAGATTTAATTTTCTTAAACTTGAAAGACTTTTGCCATATTTTCTCCTAATTCTATGCACTGACCACAATTCTCCATTATTTCTCACAATCCTATTATCTACCTCAATTTTCTGTACTGTCTCAGAAGTCTTTGTTCCCTCTGATAATTCTCCATTCTATCTCATCATTGTTTCTCTCTCCCTCTCTCTCTCTCTCTCCCTTCCTCTCTGAAATCAATAAAAATATACTTTTGTAAAAAACTGATGCAATTACACAATCAACTGCTATCATTCATGATGTCTGTTCTAATTCCAGACTCTCCAACATCACTTTTTGATGTTTTGGTTTCTTCCTGTAGGTTCTCTGCAAGAAAAAAAATGAGCACATAACATTGCCACGAACTTGTGGAAGATTTGAGTTTTTATTAAGTTTCATCAAATAGAAGTCTGATTGTAAGTGAACTTATCCCGAAGCTCACCTTCAGGGAAGGGACTTACTGATAAGAGACAGTGAATATTCTGGTTTGCTTGAGAACTGTATTTGTTTTTAACACTAGATTCATACATTAACATTTTCTTAAAAATTCATAAACACAACCTTCATATCCTTACATGAAATATGTAAATTTGTACTTCAATTCTATAAACTTGATTAATAGGATTCTATTCTTGAGAGGTCAATTTCTGTTCAGGATGAAAAACAAAATCTGATTCCAAAATTATGCATTTGGAGACCATTTCCTTGATCATGCAATCACCTGGCCATGTGCATTCACTTCTTCACTACACAGGCATTTGTCAGGGTCTGCACTGGGAGTGAAGATACAGGGGTAACTGCTCTGGGGTAGGAGATCTGATAGCATCTAGGGGGCATCTTGATCAAACAGACTTTATTTAACTGCTACATAACAACAATTTTAAAAGAACTTGTTGTACTGGCTGGTTTGGCTCAGTGCACAGAGCATCGCCTGTGGACTAAAGGGTCCCAGGTTTGATTCTAGTCAAGGGCACATGCCTGGGTTGTGGTCTCGATTCCCCATTGGAGGAGGGGGGAGTACAGGAGGCAGCCGATCGGTGATTCTCTCTCGTCGCTGATGTTTCTATCTCCCTTTCCCTTCTGCTCTGAAGTCAATAAAAATATATTTTAAAAATAAATAAATAAATAAAAAGTACCTGTTACAAAACTGTGTGTGTGTGTGGGGGGGGTGTTTACAGCTATGGGTTTATGGCCATGTATTTCTAAAGTGTTTACTATTCCTATCATGTTTCCAATGCTTCCTTTGGTTAACAGATTTAATTACTTAGATATCATACTTCATTTACAAGCCCCTTTTGATTTTCATATCTATGTCCCTATTTGAAGTACATGCCAATAACTGTCATTCCCTTTCAAAAGGTTTTGGGGCCTGAAGGAAAGAAGAAAGAGAGGAAAGAGATTCACAAAACTCTGATGAAAGGGTAAACTCTATCCAGCTCAAAGCACTATGTGTTATGCTATGTTTCAGTACATAATCACCACCTGGACCAGTGAGGACCCAAAAAATACTTCATGACCGATTCATCTATTCTTTCTCTCTATATAATACACTAGAGGCCCGGTGCACTAAATCCGTGCACTTGTAGGGTCCCTAGTGGCTGCCAGCTGCCAGCTGAGGCCTCTCTCCCTTCCCCCAGCAGCCCGTCCCCCGGGTCAAATTTCTGGAAGAATTCTCGGTCAAGGGGACAATTTGCATACTACACTTTTGTTATATAGGATTGTTATAAGGGCTTCTGTACTATTTATAGTCAAAGAAAACTTTAATGAAAATTAAATGTATTGACAAATACATAAAATATTTCATCAAATCTGGAATACATAGACTTAAAAAATAATCCTGTGTTTATTAGTAATATATATTAGATGCCTGGTGCACAGATTCCTGCACTGGTGGGGTCCCATGGCCTTGCCTGTGGGAATCATGCTGACACCAGCTCTCTGACATCCCCCGAGGGATCCAGGATTGTGAAAGGGTACACACCAGGCAGAGGGATGCCACTAATGCACAATTGGGGCCAGGGAGGAACCACGGGAGGGCTCCAGAGTATGTCTGGCCCATCTTGCCCAGTCCCCATTGGCCAGACTCCAACAGCAAGGTAACCTACTGGTAGAAGCGTCTACCCCCTGGTAGTCACTGTGCATGATATTGACCGGCTGAAGAGTTGGACATTTAGCATATTAGGCTTTTATTGTATAGGATAATAACATGCAGCTGAAAAATAAAAGTAGAAATATGTAATTCACAGCATAATTAATGCTAAATATAATATAAAAATTTTAAAACATTGCCATACAATTCTTAAACTAAAAATACTTACAAATCACATTAGTTGACATATACTAAATTCAAGCAAAATGATCTAATGTTAATCCCTAAGTCACTGGCATTGGCTAATGCATATAAGACTGTCCATCTGCAATGATTAGTCTAGTCTTTCTTGTTGTTCAACAGTGACCACCCACCACAAGAATAATTTAAGGGAAGGCAACGAGCAAGTTAAATGTAGAAACAATGTAGCCTTTCTGTGGTTATTAAAATGGACTGTGACACCACCAATGAATTAAGGTATAATTCTTTCTTGCTATTTCAAAGAATGAAACAATTTGCATATTTATTCTCTGCTGTTGGATTTCTTATTGTTCCCCTTTTCCGAGCAGTGATTTCTGCTCCCACACACCACACTGCAAATGAGCTATGCTGAAGTCAGGCTATTTACCAGATCTAATTTATTTCGCCTCCACAGGTCTGAGAATACTGTCACCCAACTCTTCTTTCCATACGCCCATATTCATATTAGAAGATGCCAGATCAGCCCATTAGGAGCTGAGTTCTGGAAGCACATATTTCAAAAAGGAAAAATATAGTTGAAATTTTCATAATGACAGACCACAGTTAGTAAGAATAAACAACATTGTAGTGATAAATAGAATAAGAATGCAGTCATAGTAACTATCAAACTTCAGATTTAAAAATCTATATTCTACAGTCCATAAAAGAATATTAGGATGTAAATGTGTGCTGATTTATATACACCCATGTCCCAAAATTCTGATGCTCGATCCACTGAGCCAAAATGGCTAGGGCAAAAGTCTGTCTTTCTGAAACTCTCCTCCAAATCACCAAACACAGCTCAACTCCTAGAATAAGTCCTTTCTAATACCCTGAGTGGCCGGATTATTATGATCTCTGAACACATAACAATCTGGTCAGAGTGTGTGTGTGTGTGTGTGTGTGTGTGTGTGTGTGTGTGGCCCGGTGCATGAATTTGTGCATGGGTGGGGTCCGGCCAGCCTGGCCAGGGGAAGGGGACATGGGTGGTTGACCAGCCTGCCTGCTGGTCAAACTCCTGGTTGAGGGGACAATTTGCATATTAGCCTTTTATTATATAGGCTATTCATTGAGTGGCCAAGTTATTATGCGTTCAGAGATCATAATAATTTGGAATTCAGTGTAGTCTTTTACTGAGACATCCCATGGTTCCTTGTGTGTGTGTTCTCTCTCATTGAAATGTGCAATAAATCCAACTTGTTCAACCCAGGTCTGTTCCTGGGTGCCCAGAGAGCTTGTTTGCCCTGCACAGACCTATGACTTTCTATTCCCTAGGCAGCAGAGAATAAAAAGAGGTTTTCAGGCAGAAGTGAAATAACCAATGTTGTTTGGAAAGTAAGCCTTGCTGTAATGTGGCAATGAACTCCTTGGGAAGACACTGGTGGTATTGAGATTGAGTAGGAAACAATAATCCCTCATAGAGAGGAAGAGGATAAGACTAAGGTAATGAGTGCATTACAGGGAAAGATTCAACTTGACACACATGTGACTACAGATTGAGGGAGGAGGAAGTTACATGGCAATGAGAATGACTATGATATATAATGAGGAAGCTGAGTGAACACTGCTACCACCAACCAACTTCAGGAAGAAGAGAGGCAGAAGTGGTTAGGAAAAAGGATCAGTGACAAAATCTTGCAATTATAAAGTTGATATTGCCATAGAAGAGCTATGTAGAAAGTGTCCTGTATCTGAAAGTATGAAACCGGAGACTGGGAGAGAATCTAGTACCAAAGGTTTGAGAGTAATTAGCATTTAATAAGCTAATATGCACATCAACCAAACAGCAGAATGACCAGTCGTTATGATGCGCACTGACCACCAGGGGGAAGAACTCAATGTAGGATCTGTCCCCTGGTGGTCAGTGTGCTCCCACAGGGGGAGTGACACTCAGCCAGAAGCTGGGCTCACAGCTGGCAAGTACCGTGGTGGTTGCAGGAGCCTCTCCTGCCTCTGAAGCAGCACTAAGGATGTCCAACTGCTGTGGGGAGCAGATCTAAGCCATCAGTCAGACATCCCTGAGGGCTCCCGGACTGCAAGAGTGTGCAGGCCAGGCTGAGGGGACTGCCCCCGCCCCCAAGTGCACAAATTTTGTGCCCTGGGCCTCTAGTTAGCATATAAATGACATTTGAAGCCTTGAGAATGGATAAGTTCATCATGGGGGGGGGTGTACTATGAGGCCCTAAAGGGAGCCAAGAACAATTTTTGGAGAATCATAACATTTGATGGACATGCCACAGTCAGCAAAGAATAAGGAGGCAAAGAAGTATTCGGAAAATTATGCAGATGCAAAAATCTAGAAACCAAAGACAAAGGTTCAAGAAATGGTATTGACAAATGGCACTAAGTGGATCAAGAAAAATAAAAAGCTGTCCTTGGGGCTTGACAATGAAGCCTCCTAGGGGACCATTAAATGACAGAGGTAGGAAGAGAAATAGGGGAATAGAAAGGCATCTATATTTATATTTTTATCACTCAAGGAGGAATTGAACCAAGCTAGAAGCCATATGGACTGACCCATTCTCCCCAGTGTTCTTGATGTACACCATGTAAAAACTGACTCCTCCAGAACGGGTATCCTGGCATGCAGGCTCAAAGCTCCTGAGAGCAAGCTATCCTACAGCTGGTAGATTCATTTCTGCATTTGTTATGATGAAAAAGAAAAGAATCAACGGAGGATTTTTTTTTTTCATTCTTTAGAGGACCTCAAAATATCATGCAGTAGACTTCCTTAATCCCCACATTCTTTAGCTTTCTAATTAACTCACTATTGTCTACAAAGTGACAAGGGAGGCCCGCCAAATCTACCATAACATAAAATTCTTCACTCTGTCTATGATGAATTTAATCAAAGCTATAACCATAGGAAACCCTCCTAAGTTATAGAAAAAACACGTCCTGGTGTATCCTGCAACATACTGAGGATCACAAAATTTCAGTATAATAGGTGAGCCTTACTCAAAAGCATCAGTGTGTGTTTCAAAAAGTCATTAGAGAGTCATAGCAATCAGAGTTCAAAGCCAGCTTTCCAAGTCTAATTCAGTGCCTCCTTTTCATTGTCCCACAATATTCTCATCACAGCTGGGGTCCTGCTTGGATTATAGGTGGGAAGCGTGGGCTGTGAGTACAAGGTGTATTTATATATACACTAGGAGGACTCAGGGTCTAGAGGAACATGATGGCAAGATTTTTTCAAAGAAATCAAAAATCAGCTTGAGTGCAAATAATCACCACGAAATTAAGCTGTTGAGTACAGTTAGATTTCTGAGCATAGTTGGCTTTGTGTGTGTGCAGTGCCCTCTGTGATACAGTTAAGTTTTACCTTTAGTTTCTTTTGTCTTTCTAAAACGACACATATGTATACTAGAGGCCCGTTGCAAGATATTCATGCAAGAATAGGCCTTGCTTCCCCAGGCTTCACTCCCAGCTTCCTGGGAACCAGCAAGTCCCCTCTCCAGTCCAGAGCACTGCTCCTATAGCTCCCTCTGCCACTCCCCTCCCCCTCATAGCAGGCATTCTGCCCCTCCTGGCCTCTCTGAGCCTGCATATGCAAATTAAACCACCATCTTTGTTGAGTTAATTTACATACTCACTGATTGGCTGCGGGCGTAACGGAGGTACGGTCAATTTACATGTGTTTCTATTATTAGGTAAGATAAAATGGATTTTGCAGGAGGTAGCCAATGCTTCTATCTCTCTTTCCCTCTCCCTTCCTCTCTGAAATCCATAAAAATGTATTTAAAAACAAGCAAACAAAAAACAACCCAGAAATTCGAACATTTGCCTAATTCATGCAGGTCCAGAGATGCAGAGCCAGAATTAGAAAAAAGAGGTCTGTGTTCTCCATCTCTTCCATAAGCTACCTTTAAAGATTTTGACAGCTGGAAAAGATAAGCCAAACCATCAAGTTGAAACATAGCACTGACAGACGCACCGTCCTGCGTGCAGGAATACAACTTTAAATGCATGGGAGAGGGCTGGGGGATATGGGATGTTTGGTCCACCATGCCTGTGGAAAATATTTAAGGACATAGGTGTACTTGAAATTGAACATGAATTGACAGGGTCAGCCGCAGAGGTTCCAATAATAGTATGTGGCTATTTCAGCTTTCCTAACCCTGGTTACACTTTGGGAAAACACATTCTTATCTGCACTCCAGCTCATAACTGCTACAAAGACATTTCCCCTCTTCCGGTCAAGTTACAACAGGAGTTCAATCATCCTGGTACAAGGGGCAACGGAACCAGTTACTGCCAGGAACCACAGGGAAGTTCTGTGGACAGAAGAGTGGGGAGAGGAGCAGGATGAATGAATCTTACAAAGCAAAGACTCTCAAATGGGACTAGGAGGAGGGTGCATTAGTTCGTATTGAGGCCCATAATCTACTTCCAAGGATTTCATGAAGTAATATTAACACACTGCTCAATGAGTAAAATAGGATGTTCTGTAACAACATCAATGAGATGAATGGTAAGAACAACTTCAATAGATTTATTAACTAAAATATTCATTAGAAACCTTACTGAATTTGCATGCAATATTTCCAACACTCTTTGTCTATGTGTGTTTTTTTAAGATATATTTTTTATATTTCTGAAACTGTCTTATTATAGCTCATGGAACAGCTGGGTAGCTCCAAAAATGGTTTGGGGAAATCTCTGATGATATAACGAACTACAAGCCACAATTCCTGATGCATCTATAGGATAAAGGGTATTAATATTTTGTTTCCATTCAAACAGAGACTTTTCAGAATTACTCATATTCATGTTAAGGAAGTGACAAGAATCCCAAAGGAACAAATATTACATGTGCGCATATGGAGCTATCTAGCATGCTATTCATCCCGTCTTTGTGCCAGGCTGGTAAATGAATGGGACAATTAATAACAGCAAAGGGAATAAAGAAATCGTGTTAGTAGCTGAAGAGGAATTCCATGTGTTCTACTCACTTAGGCAACTCAGTCCCTAAAAACAATGGAAATGAAATGTTTACTAGAGAAAACGGTAGGCCTACAAAAGCCTCATTAATGAAGAGTGACCCGTTTAGCAGGTATCATCAGCGGACCCTGTCCAAGCTTAGATTTATCTCCTTACTGGGAAGGCTGAGCTCATCACTTCCACACCATGAACAAGATAGCTGAAGACAGCCGAAACCGGTCCGCCTGCGGACTGAAAGGTCCTAGGTTCGATTCCGGTCAAGGGCGCATACCTTGGTTGCAGGCACATCCTCAGTAGGGGGTGTGCAAGAGTCAGCTGATCGATGTTTCTCTCTCATCGATGTTTCTAACTCTCCCTCTCTCTTACTCTCTGTAAAAAAGTCAATAAATTAAAAAAAAAAAGATAGCTGAAGACACGCTGAATTCTCCCAGAACAAACTCATATAAAGGCCTTGAACATCAGAAACAAGGAGGCATGTGATGGCATAGCATTCCCACTTTCTGCTGATGCAGGGTCTCCACTTGGCCTTCTCCCTAAACCCTGGAACTCTTCTCGGGCGTCTCCATCAGCTCTGTCACTTCAGAATTTGCGACCAGGAAACCACCATGCTAATCACCCTAAACCAGTGGTTGGCAAACTGAGGCTTGCGGACCACATGCAGCTCTTTGGGCCCTTGAGTGTAGTTCTTCCACAAAATACAGTGCACGCCGACACATAGTAACTTCTTGGCCCATGCGCAGAAGTCGGTTTTCGGCTCTCAAAAGAAATTTCATTCGGTGTACTGTTGATATTTGGCTCTGTTGACTAATGAGTTTGCCGACCACTGCCCTAAACCAACTTTTAAAAAATATATATTTTATTGATTTTTTTACAGAGAGGAAGGGCGAGGGAAAGTTAGAAACATCAATGAGAAAGAAACATCGATCAGCTGCCTCTTGCACACCTCCTACTGAGGGTGTGCCCACAACCAAGGTACATGCCCTTGACCAGAACCTGCTAAGAATGGTTGACATGAGTCTAATATAAGGTGGTCTTTAAAAAACAGAGACCAGCACTAGCTGCTGTGGCTCAGTGGACAGAGCATTGGCCTGCAGACTGAAAGGTCCCAGGTTGGATTCTGATCAGGACACATCTCCAATGTGTGGGCTCGATCCCGAGTGTAGGGCGTGAAGGAGGCAGCTGATCCATGATTCTCTCTCAGCATGGATGTTTCTATCTCTCTCTCCCTCCCTCTTTCTTCTTCTCTGAAATCAATATATATATATTTAATTTTAAAAAAAGAGAAAGAAAGAGAAACCAGCACTAGCTGGTTTAGTTCAGTGGGTAGAGCATCGGCCTGTGGACTAAAGGGTCCCGGGTTTGATTCCAGTCAAGGGCACATGCCTGGGTTGCAGGCTTGATCCATAGTGGGGGGGGGGGGTACAGTAGGCAGCAGATCCATGATTCTCTCTCATCTCTGATGTTTCTCTCTCACTTCAAAATATGTTTTTGAAAAAAAAGAGATGAGTACTTTTCCTTTCTTGTTGTTTTCCTTCAGGCCTTCAGCTGCTGGCTAGCCCCACCAAGGAGCTTGCAGACACAGATTTGCCAATGATGCCCGTGACCTTGTCTTCCTGCCTGCATGGGGACAGAGCTTTCCAGATTGAATGGGCTTAATAAATGAGTGACGGCTGGAAGCGACTTTGTCCAATAGCAGAACAAATGGGGAGGCCATTTGGGAGAAGAATATATTCAAAGAACAGGTGGCCGGGAGGATCTGTGAACAGCAGCAGCTAAAATGGGTGGAAATGAAACGGGAGCTGGGAAAACTCATGCCCTGCGCTTCCTGTCAAAAAGAAGGCTCGCTCCCTTCTTACACTTTTGGGTCCTACAGAACCTTGAACTTGACATCAGAAAAAGACATTAAGAAAAGGTGTTCAGTGCTGTCTTGGAGGAATAGACCCTTTGGAGACCAGGAGCCAAGGCAGACTGGTCATGAACTTTCATGCATGAGGAGCCCACACGCAGATTTCCCCAGCAAAGAAAAAGTGAGATTCCAGGTTTCACACCGAGGGCTGACTTAGGGGACATTTGGTTATTTCTTGCAATTCGTGCAAGCTGTTTCAGACAGGAGACCAATCAGAACATGAAATACCTTCCTAGAAATTCAGAATTGCCCTCTTTTAAACTCTATTGTTCAACAGGCAGCACCAGCCCCTGA
The DNA here is from genome assembly GCA_963924515.1 of Vespertilio murinus. NCBI lineage: Eukaryota > Metazoa > Chordata > Mammalia > Chiroptera > Vespertilionidae > Vespertilio > Vespertilio murinus. The sequence goes on along the minus strand of OZ004710.1, from coordinate 2,148,421 downwards.
TGGCCAAGGAGCTCACATGATGTGGTGTCTGGAGAGAGATGCGCCTTGATTGTAAAATTACAAAGAGTTAGTTTAAAACAGAAAAGTAACATGGCTTTTTAAAAAAATATGAGTGGTTGCTGGTTTTGGAGAGGAAAGGAGAGAGAAAGAGAGAGAAATATCAATCGGAGAAAGAAGCATCAATTGGCTGTCTCACACACATGGTCTGAATAGCACAACATCCCTGAGTATCGTTGCTGATCAAGTTCATCCTGTCATGTGGATGGCATATCCCATGGACATGGCTTCTTTCAACAAGACAATGCGCCATGCCACGGTGCTCGCATTGTGCAGGAATGGTTTCAGGAACACGAGGGAGACTTTCCCTTGCTTAGGTGGCCCCCACCATCACCAGATCTCAATCCAACTGAGTGTTTGTGGGACGGAGTTAAAAGAGCCATCAGGCAGCTGGTTCCACAACCATCCAGTCTCAGACCGGACAGTGCTATCCATCGGGCATGCTGTCAGATCCCTCCCATCACCTTTCAGCATCTTGTGGAACCAATGCCAAGAAGAATCGCCGCGGTATTGAAGGCAAAAGGTGGCCCCAGGAAGTGCGGATGGGGTGGTCATAATACTCTGGCTACTCAGTATATATATATATATATATATATATATATATATATATATATATATATATATATTGCTTTCAGAGAGGAAGGAAGAGGGAGAGACAGAATCATTGGTTAGCTGTCTCCTGTACATCTCCTACTGGGGATCGAGCCTGCAACGTGGGCATGTGCTCTTGACTAGTCGAACTCGGGACACCTCAGGCCGCAGGCCAATGCTCTATCTACTGAGCCAAACCAGCTAGGGCCTAAGCTTATTTGATTAAGTTTCAAAAAATGAATTCTAGAGGCCATTTGGGGGCCCCTATGCCCATGAGAGCATGTTGCCTGAAAATTCTCTACTCTTAGTACATCTCTCTTCTACATAGCAAAGGCCTACAGCACTTATTAGTGAATGCGTCAGTCACTGGTTACGTGACTATATGAATGAAGTTGTGTGAAGCCAGGATTGCATAAGGAGGAAACAGATATACTTTCAAAAAGGGCAAAGCAGCATGGAAATGCTGTGACCTCTGTGGCGGAAAACAAGGCGATAGTAACAACCAAGTAAAGAACCGTTTCAGTCAAGGAAGCAGAAATGCAAATGAAATACAAAGAAGAACATCTGGCCCTAGCTGGTTTTGCTCAGTGGATAGAGAATCAGCCCATGGACTGAAGAGTCTCGGGTTCGATTCCAATCAAGGGCACATGCCCAGGCTACCTGCTCGATCCCCAGTCTCGAGCATGCAGGAGGCAGCTGATCCATGATTCTTTCACATCACTGATGTTTCTCTCTTTCTCTCTCCCTATCCCTTCCTCTCTGAAATCAATGAAAAAATATATATTTTTAAAAAATAACCACAGACTTTCATGTTCTCAGGACAGCACAGACACTTAAAAACAAAAAAAGCAAAACAAAGTCCTCCTAATAAATGGGACTATTTCCTCTGGAGCACCTCTAGGGGAATACCACCCCCACTAACCAGGCCGGCATGGCAAGGAACCAGAAGCTCCCATAAACTCAGAGAGCGCTATCATTTTAGCATATCAGATGAATTAAACACTGCATTTACATAAAATATTATTTGTCATTTTCCATTCTCTATTCATGAAACAATCTGTATTTGGAAAATAAATCCCAGTCAATTTTCATGCTTGCAAAACATCTAGTGTCTCCAAATGTATCAGATGTGAAAGCCAAATTACGAGCAGTGCTAAGAAAAAGCCACACCAGCCTTTGGCCGGAAATGTAAAATATAAGCAAATTTAGTAAACTGAACAGCAACCTAATTCTTTACGATTTTAGACACTTCTTTGTTAATTCTTTCAAAATTTCACATTCCTTGACCGTACCTGAATGCATTTTAACAAAGCTCATTTTGTAAAACAAAATATCTAACATTTCATAAAGTCATCTTCATGTAATAAAACAAATAAATAAATCAAGACCACAATTGCTGGGGTGGGGGGGGGCAAGAGCTACATTTCCTTAAATGAGTAAGTAGGGCCCTAGCCAGTTTGGCTCAGTGGATAGTGTTGGCCTGTGGACTGAAGGGTCCCAGGTTCAATTCGGGCGAAGGCCATATGCCCAGGTTGTCGACTCGTTCTTCAGTGGGGGGCATGCAGGAGGCAGCCAATCCATGATTCTCTCTCATCATTGATGTTTCTCTCTCTCTCCCTCTCCCTTCCTCTCTGAAATAAATTTAAAAAATTTTTTTTTTAAAAAGAGTAAGTGGGTATGTCAGTAGCCCTGGCAACTAACATGACAATCATTTTTGTTGAGCTTTGGTTTCATACAAAATTTTCTTTTCTTTTAATATGTCTTGGGTGTGATATTTTTCCCCAGCTACTGATTTCCCAACAAGCTCATCACTAGCCAACAACTATTACAGATTTCAAACAGTCAAGATTCACCCTTTGGAAGTCTGAGATCAGATGATCTAAAAGAGACGATGAATTCTTTTAAATCCTAGAAACTGCTACTTCGAAGGTAATCGTAGACCAACAACCATGATCCTTTACTTCATCATGTGATCCTCAGGTATGAGGAGTCTGTACCTTTGTCACTGCTGCAATGATTCCAGTCACCACATCGATTCCAGCTTTTGCAACACAATCAAAGTCTTCATGATGCTCAACCAAATCCAAAGGCTAAATCTAACCTCTATCCTCAGTATCTCTCCTGGGAATAAATATATACCTCGATGGAAGGCAAAGTGGCCACAAGTTCAATATCAGTGACTGACAGATGCCCAATCATTGAATAATGATGATGATATTTATTGAGTGCTTACTGTATACCAGTCAGGGCTCCAAGCACTTTACATATAAGATTTCCTTTAATCCTCACAAAACCCTATTATTATTTTCCCCACTTGATAATTGTATAAACTAGGGCAGAGAAGGATTAGGAAAGTTATTTGAGGTCACAGGTTAGGGTAGAACAAGGATTTGCATCTGCTCAATCTAGCCCCAGAGTCGCTGTTATAAGCGCCACACACCGGTGGTTATAAGGAAATGTCTGTATCAGTGTGGTGCTTCCGTCCTCAGGGCCAGCATCACAGGGAACCCAGTGGAAATGCAGAAGCTTTGACTCAACCACAGATCCACTGCATGGATAGCTGCACTTGAAAGAATCCCCAAGGGAGTCTGAGGCTCACAAACTCCGACATGCAGTTGCCTAGGTAACTTATTAATGACGAAAGACACAACACTCACTTTTTGATCATCATGCAATAGTTCTCACTGTCCTGTGATTAAAAGCTCTTGAAATGACAAGCTGTGGCCACCAATGTTTTAAAATTTGGGGGTACCAGCCTGGATAACGTGGCTCAGTGGTTGAGCATCCACATATGAACCAGGAGGTCATTATTCCGTTCCCAGCCAAGGCACACACCCGGGGTTGAGGGCTTAATCCCCAGTGGGGGGAGGACAGGAGGCAGCTGATTGATGATTCCCTCTCATCATTGATCATTCTTTCTCCCTCTCCCTTCTTCTCTGAAATCAATAAAAATATATCCTCTACAATAAAAGGCTAATATGCAAATCAACCAAATGGCAAAACAACCAAGTCACTATGACATGCACTGACCATCAGGAAGCAGATGCTCAATGCAGGACCTGCCCCCTGATGGTCAGGGTGCTCCCACAGGGGGAGCACGGCTTGAGCTGGGCTCATAGCTTGGAGCGCAGTGGTGGTGGGGGAATGTATGACTGACAGCCATCCCCCAAGGGCTCCCAGACTGTGAGAGGGTGCAAGCCTGGCTGAGAAATGCCCCGGCAAGTGCATGAATTTTGTGCACTGGGCCTCTAGTATGTTTTAAAAAGCCCTTGAAATGACAAGTGGAAGCCACATATTTAAGATAGAGTCTTTTTTAAAAATCTAGGGTGCCCAGCCCTGCTTTGGTGAGCAGCAAAGGGAAGAGCTCAATAGGGACTCTTTGCACGGGAAGTGGGAATGGGAAATTCAACTGGGACAGCACACAACCTGCTCGATGGCCGGTGTGGGACCACACCTCTCTCCTGGCAGGAAACATGGCCCACTGGACACTCCACTAGACCATAGCCACAGGCAAAGCCAATCTACGGCACACAAGCCAAGATATGGTTACCATGGGCAGTGATGGGCACAGGAAGGGATCACCAGGGAGTGGCGATTATGGAGACAGGTCCGGGTGTATGTGGGGCATATTTCATTCAGTTCCTGATGGGACTGGTCACGTGAGAGCATTCCATTCATGAAAAACCAACAGCTGCAGACTGGGGGGTTCTGCATGCAGGGCTGATAAAGGAAATCACTATTTCTATAAAATAGTCTCGTGAACAGATGTGACATAATAGTTTTTATAACTGTGCAGTGGGAATAGAATAGTATATATGGGAGTATTATCACATTGTCCACCAAAAAGGCAGGGTATGCTTGCTTTTTAAGGAATCTAAAGTAATTGGCTGTTGGAAGCAGGAAGACCATCCTAATTGTTTTTCATGTTTAAACATCTTATTTTGGACTCACAAGAAATTGCAAAAACAATAGAGTTCCCATGTACCATCCACCCACCTTCTCTGAATGCTAATGCAATCTTCCAGAGCCATAGTATTTTGTCAAAACAAGAAGCTGCCATTGACTTAATACTATTGACTCAACTATAAACTCTACTGAGATTTCAACAGTGAGAATATTCTGTTTTGGCCCGACAGAAGTGGCTTAGTGTTTGAGCACTGACCTATGAACCAAGAGGTCAAGGTTCGATTCCTGGTCATGGCACATGTCCAGGTAGTGGGTTTCATCCCCAGTAGGGGGTATGCAGGAGAAAGCTGATCCATTATTCTCTCTCATCATGGATGTTTCTATCTCTCTTCCCCTCTCCCTTCCTTTCTGAAATAAAAAGTATAAATACATAAAAAATATTCTATTTTAGCTGCCAAAAACTATACCTTGTGGTTCTCTTCATAGACTTCAAAAAGAAACAATCATACAAATGTAAATACATAGAAACGTGTTGCTTAGTGTTTGATTGTTACACATTATTCTTTCTCTCTATGTCAGTGGTCAGCAAACTGCCGCTCACAAGCCACATTTGGCTCTTTGGACCTTTGAGTGTGGCTCTTCCACAAAATACTATGGCCTGGGTGAGTCTATTTGGAAGAAGTGGTGTTAGAAGAAGTTTAAGTTTAAAAAATGTGGCTCTCCAAAGAAATTTAAATCATTGTACTGTTGATATTTGGCTCTGTTGTCTAATGAGTTGCCGACCACTGCTCTGTTATATACAGGATATGTGACTATATAGACATATGCATGTAAATCTACACATAGATACACACATATACACACACACACAGGCATAGATTTCTATTTGCATAACTGAAATTGAACATTAAAACAACCATTAGGCAAATTTACAAATTATCTCTTTCTGTTCAGGACACTGTCACGTAACTTGATCACAATCACAACTCCGACAGGTCACCTGTGCTATCAGGGCCACCCCTGTTCCCTCTCCCCTCTTGCCACCGCCTAAGAGAAATTAAATGAATTTCAGTTCCAGGACTTCTCAATCAAGCAGATGGTCAGAGTGTGAAAAGACTGGAAAATTATGTGACACATGGCTCATTTAGGTAGTTCATCCAAGACACGCCAAAGAAGGTGTTTTTTAAAAGCATTTTTTGGAAAAGGCAATGGCTTTTGGCATGCTCGCTGATATTCCTCATCAGAATGACATTATAAAGAATGGCTCGGGGAAAAAACACCTCTACTGATAAAACTGAAGCAAGAAATGCCACATGCGGACCGCAGCCAGCACATCCTATTAGGTATAATGAGCACATGGCTATGTTTGCAGCTGGAAGAATTTTCTGGTCCAGGAATCAGTAATTTCATTAGAACTTGGGGAATTAAATGGTACCAAATGTCACATGAATTTCAGGGCCACCTGAACGGCTGAAGGTGGGGGTGGCGCTGTGCTGCCCACTGAAGGGTGATGGGCAGCATCCCTGACCTCCACCACCAGAGACCAATAGCATACCCCTCCCCCAACTGTGACCCCTGACAGGTCCCCAGTCATTGCAACTGCCTGCTGTAGGGGAGGGGGCTGGATGGCCAGTGTTAGGAAGGGATTACTTAGATGTGCTTTCCAGCAAAGACTCAGTCCCGTTAACAAACCAGAAACAGGGGGAAGTGACTAGAAATAGTATCTATCCCTGATGTGAGCAGAATCCAAGTAAGGCAAAAGTGTCCCCCTCCAGCTTTAAGAAAAGGTGACCCGACCCTGCCAGCCAATTGATATTTAGGTTCAAGCCTACAGCCAGAAGGTTTGCAAGAACTGTAGAGCCCAGCTGGTGTTGCTCAGTGGTTGAGCATCATCATGAAGCCCTTGCCACCTCCGCTAAAGCATGCACTTCCCAAGCACTTTGCTCCTAATCTCCACTGGGGGGAGACTCGCAGTGAACAGGAGCATTGAGGGGAGGGGACCCTAGCTTCTCCTGAACTATGGGAGGCCCGGAACATCCACACTCCCAAACATTTTCCATCCAGAATGCATGCAAACCAACAAGACCAATAACATCTCTTCACTCCGCCATTAGCCAGGACCCCAAAAGCGAAGCAAGAATGTGTTACTGTGCCTGGCTTGTGTGGCTCAGTGGATAGAGCATCAGCCTGTGGACTGAAAGGTCCCGGGTTAGATTCTAGTCAAGGGCATGTACCTTGGTTGTGGACACATCCCCAGTAGAGGGTGGGCAGGAGGCAGCTGATCGATGTTCTCTCTTATTGATATTTTTAACTCTACCTCTCCCTTCCTCTCTATAAAAAAAATCAATAAAACATATATATTTTAAAAGAATGTGTTACTGCAATTATCAAGACTTACAATAAGCATGCTTCAAGGTTTCATTTCCAAGCATCCCATCTGTCTGTCTGAGAAAAATGGAAGGCGCTATTTGGAGCACGACACAAATTGTTAATATTACACAAAGGCGACAACAAGCTGGCATAGTAAGCAAGCACAGTAAATTACCAGGATGGATTACTCTTATAGTAACTGGGGGAATGACAGGGAGCTTTTAAAGTCACGCTTAAAACATGTTTTCCTTTGCGGACAAGGATAGACCTACTGGGTGCAGAGAGAGCAAGCGGTTCATTTACACAGACACCTAATTCAGGCTCCCAAACCCGCCCAGGCCACTCTGGACACAGTCATAGGAGATACTGCTTCTACACCAGCGGTCAGCAAACTCATGAGTCCACAGAGCCAAATAGCAACAGGACAATGATTGAAATTTCTTTGGAGAGCCACAGTTTTTAAACTTAAACTTCTTCTAGCGCCACTTCTTCAAAATAGACTCGCTCAGGCCGTGGTATTCTGTGGAAGAGCCACATTCAAGGGGCCAAAGAGCCGCATGTGGCTCTCGAGCCCCAGTTTGCCAACCACGGTCCTACATTATTTCCTAAAGAAAGGCTACAAATGTGAAAAGAGCCCGGCCGGCCTGGCTCAATGGTTGAGCATTGACCTATGAACCAGGAGGTCACGGTTCCATTCCTGGTCAGGGTACATGCCTGGGTTGTGGCTTGATCCCCAGTAGGGGGTGTGCAGAGGTCCATGATTCTCTCTCATCATTGATGTTCTCTCTCTCTTCCTCTCTGAAATCAATAAAAAAAGTATATTTAAAATAAAAACAAAAGCGTGCAAACATGTCTGAACCATGCCGACCATACTCAAAGGTGGAAAGACACCCCCCCCCCCTCCGCTAGACTACCCTAAGGCCGTGGTTGGCAACATGCGGCTTGTGAGCCACATGCGACTCTTTGGCCCCTTGAGTGTGGCTCTTCCACAAAATACCACTGCCTGGGAGAGTCTATTTGAAAGAAGTGGCGTTAGAAGTTTAATTTTTAAAAATTTGGCTCTCCAAAGAAATTTCAATCGTTGTGCTGTTGATATTTGGCTCTGTTGACTAATGAGTTTGCCGACCACTGCAAGGCATTATGACCCATACTAACACAGAAGACTCTTTTTCACTTACTGGACTTTTTCCTTCCTGGAAGTTGACTTAATTCACTATAAAAATCTTTACTGACCAACGAACCAGCAAACCACTGTGTCAGAATATGTTCCATACTAGAGGTTGTCAGATTGGGCTGCACGTTGAAATCACCTTAGAATATTTTTAAAAATATGTTTTTATTGATTTCAGAGACAGGAAGTGAGAGGGAAGGAGAGACAGAAACATCAATGATGAGAGAGAATCATCAATTGCCTGCCTCCTGTGTGTTCCCCCCTGCCCCACCCCCAAGGATCCAGTCCAAAACCTGGACACGTACCTTGACCTGGAACCCAACCAGTACGCTCTTGGTTCATGGGTCAACGCTCAATCACTGAGCCCATCAGCTGGCCACCTTAAGAGATTTAAGCAATCTTTTTGCCTAGATCACATGCCATCTCAGCTTGGGGAGTGGGGCCCAGGTATTTTTCAAGCCCCCTGTGTGATTGCAAAGTACAGCCACACTTCACAACACCATTCTATTTGATCACATCTACCGGCGGAAACCAACATACAGGCAAGCCCTTGCTTTGCCATTAACACTAAGTCAACAAGGCACCTCTCTCTAGTCCTACAATACACCAGCATGGTAATGGACAGCACCGGGCCTTCCTCTTCCTCTGCTAAACACTGTTCCTGCTCAGTCAGTGTGGCTCAGTGGTTGGACATCGACCCATGAACCAGGTCAAAAAACGGATTCCCAGTCAAGGCACATGCCCAGGTAAAGGGCTTGATCCCCAGTAGGGGGCGTGCAAGAGGTAGCTGATTTATGTTTCCCTCTCATCTTTGACATTTCTCTCTCCCCCTCCCTTTTCCCCTCTCTCTAAAAGTCAATTAAAAAATCTATTTTTTTTAAAACTGGCTATTTTGCAGCAGAGCCTGCAAGCTGAGCTCATTTAGAAGGAGGAAAGTCCTAACTGGTGTGGCTCAGTGGATAGAGTGTTGGCCTGTGGACTGAGCAGTCCCAGGTTCGATTCCGGTCAAGGGCATGTACCTTGGTTGCGGGCACATCCCCAAAAGGAGGTGGGCAGAAGGCGGCTGATCAATGTTTCTCTCTCATAGATGTTTCTAGCTCTCTAAAAAAAAATCAATAAAATATATATATATTTTTTTAAATAAGAAAAAGAAAGAGGAAGGAGAAGAGCTCATTTCACTGGTGGACCCTAGGCCAAGTGCAAGCCAACGCCATTTTCCCATGGGAATTTTCCAAAAAATTGTGTCTCCTGAAAAAATATTAGAGTGCATTCAAAGCAACCACACAGTAGCTTTTGGCATTTTTAAGAAGGTACTATGACACAATCAAATGCCTCCTGGGATTCCAAATTGGTTGCATTAAACTAACAGACAATCTCATTACAGTCTTGTGGGAAAACAAACAGAAGGGACCCCACACTTCCATCTCGCATAATTCCATTCAACACCTGTTCTAGAGACGAATCTGCCGTCACACTGCATTGTGAGGCATGTTAGTATAGGGCAGGACTGTCATCAAATGTCTTCAGAGAGCAGGGTGGTGTGAAATACTGGCCACCGTCATGAACAACGGACGCGGAGGCATTCTTGAACCCTAAAGAGAACACCCAGTACCTGCCCCCTCCCATGAACCTCAGACTTTTAAATACAAGTGCCTAGCTAACAGGTATCTCAAACTTAACTCCTAATCTTCCCCTTTAAAAACCTGTCCATCTAGCCCTGGCTGGTGTTGCTCAGTGGATAGAGCATTGGCCTATGGACCAGAAGGTCTCGGTTCGATTCCGGTCAAGGCCACATGCTCGGGTTGCGGGCTCCATCCCCAGTAGGGGATGAGCAGGAGGCAGCTGATCAATGATTCTCTCTCATTATTGATGTTTCTATCTCTCCCTCCCTCTTCCTTCCTCTCTGAAATCAATAAATATATATTTTTAAAAAACACAAACAAAACCTGTCTGTCTATCTCAAGTCTCAGAAAATGGCAATTTCCTCCTATCAGTAACTCAGGACAAGGACTCAGGAGTCAGCCCAGACTCCATCCATTCTCCTCCTGCACATCCAAATGGTCAGGGGGTTGTTGTTTCCACTGGAACTGGACATCTGGGGTGCCAGCCCTTCTGACTTCCATAGCTGCGTGGCCTTGGCCCACGCCAGCGTCACCTGGCTTTGGGGTCACTCAAGTAGCTTTAAGCTTTGAGCTAAGCCTCCATCAGTATCACATGATCTCAATCATTTGTGGAATCTACTGAATAAAAACCGCCGATGAAGAAAATGGATACAGGTACATAGAGGCCTGGAACAGACTGGTGAATGTCAGAGGGAAGAATGGGGACAGATGAACCAAAGAATGTATATGCATAGAGGCATCACTCATGCCCCAGGGAGGCCTGGGAACCTGGTGGGAATGGGGGGCAGGGGCCCAGAGTCTAACTAGGAAAGACTGGTTGAAAATGGGCAGTTAGGCCCTAACCGATTTGGCTCAGAGGATAGAGCATCAGCCTGCGGACTGAAGAGTCCCAGATTCATTTCCAATCAAGGGCATGTACCTTGGTTGCAGGCACATCCCCAGTAGGAGGTGTGCAGGAGGCAGCTGATGGATGTTTCTTTCTCATCGAGTTTCTAACTTTCTATCCCTCTCCCTTCCTCTCTGTAAAAAGTCAATAAAATATATTTTTTAAAGAAAATAGGCAGTTAGTGTACCACTAGATGAAGTTTGCTATTTGTTCTTGTAATCATATGCGTTAAAATCCATTTAGCATTCTGAGGAGAGAAGCACATTGATAATTTTTGCAAAGGATAATATATATTAATTATGACAATGCAGCCACCAAGCTCCTAATGACACAGACAACTCCTCCAAGCGGGGGAAGATGGCTAATAGGCTTGACTGTCATTAAGGAGTGACAGGATATCAGGTGCAATGCTCATCAGAACCTATGATCACTCATTTCACCCCCAACTGCTTTCGTAAACAAGCTGCCTTCGCTGCCAGAATCCGCTGGGCAGGTCTCTGTTTTCCTCCCAAACAAACAGCTCCTTTTAGGAGGGAAACGTTGACTTTGAGAAGATGAAGAGTACCATTCCTAATGGCTTTGTTTATTCCCCCTCCGATGAAGATTGGCTTTGAATTCACTTTGTGGATAGATTTCGCCTTTCAGAGTTTGGGGCTCATTAAATGCGGGGCGCATGCTGTTTGTCAACCAGTAAACCCAAGGCCAGTGTCAGGTATCAGACCCCTTCCACACCAGCGCGTGCACCGCTGCTACCCTTTCCCTGGTCTGCAGAGTGGGCCATCGCCAGATTGCCTACCTCTACACCAAGAAAGGAAGAATGCCACTAAACCGCCTACTCTAGTGGTCAGCAAACTGCTGCTTGAGAGCCTCAGTTTGCTGCTCTGTTGACTAATGAGTTTGCCGACCGCTGGCCACTCCACTGGAAGTGGACACAAGCAATTCCCACCCTAATTCAGTCTTATGAGGACAAAAGGGGCCGAATGCTGACCTGACCGGCTCAGGGGAAGCCTGCTTTGCAGGCCTGCAAACTCAGAGACCTAAAGCCACAAAGGATGTTCTGAAATTAAACTTGATCGAAAAGTAGTTTATCATGGGTAGTTCCATCCTAGGCTGGTATCTTCCCTGACTGGGTCAACCTTTCCCTTAACTGGCCTATCTGTCTTTCTGCATCTAGGGTCACATACCCTTGAAATGTCTGGGTAACTTGTAACTCCCCTTTTTCTGGAGCCCCTGGGCACCAAATGTGGTGGGTGCCAGGATTGACACCACAAATTCCTTCATTATCATGTTCATTGTCCCTGCACCCACCTATGTGTCCATCATTTTACTTTTATCCAATCCAGGGGTTGCCAGGCTTTGCTTTTTCCCCGCCTCTCTGATGGATTTCCTGTAACCCATCTACGCCCCTCCTTTGATGGAAATATATAAATACAGATGTAACCTGCCACTCTCTGGAGCATTATCTCAATTCCTTGAGGTTCTGTTTCCAGGCATATGTTGACAGTTTGGCTCAAATAAACTCCCCAAAATTGCTCACAAATTTCTATGACTTTTACATTAACAGCCCATCCAAAGGCACAGCCCTGGGGGGGTGGGGGTGCTGGACAGGTGTCAGGCTCCCCCTATGGAACCTGCAAATGATCTAACAGATGGCCTTGTTGGGAATAACCTTCCATGGAGGATTATCAGCGAGCTGTGCAGTCCAGGGACTCGAGTCCCCAAGCCCTTAACAGTCACAGTCGCCAAGCAATATTAGTACCTTCTAAGTCCTTCTGGCTGGGCTAATAAGAGGTTTAACAGACACAGATGAACGGAAGAAAATTGGAGTTTAAGGCATGCACATGGTGAACTCACAGATGGGACAAATCCATGAAAATGCCCCCAAACAGTGAGGCAGCACTGGGTATGTGAGACCTTTTTGGATCGAGTAGAAAAGGGGGTCTTGGATTTCTGAAATGGGAATGGGTGGTTCCCAGGGCGCTGAGGAAGAGGGAACCGGGATAAGAACATGCTTGCTCCGCAGGGTAAGAACATGCTTGCCCGCTGGCTCAGAAACCATGGGACACAGCAGGAATTCGCCAGCAGGCCCTGGCTGAGGCCAGGCCTCTTGTTTAACAAGCTTCATTCAAATGAGGCTCAAGTGACCACCTCAGATCTCTTTCCCGAAGCAACTCAGATCTCTTTCCCGAAGCAAATAGCACATTTCTTGGTCTGAATCTCCTGGGCAGGAAGTGGAGGGTGGGGAAGGGGGGGGGGATGACTCCTTCTGAGTCTTTTGTTTCTTAATAAACAGCTTAAAATCAATATCCCAAAAAGGCAGCCCGGGGGCGGCAAACTGTTGGTCTCTTCATAGTTCTAGTTTTAAAAGTTAATGAACACATTGACTTCAAAGGTCTCTACATCCGCCTGGTGACCTCCAGCCTGTTCCAGAGAGAGCAGCTTACTCCTTCAGAAGTAACAAAATAAGGCTCCTAGACTTTCAAAGCCGAGGCTTAGCCTCTGGACGGCAGGACTTAACCAAGATGTACAGGATTATCCCCTGCGCTCTCCCGAGTACCCCCAGCTAGATCTCTACAAGGACCCACGCGCCTAGCCACCACCACCGAGTGAAGAGCTGTACAAACAACAGCAGCCCCGTTTCATGAGCCTTAGCCATTTCCCACGGCTTGGTCATCTTCATTCCTTACAACAGCCTCACAAGGAAGGGACTGTTATGTCCCCTTCACAGCCACAGTAACAGGCTCAGCCAGAATAATGTCCTGCCCCCTAAGAGGCAGAGAAGCTCATGGGTTTCTCTGACGCCAACACTACCTCTACCATCACCAATAAAACTGCCAAAGAGAACAATGATGTCAAAGCTAACGCGTGGTGCTCATGACATGGCCGACGCCCTGCCTGGGGTGGGGGGTGGGGTCACAGGGATTTACATTTCTGATGCTTCAAACAACTGAGCTGGACTTGACTTGTCTTAAAGATAATTAAACAAACTCAAAGAGATGAAGTGACTCATCTGAGGTCGTTAGCATAGTTAGCTAATTATTAACCGAAGAAAGGAAGTGAAGGAAATTAAATATGTAGTCTAATAAACTAGGGAGCGGAATCAAATATTAACCTTAATAAACGGGGGAGCAATAGCAGATATTAGGACAGCATTCCGCACACTGACTCATTCACTCCATCCAGGGGACCGCCTGCCCAGGGGCGCTGCTGGCACAGCACAGGACCCCAGAGGGAGGTGGAACCAGAAGAACAGCTTTATACAGGAATATAAGTCAAGATGGCGGAGGGAGAGGTGTTTGTCCTTTTGTACATGCCCTGTGAAAGGCAGGGTGCTGCCATAGAGGGGCAGAGACTAATCTGGGAAAAACTGGAAGTGTAATCTGATTGGATAGAGGGCGTGGCAACCCAGGTCCAGCAAAGGGATTGGCTGGGAGGGCTCAGGTTGGATGGTTTGAATGGGATGTTTTGCTCTTTACTGAGAAGCTAGAAACCAGATGGAGAACTAAGGGAGCCTCCAGATTGCTGCTTCCAGAGCCTGACAGTCCTCTGCACGTTAATGCCCTTAACCCCAATAATAGCTCGCCATCACCTCTCTGCACATGCGTGTACCCTCTGCAGTTCTTTTCTCTGGACACTGCCAAAGAACTCCTCTTCCTGGGGACAAAGCCACAGACAGGACAGAGCTCATACCTTAGCCTACAGATGGGTAACCTGAGTCTGTAAAGAACCAGATACAAAGTGTTTTAGGCCTGGTGGGTCACACAGTCCATGCAGCCACTCAACTGTGTCATTTTAGCCCAAAAGCAGACAGAAGCATTACACAAATGAGTGACATGGCAGTGTCCCAATAAAACTTTATTTCCAAAAACAGGCAGGAAACCGAATTTGGCCTGTGGGTTGGATTCTATCGGCTCCTACCCTCAACCACTACACTATGCTCAAGTGTTTCCAGAAACAATTTAGAAGAGGAAATAATGTCAGTCATATAAGCAGTGATGGATTATATGAGGTTTTATTTTACCATGTTTTATTAGGTAAACTAGAACAACAACAACAGCAAAAGTGTTATTCTTCTCTCAACTTACGCAACAGCCGTGGCCAGTTTGGCTCAGTGGATAGAGCGTTGGCCTGTGGGCTGAAGGGTCCCGGGTTCAATTCCACAAGGGCACATGCCCGGGTTGAGGGCTTGGTTCCCAGTGGGGGCCGTGCAGGAGGCAGCTGATGGATGAATCTCTCTTATCATTGATGATCCTATCTCTCCCCCCTTTCTTCTTTGAAATCTATATATATAACAATGTAATATTTTTTATTTATAACATTAACTTCATGAAGAAAATGTTTTTCACATAGACATATTGGCCCTGTGCTTTTGAATACATAAAATGAAAAGCTACAGTCTACCTCAAAAGAGAAAAAGCTAGGAATGGAATTCCGTAGTACATATATTCCTCATTCAGAAACGGTAAAATTATCAAAGCTGGGCATTGAGAGGGTGATGCTGTTTGGCTATTCCTTTTATATATTTTCAAAATTTCCATGACAAAGAATTAAAACCATGAAAGCCTTACTTACGGTTGAATAGGATGTGATTGGTGTTGTAGGGGGAGGGCGAGGGGAGGGCTTGGGGGGGGGAGCTCTACCTCTGTTTATCTCCCCACCTCTTGCTAAGCTAAGCTTTTGGAGTTTTTTCATCAATAAAATAATTTCTGCCAGTCCTTTAGCTTTCAATAGCCTCTTACCTAAATGTCAAGTCCTCATGGTAGGCACTTGGACAGGAAATTGCCTGCCGGTATTTTAAAAGGATAAATACAAATCACCAGCTTTTGAAGTGAGGTTCTAGGAAACATCAAAATATTGTTGCTTCCCTCCCGCCCGCCTCCCATTAACTGAGTAAACCCAAGGAATCAGACAGAATTCAGAGCCCTGTACGTTTTTCATTGTATTCATTCCAGATGTCATGATTCATAAATGCAATGTACAGAGAGTTTTTTACCAAAGCATCTTCCTTCTCCTCTGGGGGGGGAGGGGCGTGATGAGTGCTCATCTGAGGCCATGCCCAGGCTGCAAAGCCCTGTCCCAGTAACTGTGTCATCCACAGCCAGTGGAGCCCTGTCAGGAAGTGCTGGTGCAGAATCTGCTCTGCTCCAGAAACTACTATGTAGGCTACTGGGCCACGCTTCCCCCACCGTCAGCAAACCTAATTCAGGGAGGGAACGCATAAACAAGGACCAATGTGTGTTATAAGTGCAAAGATGGGCGGGGGGGGGGGGGGACTGGGGGGAAGCACAGGGTGTGCGTAGACACCAACCTAGAGACATCACCTGGGCAGCATGGCTCAGTGGTAGAGCATTACAGGGTTGTCGTGAGAGTTGAAGACAATAGCCATTAAAACACATTGTCTTCCCCCAGCCGGTGTGTCCCAGTGGATAGGGTGTTGACTTATGGACTGAAGGGTCCCAGGTTCGATTCCCGCAAGGAGCACATGCCTCTGTAGCACATCCCCCCCCCCCCCCCCCCCGGTCCAGGCCCTGGTCGGGCCTCATGCAGTATGTTACCAATTGATGTGTTTCTCTCACATCCATATTTCTCTCTAGCTCTCCCTCTTCCACTCTCTCTAAAAATCAATGGAAAAATAGCCTTGGGTGATGATTAAAAAACAAACAAACAAAAAAATACCTTGCCTGGTGCCCGGTATGTAACAGATAATCAATACTGGTAACCCCCCAACACACACACACTTCCTCATGAACATCATGACCCTGGAGAAAGATGGAGGAGTAACTTTAAAACCAGGAGGGGCAGCTTATCATCAGAAACTGGGTGAAGCACAGATGGAGGTTTTTCTAAGTAGAAAACATCAGAACATGAGCAACTAACATTGATTTCTACTAAGTCTCTGGCACAATGTAAGATAATTAGAAGTGTTTTATTTTTTATTTTTAAATATATTGTTATTGATTTTAGAGAGGAAGGAACTGGAAGTGAAGAGAAGCATCAATGATGAGAGACTCGTTGACTGGCTGCCTCCTGCACATAATCCTACTGGGGACTGAGCCTGTAAGCCGGGCATGTGCTCTTGGCCAGAATCAAACCCAGTACCCTTCGGTCCGCAGGCCATCGCTCTATCCACTGAGCCAAACCAGCTAGGACAATTATAAATACTTTAATGTGTTCTCTCCTTAAAAATAATTCTTCAGTGTACATAAAGCAAGCATTGGGATTTTCTTTCTATTTTTTTTTTTCAGATGAATAAATGACTCAGAGCACAAGTTCTTTCCCAAAGAGATAAGAGTCAAGACTGGAACCCATGTTTATTTAACCAAAAAAAACACATGACTGTATCTCCTGTTCTTTCCAATACACCTGGCAGATTAGAGCGGCCTCCCGTCTAATCTTGCTACCACACTTCCCATGGTTCATTGGGCAAAACCAGAAAAGGTGAAAACATCAAAACAAAGAAGAGATTTATTCCGGCTTCCATAAAGCTGGCAATGGCAAGATAATCACACAACAAGAAGTCCATGGCCCCAGGCACCAATATGTAAGAAGAGCAAGAAATCAAAGTATGACCATTTTCATCTGTTTTCATTCTGGTGTTAGTAGTCAAAGGAACAAGTAAGTCACATTCCTGGACTTTGTAAAGTGGTGGGAGAGGGGAAAAAAAGAGCCAGGAATCACAAGTGTAATAAAATTAAAACTTTTTCAATCAAGAGAATGACCCCTATTTGACATGTGGGCCCAGAGAGTTAGCCAGGAGGCCATAAAGCCAAATATTGCTGAAACGGCGGGACAGGTAAACACCAAACATTTATAGCATAAACATGAAAATGTTGGCAAGAGACACTGCACCAGCAAAACCAAGTACAAAATGACTTGAGCGTCAGCCTGTGGACTCAGGGGTCCCGGGTTCTGTTGCAGGCACATCCCCAGTAGGGGTTGTGCAGGAGGCAGTTGATTGATGCTTCTTTGTCATCGATGTTTCTAACTCTCTATTCCTCTCCCTTCCTCTATGTAAAAAAAAAAAAATCAATAAATATATATATATATATTTTAAAACAGAAAGAAATGACTCAGAGGTGTCAATTCAACTAGTAAGATCATTAATACTTAAATGTGAAACTAGATGGCATTTTGATAATGTTCCATCTTCAAGATCCTGACCATGGATCTTACATCTAAGATCATTTGGCTCAGTGGATAGAGCGTTGGCCTGAGGACTGAAGGGTCCCAGGTTCGATCCAGGTTAAGGATACATGCTCAGGTTGTGGGTGATCCCCAGTAGGGGGCGTGCAGGAGGCAGCCAATCAATGATTCTCTCTCATCATCGATGTTTCTCTCTCTCTCTCTCTCTCTCTCTCTCTCTCTCTCTCTCTTCTCTCCTCTCCTCTCTGAAATCAATAAAAATACATTTTTTTAAAAAAAATTCATTCCCTATTTCTAATCTCTTTTCTGACCTTAAAACTCCAAATCAGATGGAATAAAAGTGACCTAAGATCCAAATTGTTGCTACTTCTGCCTTAGCTGGTCTGGCTCAGTGGATGGAGCATGGGCCTGAAGACTGACAAGTTGCAAGTTTGAGTCCAGTCAAGGGCACATGCCTGGGTTGGGGGCTCGAGCCCTGTGGGGGTAGTACCAGAGGCTGCTGATTCATGGTTTTCTCTCATCATTGATGTCTCTCTCTCCTCCTCTCTCTCTCCTCCTCTCTCTCTCTCTCTCTCTCTCTCTCTCTCTCTCTCTCTCTCTTTCTCTCATCATTGATGTCTCTCCTCCTCCTCCTCCTCTCTCTCTCTCTCTCTCTCTCTCTCTCTCTCTCTCTCTCTCTCCCTCCCTCCCTCCCTCCCTCCCTCCCTCCCTTCTTCTCTGAAATCCATGAAAATATATTTTTTAAGAATTGTTGCTCCTACTGAAACTGGTTTGGCTCAGTGGTAAAGCGTCGGTCTGTGGACTAAAAGGCCCCAGGTTTGATTCCAGTCAAGGGCATGTACATTGGTTGCGGGCACATCCCCGGTAGGGGGTGTGCAAGAGGCAGCTGGTTGATGTTTCTCTCTCATCAACGTTTCTGGCTCTCTATCTCTCTCCCTTTCTCTCTGTAAAATATCAATAATATATATATATTTATTTAAAAAGAATTTAAAAAGAATTGTTGCTCCTTCTGCCATATTTCCTTTGAGGAGAAAACTCAGTGCTTTCCTGCTCCCATTTCAGGGAGGAAAGGGGTGAATTTCAAAACCTCCAACGATCAGGGGCCTCAGAAGGCCAGGACCTGCATGGAGGGCGGGGGAAGGAAGCAATGAGATGGGGGAAGTCAGAGTAAGTAGAGTCCACTGGCCACTCCGAAGAGAGCCAAGGCTGTGCTGTGTACAGCATGGGGAACAGAATCTCAGAAGAGCCCACAAGAATCCAGCAAACGATGAAAGAAGAGAGACATGGGGAGTGATCTGGAGGCAGCGCTGAAAGAAAGGAGATGGCAACACAGTGGATCTAGTGCGAATGCTGCCGTTCCCAGACAGTGGTCAGCAAACTCATACGTCCACAGAGCCAAATATCAACAGGACAACGATTGAAATTTCTTTGGAGAGACACATTTTTTAAACTTAAACCTCTTCTAACACCACTTCTTCCAAATAGACTTGCCCAGGCCGTGGTATTTTGTGGAAGAGCCACACTCAAGGGGCCAAAGAGCCACATGTGGCTCGTGAGCTGCAGTTTGCCGACCGCAGCCCCAGAACTTCAGTTTTGCCAAAAGAGAAAAATGGCTTGTGTAAATGATTGCTGTCATTAAAGTTATCACTAATATGGGGCTCTGTCACCACTGGGGACGAGAAGAGACGGACAGCACATGAGGGCAGGAAGGGCAGGAGCAGAAATTCAAACTGTGCTGCTGAACACAGAACAATTTGCATGCCTGCCTCCCTACAGCCAGACCTGACCTCAAGAAGCCCAGGCAGTGTGGCTCAGTGGTTGAGCGCAGACCCATGAACTAGGAGGTCAGGGCTCGATTCTTGACCAGGGCACAGGCCTGGGTCACAGGCTCGATCCCCAGTGAGGGGTGTGCAGGAGGCAGCCAACCCATGATTCTCCCCACTGATGTTTCTATCTCTCTTACCCTCTATCTTCCTCCCTGAAATCAATAAAAATATTTAAAAAACAAAACAAAAATGATCCAAAAGACAAGAAAAGCAGTGTGCCATGCATTATGAGTTGATTAAAGTTCCACATTTTCATTTAAACCTCCAAACAAATGGAGTCAGGTGCCTTCTATGTTATACCAATACTAGAGACCCAGTGCATGAAATCTGTGCACAGAAGGGCAGGGTCCCCTCAGCCCAGCCTGCACCCTCTCTAATCCAGGACCCCTCAGGAGATGTCCTACTGCTGATTTAGGTCCAATCCTGCGGAATGGGCCTAAACTGGCAGTCGGACATCCCTCTCACAGTCCGGGACCACTGGCTCCTAACTGCTCATCTGCCTGCCTGCCTGATCACCCCTAACTGTCCCCTCTGCTGGCCTGGTCACCCCCAACTGCTCCACTGTGGGCCTAGTCGCTCCATGCAGTCTGCTGCTCAGTCAATTGGTCACCCTCACTAACCCACTCCTGGCCTGGTCACTCCATGCAGCCTGTTTGGTCATCTGTTCAGTTGTGATAGTTGCTTAGGCTTTTATATATAGAGAGATAGTCAACTGCTGACTAGGTGTCTTCCCCTGATGCCTTACTCTCAGAACTAAACTACTCTTCTTCTTCCCAAGCCTATTTATTTCCTGTCTTACTAGAAGACACCAATATCTGGCTCCTGCCTAGCCTGTCTCCGCTTCCACAAGGGTATGGAACTTGTTAGTCATCAAGTCCTATAGATTCTAATACTTTGTTTCTCTACTGACCCTCTTCTTCTTCCTCCAATGTCCGAATCTCTGTAGTAGCTTATCATCGGTTTTCTATAGCCACGCTTGCCTTTACCAAATCTAGATTCCCCTACCCCCACTCCCAAGAAATGTTGCAGTATTTCCTATTTTTAAAAATTGTATTCTGGCACTGGGCTCTGTCCCACTGAACTCATGGGAAACCGGGACTTATTCCTTCATGCTGACCTTTCCTTTCAGGAGAAAGGAAGAAAGGAAAGTTATTTATTCACACGCTCTCCTGATAATCTCCCGTATTCCTGGAACACTTTCTATAGTTGTCATCTCTAAGTAGAAAATCTCTTTGTGTTTCATTTACTGGAAAAGATCTTTTATTTCAAACGGTATTTAAGAAAGTTTTTCTGGTTATATAATACTGGTGTGAATTCCCCCTGTCATTGACTCCCCCCCTCCATCGTCACCTCTCTCCCCCACCCCAGCACTTTGAAGATATTATTCCATGTTTTTAATATTTTTTTATTGATTTCCAAGAGAAAGGGAGAGGAGAGAGAAATGTCAATGATGAGAGAGAATCATTGATCTGCTGCTACCTCCGGCACGTCCTCACACTGGGGATCAAGCCTGCAACCCGGGCATGTGCCCTCAGGAATCAAACCATGATCTCCTGGTTCATAGGTCAATGCCCAACCACTGAGCCACACTTGCTGTGTGAAGATATTATTAAACTACACACACATTTTCCAATTACTTTAACTAAAAATATTCTTGGAATAATTCCATCCATTTGAAAAATATACAACCTTCATTTTATATGAGGAATGGCATAAATAATTAACACGCATTACTTGGAGTTGAGAGTAATGGCTTTACGTGTGGTATGTCGGACTTCAAGACACAGACAGCTTCTTAACTAGATTCACAGAAATCGCAAGGGTATGGAACTCATGACACTTTAAAAACTATCTCATTAAGCACATTGATTACGTTTCAATTACACTGACCGCAAATGATTATGAAAATTAAAATGAATATTCATAGGAGCCAGGGAGGGTCAGATGCTAGCCAAAGCAGGCGGGAACACCTTGGGTAAGTGAAAAACACCTCCGGTGATGGTCACAGCCCTCGCTGATCACAGCAGACCGAGAAGGAAGTACGTCCTCTGGTTAACTCACTGAAGGAAACTCGATTTTTTGTCCTACCTTCAGGAAGTCCCAGCCAGAAGCCTACATGAATATCCAGATCACAATACTCCCAGCACACAAAGATAATGTCCTGCTCGTATTTGAAACCTCAAACAAAAAATAGAGCCATCTTATTTATATGGCAATTTTTAAAAAATATTTTTTATTGATTTCAGAGAGGAAGGAGAGGTGGGGAGGAGGGAGTGAGAGAGAGGGAGAGAGAGAGAGAGAGAGAGAGAGAGAGAGAGAGAGAGAGAGAGAATCATTAATCGGCTGCCTCCTTTCTTTGCATGCCCCATGCCAAGGATCCAACCTGCAACCCTGACAGGTGTCCTTGACTGGAATTGAACCTAGGACTCTTCAGACTGCAGGCTGATACACTATCCACTGAGCCAAACAGGCTAGGACTAGATGGCATACTTTTGTGTCTTTTCCATCACAACTGCTCTATCCTCAGGATGTTCTCATAAATAGTCAAGTCTTTTTTTACCTGACTACCCCACCCCCTCCAGGAAACTCAAATATAATTTGAAATTATTTATTATTCAGTGCTTCATCTAAATAAATGCCCTACACTTGTCCTTCCCACCTAACCTAGTAAGATATGGTCACATTCACTGTCATCCATTAAAGACCTCACTGACACAAGGCAGGAGTCAGACCAGGTGAGATTCCTGGGCTTTGATATAATCAACACACCTGAGTTTTCCCCCTCTCAGTACATATGGTTTCCCATATGTCCGAACTTAATTTCTCTGGAAGTAATTAGCACATACGTGAATGTAATCATGCAGATTTATGCACATGACCTTCACATTTTTCATGTGACATTTTCAAATTCACAGACTCCCGAGCTTCTGAGAGCACCATCATCTAAAGCCTTTTTCATTTCCTCTAGTTAAGGAGGAAGAATCAATTCCAGAGCTTGGAATCACATGAAATGAAGAAAGAATCTCATTTAATGAAACATGATTATTGTGTGAGGCACTCAAAGAACGACCAGAGGGCGTCTCTTACTGGGCTCTTCCTTCTTTCTCTACCTTATGCCACATTCCTAAGAAGAGACTATTTCTCATCTTGAAATATTTCATACCTGGCCTAGCTGGCCTGGCTCAGTGGATAGAGCGTCAGCCTGCAGATTGAAGGGTCCCGGGTTCGATTCTGGCCAAGGGCACATGCCCGGGTTGTGGGCTCGATCCCCAGTGGGGGGCTTGCAGGAGGCAGCCATTCAATGATTCTCTCTCATCACTGATGTTTCTATCTCTCTCTTCCTCTTCCTTCCTCTCTGAAATGAATAAAAAATATATATATATTTTTAAAAATCTTAAGAAAGGGCATAGCTGAGAATGAATATGTCCTCACTGTTGATAAAAGGAGTATGAAGGGCTCTGGTTTTCAATAAAAGAGGCTTGGGCTGAAGCCGGTTTGGCTCAGTGGATAAAGCATCAGTCTGTGGAGGGGTCCCGGGTTCCTGGTTGCGAGCACATCCCCAGTAGGAAGTGTCCAGGAGGCAGCTGATCGATGTTTCTCTCTCATCGATGTTTCTAACTCTCTCTCCCTCTCCCTTCTTCTCTGTAAAATATTCAATAATATATATATATATATATATATATATATATATTTTTTTTTAAAGGAGGCTTGGAAGTGGAGGCTTGGAAGTGGGAAGAGGCCTGGACAGAGTAGTGCTGAGTGGCCGCAGGTGAAATTAGACTTCGCATATACCACCACCTGGCGCCACGATGCAGGCAAGTTAAACAACCCCCGGTGCCCCGGAATTGCACCCCCTGCACTGTTTCTGCTGCTTACCACCACCAAGATTCGGTGAAAGAAAGATGGCCCCTGTGCCAGGGGGGAGGGAAGAGGAGGAGAGGATGAGTGATCGCTGGGGACACTGGGAAGAACCTAGAAACTCTGTGGACACTTCCAAAGACATGAACACCCTCCCAGGTCTGCGCAATCAGACTGACTTTCCTTTTTTTCTTTTTAAAAAAGAATATGTTATTGATTTTCTTACAGAGAGGAAGGGAGAGGGATAGAGCTAGAAACATGGATGAGAGAGAAACATCCATCAGCTGCCCCCTGCACCCCCCCTACTGGGGATGTGCCCGCAACCAAAGTACATGCCCTTGACTGGAATGGAACCCGGGACCTTTCAGTCTGCAGACCGTAGCTCTAGCCTGACTTTCCTTCTTGGTTGGAGTAAGTGACCTTGTTCACAGGACGCCACCTCCCTGGTGCCCCCCCCCCCCCCCCCGCTTTCCCACAGGCCACCGATCTGATAAACAGGAGCCTGTGACAAACAGCAAAGCCCTCAATGGCCTCTTAATTTTTACAGATCACGTTGAACAAACTCTTTTTGAAATAACATTTTTTTATTTTATTTCAGAGACGAACGGAGAAGGAGAAAGCAAGAGAAAAATCAACGATAAGAGGGAATCATGGATCGGCGGTCTCCTGTACACCCTCCTACTGGGGATGGAGCCCAGAACCGGGCATGTGCCCTTGACCGGACATGACCTCCTGGTTCCTAGGTCGATACTCAACCCCTGAGCCACACAGGCCAGGCTGAATAGACGCTTTCCCAGTGCAGATATGCTGTTCTGATGACCTCCCTGAGAATGTCACACACTAGTATAAAGATGTGGCACTGGACACCCCATCTTCACGAGGGGCATGCCTTCAGGGGAGAACAGGGATTTGGGGGCCTGGGGTGGGTACTGATGAGTTCAGAACCCCAGAGCACCAGAGACAGGGGAAGGGTACCTGAAGGCAGAAGCTCTCAACCACGGGGATTCTGCTCCTCCCGCAGTGGACATCCGACAAGGTCTAGAGACATTTGTCATTGTGCTAACTGGGAGGGAATGTTACTGACAGCTAGTAGATAGGAGCCATGGGTGCTAAACACCCCATAATGACCAGGACGCCCCCACCTCCCACCCCTCCCCACACACTCACATGCACAACAAAGAGCTATCTGAATGCCAATACTGCTGAGCTGAGAATACTTGCTGAAGTGATAAGAAAGTGGGAAAAACCCTAACCAGTGTGCCTCAGTGGATAGAGCATGGGCCTGAAGACTCCAGGGTCCCAGGTTTGATTCCGGTCAAGGGCATGTGCCTTGGTTGCGGGCAAATCTCCAGTGAGGGGTGTGCAGGAGGCAGCCGATCAATGTTTTCTCTCATCAATGTTTCTAACTCTCTATCCCTCTCCCTTCCTCTCTGTAAAACCATCAATGAAATATACATATTTAAAAAAGTGGGAAGAGTGAAGTAAAAAAAAATTGAAGACAGCCCAGCCATTGTGGTTCAGTGGTTGAGCATCAAACCATGAACCAGGAGGTCAGGGTTTGAATCCAAGTGAGGGTACATTCCCTAATCCCCAGTGGGGCATGTGCAGGAAACAGCAGATCAATGTTTCTCTCTCATCATGGATCTTTTTTTTTTAAAGTATATATTTTATTGATTTTTTTTTTTTAGAGGAAGAGTTAGAA
This sequence comes from Vespertilio murinus, assembly GCA_963924515.1. Classification (NCBI taxonomy): domain Eukaryota; kingdom Metazoa; phylum Chordata; class Mammalia; order Chiroptera; family Vespertilionidae; genus Vespertilio; species Vespertilio murinus. The sequence goes on along the minus strand of OZ004710.1, from coordinate 2,123,289 downwards.
ACATCAATGAGAGAGAAACATTAATCATCTGCCTCCTGCACAGCCCCCACTGAGGATGTGCCTGAAACCAAGGCACATACCCTTGACCGGAATCGAACCTGGGACCCTTGAGTCCGCAGGCCATCACTCCATCCATTAAGCCACACCAGCCAGGGCTCATCATGGATGTTTCTCAGTCTCTCTCCCTCTCCCTTCCACTGTCTGAAAGCAATAAAAATATATAGATTTTAAAAGTGTTCCCCTCTTCTATGCACAACAGGAAGAAAATGTAAGACAAACTTCACCATCTCTGATCCCCTGGGGATTCTGGTTGGCTCCCACTGCAGGTCCATTAGACCGGAAGATCTTCGCCCTGACTTAGTACTTGCCAACTCTTCTGGTTTGAAAGCAGATTTGGGTGGTTAGAAATCTGCTTCCTGAATGTTTCCCCTTCTCTTTAAATTAAAAGCACCCCATCTGTTTGGCAGGTGCAATGATGCTCTGAGGCCATCCCATTAATGGGAAATGAGGCCTTCACTTTAAGGTGTCCAAGGAAGATTAGACCACAGTGTGCTAAGCCGGTTCCGAAACCTCATGCTGTACGCACCTCCTTATGTCTGCTCTCCTTCCCATCAGCAGAAAAGAAAGGAACAGAACTTACCGGGAGAATTATGCCAAGGAAAGACATGGCATTTTGTCCTAGGACTCTGGCTCAACAGCATTCTCAGAGATCGCGTAGACTCGATTCTGAAAAATTAACCTCACACTGACTGCATTTGCAAAGAGTGAACTTTCAAAGAAAGCCTGGGAATATTACCTGGCTCGTCCTGGGACTCACAGGCGTTCACAGCAGCCCGGATCACCGAGGAGGAGATGCTGCTGAGGGCTGGACTGCCCTGTAGGATGCTCTCCGCCCCCTGAGCGCTTTGTCCGCTAAGAGCACAGAAATGCAACTTGGCATCTCAGAGGACGGTGGCGAATGGTCTTTATCTCAGCCGAGTGCAGGCTGAGTCAGAGCGAATGCCTTTGGATGAGAACCATGACTTCCATTGCAACAGAGCAGCAATCAGACAAGGAAGCTCTCCTTGCCCGACCCCCACGGGGCCCATGGTTCAGTAATTGTCAGGAAATGAATCACAGGGAGCAGTGGTGAGCTGTCAAAACATCTGTTTGCAAAGCCCAGGGGGGAAGGAACGCGAAGGCTCAGCTGGCTGGTGGGCTCAGGGGCACAAGACTGGGCCTCAGCCTGGCTGGTGTGGCTCAGTGGATAGAGCGTTGGCCTTCGGACTGAAAGGTCCCAGGTTCGATTCCAGTCAAGGGCATGTGCCTTGGTTGCGGGCACATCCCCAGTAGAGTGTGTGCAGGAGGCAGCTGATGGATGATTCTCTCTCATCGATGTTTCAAACAACCCTCTCCCCCTGCCCACAGAGCCCGGATGTAAAGGAAGAACGTTTAGGCAGACATGGAGCAATAAGGACATCTCCCCCTTTGAGAATACAAACCGCCTTAGGGGAGTTTCCCTGACCTGCCTTCTAAATATTCTAATCTGTACTGTAAATCTGCTAACCAAACTGAAAACCGGCCACAATTAGTTTGCACATGTTTGCACGCAACCAAAATGCACACGTCTGCCAGTCAACACTTGAGTCATTTCTATTGTATGTGCTCCATGTTACACAGAAATCCACTGTGGATTGTGTCTATTTGTTGTTGTTTGTTTTGTTAATCCTCACCCAAGGATATTGGGAGGGGGAAAAGACAGAGAGAGAAAAATCAATGTAAGAGACACACATGGATTGGTTGCTTCCTGTACCAGCCCTGACTAGAGCTGGGGATGGAGCCTGCAACCTAAGCAACTGCCTTTGACCGGAATCAAACCCTTCAGTCCGTAGGCCAACGCTCTAACCACAGAGCCAAACCAACTCAGACTGTTACAAACTATTTTAGTAATATCTCAAGGAAATTGTTGGGAGTTTTTGGATGAGCTGGCAATGCACTTTTTTTGTTTCTTTTTGAAATAAGAAATGAGTCTGCCTGTGGCTAAATTCACCATGCAGCGTGCTTTTTGGAACAAGCCGGTTCGGAAAGCAGGCAATGAATTCGAGGACAGGTCTGGTGAACAGAGATAACCAGTAATCTCATCAGAAGTCAGATGATCATTTATTTCATGTGAAATGTACAGTAACGTAAAGAATAGTGGGTTTTCTATAAGGGCCAGTCTATTTCATCGTTTTAATTACAAGCTGACAAAAGATTCATTGTTAAAATGCAGATCCTGTATGTTCACACTGAGCTCATCACAATCCCAGAGGCGGGTGACAGATATTGAGTGGATAGAGTGCCCCCTGAAAGGTTAGAGCAGCGATTTTCAAACTTTTCCTGTCATGGCACACGTGACCAATTACTAACATTCTGCGGCACACCAAAAAATAGAATGTGGGCCGATCTGACCAAAAACTTGGTACAATTTTGATGCATGCGTACCAGAGAGCTACTGTTGTGCCGGCTGTTGGAACTGTTCCAGGGCCCTCCAAGAATTCTTACAGATGCAAAAAAGTGACCCACGTGGACAAGGTCTGAGTCAGGCCTGCTCCAGCTTAAGACCAAAAGACACCCTTGTCTGATGTGGCTCAGTGGATAGAGCGTCGGCCTGCAGAACAAAGAGTCCCAGGTTTGATTCCGGTCAAGGGCATGTACCTTGGTTATGGGCGCATCCCCAGTGGGGGATATGCAGGAGGCAGCTGATGGATGTTTCTCTCTCACTGATGTTCCTAACTCTCTATCCCTCTACCTTCCTCTCTGTAAAAAAATCAATAAAATATATATTTTTTAAAAAGACATAAATCTCTCCAACAGGAGTGACACACGCCAGTTCAGCGTATGAATCAATGCTTGTCATTTCTCTCACTGCCAGCCTTCTAAAGGGTATTCCTGATGTCAGAAAATTCCCAAGAACACCCAGGATCCTATTGGGTTTTATGATGACAGTCCGCTCTGTGGAAATGTACAAATCTCTGATTGTTATATGCATGCTGGCCCTTCGGTCTGAAAAGAGAAATCTGGCTGATCACAACCTTTGAATTGACAGGAGCTTGGATTTTTACATGGATTTATACTCCGATGAAACGCCACCCTTTGGGAAGGTGTCCATTGGATAGTACCTCACAAACAGCAGCAGATCTAATTGGACCAAAGAGAAAGGCAAGAGGATCCAGAGAAAGAAAGCAATGCTTTGATCAATACGTCACACACCTAGTACATGCCTCCCTCAGTAACCCGGCTCCATTATTAGAGGCCCTGCTGTTCATATCACATCGTTCATCTTGATCCAAGAACAAATCTAAAAGCAAAAACCAAACAAGCGTTCTGTGTCTGCGCACATGGAGGAGATGATGGGGGCTGAGCTGAAGCAATGCCAGTGAGGGGAGGGGGGCAAAGCCTGTGCGTTGCCCTAACTGGTGTGGCTCAGTGGATAGAGCGTTGGCCTGTGAACTGAAAGGTCCCAGGTTTGATTCCGGTCAAGGGCATGTACCTTGATTGCGGGCACATCCCCGGTGGGGAGTGTGCAGGAGGCAGCTGATCAAGGTTTCTCTCTATCCCTTTCCCTTCCTCTCTGTAAAAAAAAGCAATAAAATATATTTTAAAAAATAATAATAGCCCTGACTGGTTTGGCTCAGTGGATAGAGCGTCGGCCTGTAAACTCAAGTGTCCCAGGTTCGATTCAGGTCAAGGGCATGTACCTTGGTTGCAGGCATATCTCCAGTGGGAGGTGTGCATGTTTCTAACTCTATCCCTCTCCCTTTCTCTATGTAAAAATATCAATAAAAAATATTTTTTTAAAAAAATAAAATAATAAAATGAAATAAAATACTTTAAAAAAAAGAGCCTGTGTGTTTACAGAACCTCAATCATGTGAGGTCAGAGCTGAGGCCAGGACGCCAGGGTCAAGCTACAGAGGGGAGCATCTCACCCACAGTGGCAGGCACTGCTGGGATCTGCCTCTCAGCGCACAGCGCTTTGCCAGATGGCACTGGCCAGCCTCTGCTCTGGGCACTGGAGGCACCTGTTTGCCTTCTGGCCAGCTGTGTAGGCAGCACCAGTATCAGCCTTGCTGGGAAACCTGTGAGACCCAGCGGGTTTGCTCTCTCTGCCCCCTCCAGCGGGTACTGTGGCAACCTAGGAGATGGTCAGGCCCCTAGGAGATGGTCAGGCCCCTCAAGCAGGGATCGCCTCTGAAATCAATTATATATATGGTTTTTGTGGGTTTTTTTAAAGATGAAGAAGAGCCCAGCCAGTGTGGCTCAGTGGTTGAACATCAAGCTATGAAGCAGCAGGTCACGACTAGATACGTGGTCAGGGCACATGCCTGAATTGCGGGCTCCATCCCCAGTGGGGGCGTGCAGGAGGCAGCCCATCAATAACTCTCTATCATTGATGTTTCTCTTCCTCCCTCCCTCTCCCTTCTTCTCTGAAATCAATACAAATATATTAAAGAAGAAGGAGGAAGAAGAGGAAGAAGAGAAGGAGAAGAAGAAAGTGATAGTAGGGAATATTTTAATGAATTTTCCAGAAATCCTTGGGGTTAATGTCTAAATGTAGGGCTTCTTTCTAAATCTGTGGTCAAGAAAGTCGTGTAATAAAATTAAATATGTTGATACTAACAAGGAGAAAGAATTTAATTGGCCAAAAACCTTCCTCCCCGTGAACATAGAAGATACTTGTTTCAATGCTGAGAGCATTAATAAAACATGCCAGTGCGGACTGCCAACAGGAAATCTGGTATGAAATGATCCTTTACTGGCAGACATGTCATTCATGATCAGGATAAACTGAGCATGTCTGAACACGCTAAATCATCTATTTCTGAAACAGCTGTGAAACAAATAAAAAAAATTCACTCCAAAACTTAGCTACATTGGGAAAAAAGGTTGCAAAAATATATTTCTTGCATGTAAAGACAAATTAAATACACCAGGCAGGTCATTCTACTGATGACAGTTCAAAAAAAAGAGATGAGCCCTAGCCAGTTTGGCTCAGTGGACAGAGTGGCGGCTTCCGGACTGAAGGGTCCCAGGGTTCGATTCCTTGCAGACTCACTCCTACCCGGCCAGGACCCTGGTCAGGAGGCAAGCAATTAATGTGTCTCTCTCACATCGGTGTTTCTCTCTGTCTCTCCTTCTTTCTTCACTCTCCTTAAAAATCAATGAAAAAAAAATTTCATTGGGTAAGGATTTAAAAATAAAATAAAAATAAATTTAAAAAGAGATTAATTCCTAGGAGTTTGGTTAAAACTAAATTGAAAGACTATTTTTACTCTGGTTACTATCTATTCCCCATGAGTGTTCGTTCCCTTAACACAGTGGTCAGCAAACTCTATTAATCAACAGAGCCAAATAGCAACAGTACAACTATTGAAATTTCTTTGGAGAGCCAAATGTTTTAAACTTAAACTTCTTCAAAATAGATTCACCCAGGCCGTGGTATTTTGTGGAAGAGCCACACTCAAGGGGCCAAAGAGCCACATACGGCTCGTTTGCCGACCACTGCCTTAACTGGCAGGTTTTTCTTTATTCACCTTTGCCATTAGAAGCACTGCTAACCCCATTGCTTGGTTTTCGAACAACCAACCCCCCCCCCCGCTCCTAAATTTTGCAAATAGATACATCCCTGCCTTTTCAAAGAAAGTGAATTGATTTTAACCTTGTTTTTGGATATTTCTAACCACCTCAGAGAAATGCAGGAGGCTGCAAATCAGAGTTGCCAGAAAGTTCCTTAGCATAAAAGCTCTCGAGTGCTGGTCATGGTAATGACCTCGCAGGGGTCTTTATACACCTCTCAACTCAAGCCAGAGCCAAAGCTCAATGACCTTGACTTTGATGCTAGGTCATTTCTTGCCTCTGGGATTGACCCTGTCACTTAGTAATTAATCTGTGCTTTGCAGGTTCTAATGCAAGTTTTATATTGTAAAGTGCAAACACAGCAATCTATATTTCGCTTAGTGCTCACATATTGTCACTCTCAACAAACTCTCACACACACATACACACACACACACACACACACACACACACACACTCACACACTCACATTCAATGTTAAAAGGACACGCTCCTCCCACCTTGGCCAGCCACATAGCCTACCAGTCCGTTCATTCTTGCTTGTGCAGAGTCTTTTGCTGAACCCCACGAGGCCCATGTACAAACCTCGAGCATTTAAGTGCATCATGGGTAGGCCCGCTAAGAAACATGTTAGCCAGGGATTTCATTTCACGGTGGATCATGCAGAAAGAAAGGGCAGAAGCTATCTCCCTGAGGCGACTGAATCCACCCAGGCTTTGAACAGTGGCCATGCATGGTCAGAGATCTTTCAGGCCACGTGACAATACAACATGTGACAAGACAAACTGAATGAAGCAGGGGCCATCCCCAGGGCGTGGTTGCCTGGTTGCTGGGACCCACAGTGGTCTGCGCTATTCCAAGCCTCCCCATCCCACTCCGGCCACTGCTGCCTCCCGTGGCGGTCCGCAGACTAGATCCAACCGACTTCAGAGCCTGAACATGCCCACTATCCTCACTCTATACAAACTATAAGTTTGACTTGGAAATATTCTTTTGTGATTGGAAAAGGGAGAAGTCTTTTAATAATTTTTAGATAACTCTGTACCTTCTTTTTTGGTACTATACTAAAACTCAGTGTTAAGAGTATCTTAAAAGTTAGCTGCAATATCAAATCTAAAACCATATCAACAAACTTTTCGTATCCTTTTACATTAAAATCCAACAGCCAATCTTGCACTTGAATGGACCTGTACTCTGCACAATTTTGTAATATCATACATTGGTCATCAGGAAAATATTGAGTTTTTGAGATCTTCAAAATGTCGAAACATTTTATTGATAAAATAGCAAATAATCACATTCATTTTCATACCACCCATCTCATCAGAAAAGTCTTTAAATATTGGGATACTATACAGTTCATGGTGGCAGACTCAAAAGTATTTCAAAATTTGAATTTTCATTAGAGAATTTTTATTTTGCCTGCTCAGCGTTTCAGCGTCAACCTATGAACCAGGAGGTCACGGTTCGATTCCCGGTCAGGGCACATGCCCAGGTTGTGGGCTTGAACCCCAGTGTGGGGCATGCAGGAGGCAGCCCGTCAATATTCTCTCTCATCATGGATGTTTCTCTTTCACCCTCTCCCTTTCTCTCTTAAATCAATGAAAATATATTTTTAAAAAAAGAAAACTCCTATTTTATCACTGTCAGTTGGTTTTCTTAAAGTGGCAGGCTCTCTTTGTTCAGTTTCAATAAAATGCCTCCCAAGTACTTAAGGAGTGCTTAGTTCTACTGTGTTCTTCCACGTCAGGTAGGAACGCGCTTGCAAAAGTGGGTTTTCCGGCGTCAACTCCCGTGCTTCAGAAGGCAGAAGTGCTTCGTGCCTGCTTATGCTATCATACTCCATCCTAAAGACGTGCCCTCACGAATTGAGATTTAATACAATTTGCAATCTTCACTGATTCATGGATGCCATTTTACATGAAACAGGCCTTGTGCTATTTTGCTTGGTTTTTGCTGTTTTTCTACTGAGAATGCCATGCAGTGAGGAACAGCACAATGACTTCTGGCAAGGGTTGGTACCACTGCCCGGCCTATGTAGCTCTGTGGTTGAGCATTGACTATGAACGAGGAGGTCAACCACTGAGCCACACAGGCCGGGCTGAACAGACCTCACTGATACCTGACTAGAATGTGTGATGAGACAGAAAAGGGAAAGGGATGTTATCCCAATCCCAATATGCAATATGATTATCTGATCATTTCCTGCCTGAATACCTCCTACTGATGCCACCAACTTCGTCTTATCTCTCTACTTGTTTTGTAAGAGAAAATTATAAAAGGAGCACCTGTCATATAGAAAATTTGATAAGTTTTATGCAAACAAAAGATAAAAAACTAATTTACTAGTATGCTTCACTTAACATCATGAAAACCACCCGTATACCCTTCAATTGATTCAGCTTTCTAAAGATAAAAACCAAGGCTTCTCTCTAATTCATAACTACACCCCTAATGTTTTACCTGGCAACAAAGGCAAAGCAATAAAAACTCCACCAGGGCCCGAGAAGAAAACATTCTAATCCGATGGTGGTCATCTCTGTAGCCTCTAATGTCGGGCATTCAGCCACCTGCGTGCGCAAGCAAGTAGTAATATCCCAGCAATCCACTGGGCATTGGAAATCAACCATCAAGAAAGGTGGACAAGCTCTCTGAAATGCCAAGTAAGTTTGCCTTTCTCAAGCATCATATGAACTCAGTGGAAGCTTGGACATATTAAAAGCTTAAACTCCTAATGTCAATATCAGAAGTTCTAGATCATGTCTGGTGCACGAGACCTTCTCACTGGTCCTGGAGGCAATGCAGAACCAGCAGGACCGAAAGATTCCAAGTTTGTAACGGACCTTAAACACAGGCAACAGGTGACACAATGGCATCACAGGAGAGCTCTTAAATAAACTATTTCCGTCATTATCAGAATATCAAATGTGACACCACTGGTATCCTAACATTATCATAAAACGTGTTCTACAATGTACTCTCCCAAACATTAGTTCCATTAGATTTTCCTTAAGCAAAGTTCAAGAGCATCCTAAAGAGTAGGACAAGTGAGTCTTTTATTTTTATATATATATATATATATATATATATATATATATATATATACACACACACACACACACACACACACACACACACACACATTATTGATTTTGGAGAGGAAGGAAGGGAGAGGGAGAAAAAAATAGAAACATCAATAATGAGAGAGAATCATTGATTGGCTGCCTTCTGCAGCCCTTTACTAGGGATTGAGCCGGCAAACTGGGCATGTGCCCTTGACCTGAATTGAACCCAGGACCCTTTAGTCCATAGGCGAACGCTATACCCGCTGAGCCAAACTGGCTAGGGTGGACAACTGAGTCTTTAATGTTATTATGAAGTACAGTCCCCAAAGGGCTGGTATAATAGCATTTTCAAACTGTGCTTGGCCAAAGGTTTCTCTTCTGTAGGGTCTCTGAAGGGACATTCAGGGGCTCCCCAAGACATATATTAGGAGCACTGCAATGGACAATTGATCGTTACAAATCACTGAGAAAATCTGAAAATCAGGATCAGAAACGGAAAATTAGGAAATGGATTGCACCCTGATTAGGCCCAAGGTTAATTTTAATCTTCACTGCGATTCCTCACTTCCTTAACTTTACTATGGCACACTGCCCATCCCCTGGAAGAGGAAACTTTGTGAAATGCTAGGAATTCCCAGAAAACTCCTTCCAGGAGAAAGCAGGCTGTTCCTTGTCCAAAAGTCTATAGGTCCGACCACAGCAGAGAAGTCCACCCAATGAAATGTCCCTAGATCTGCATAAAAGAATTAGCGCATGTCCATCCAGTGTGGCCCAGTGGTTGAGTGTGAGCCCATAAACCAGGAGGTCATGGTGCGACTCCTGGTCAGGGCACAGGCCCTGATTGGGGGATCCATCCCAGGAAGGGAGCGTTCAGGAGGCAATCAATCAATAGCTCTCTCTCATCATGGATGTTTTTCTCTCTCCCTTCTCCTCTGAAATCAATCAATAAATATAGCCCTAACCGGTTTGGCTCAGTGGATAGAGAGTCAGCCTCCAGACTGAAAGGTCCCGGGTTCAATTCCGGTCAAGGGCATGTACCTTGGTTGCGGGCACATCCCCAGTAGGGGGTGTGCAGGAGGCAGCTGATGAATGTTTCTCTCTCATTGATGATTCTAACCCTCTATCCCTCTCTGTAAAAAATCAATTAAAATTTTTAAAAATAAAAAATATGTATATATATATATATATATATATATATATATATATATATATATAATTTTGTTTAAAGCTGCACCTGAGGGGCAGACGGCTGTTCCATCTCCACTTAAGCTGTGGAATTCCCAAAGGACAGAAGGGCCACAGGACCTTGAGCTCTGCTTAGCTCACACTAGGTTTGGGGAGCGCTCAGAGCCCTAGAAAATGTTTCTATTGATTAAGTATTAGTATTGCTCCCTTCTGGAAAGCGCCATGGGGCTGGCTATCCATCTTGCCTGAGCTTTGGTTAAACAACTCTGGACCCATTTATGATGAATGGGGAAACAGCCCTGCCCTCATCTGATTTGCCATAATCGCTTCTTCTATTTCCTCTTCCCTTGGGTACATTAGCGCCAACTTACACACATGACTGTGCTGCTAATAAAAGAGATTTATGTGCCAGGAAGATTTTATTCCTTCCATCAAATGTTTACTTAAGGAGGCTTTATTACCTAAAGTACTATCCTGACTCGGCGCACAAGCAGATTTATCTTTTTAAACTCATTTCCTATCTTTCCATACTTCAAAGCTCAGTCTGTGCAAGGATTTGATAGAGCGCACAAATTCTGACTCGGCACATTGCTTGTCTCCTGGACACGGTTTTAAGGAAGGAGAAGTGTTAGACTGTTACTTTTTGAGGCTTAGACACTGGCATGGCTGTTGCTCAAGATACAAAGGAAGGAGCTTTATGCAAAGGCTATCTTTGGTTGAAGCTGGTGTTGCTTAGTAGATAGAGCATCAGTCTGCAGACTTAGGGGTCCCAGGTTCGATCCTGGTCAAGGGCATGTACCTTGGTTGTGGGCACATCCCCAGTAAGGGGTGTGCAGGAGGCAGCTGATCGATGTTTCTCTCTCATCATGTTTCTAGGTCTCTGTCCCTCTCCCTTCCTCTCTGTAAAAAAATCAATAAAATATATTTTAAAAAATAAAATACCCAAGTTAGCCCACAAGGTGTGGCTCAGTGGTTGAGCACTGACCCATGAACCAGGAGGTCACCATTCAATTCCAAGTGGGGGTGCGCACCCCAATTTCAGGCTTGATCCCCAGGATGTGGTGTGCAGGAGGCAGTTGATCCATAACTCTCTCATCACTGATGTTTCTATCTCTTTCTCCCTCTCCTTTCCTCTCTGAAATCAATAAAATATATATATTTTAAATTTTTAAATAAACTATAATACCTAAGTTATGTTCCATATTTACCAAATAACTGTGAGTTTTCACTCCATATCAACTTCCTAACCAGCAGTTCTCATCTAGGGCCAATTTGTCCCCCAAGTAACACTTGGCGATATCTGGAGGCATGCGTGGTAGGCCAGTGGTATCTACTAGGTCAGTGGTCAGCAAACTCATTAGTCAACAGAGCTAAATATCAACAATATAACTATTGAAATTTCTTTTGAGAGCCACATTTTTAAAACTTAATCTTCTTCTAATGCCACTTGTTCAACATAGACTCACCCAGGCTGTGGCATTTTGTGGAAGAGCCGCACTCAAGGGGCCAAAAAGCTGCATGTGAATCGAGAGCTGCAGTTTGCTGGCCATGGTACTAGGCCGAAGTGAGAGATGGTGCTGAACGCCCTACACAGGGAAGCCGCAGTCTAGAAAGATCCAAAACGGCAAATATGCCAAGGCAGATAAACTTTGCAGGAAGGCATACAATTATGTGAAGTCTTAAACAATTTTTTTGCAAAGTAAATAATTGCATTTGAAGACACTTCACCTGAGAAGACACGGAAATGGCAAATAAGCATATGAAAGATGCTCAGCATCCTGACTCATCAGGAAAATGCACTTCCACCACAATGAAAAGCCGCTCATGCCAACCACAATGGCTACAATCAAAGGCAGAGTATGCCATCTGTCCTCAAGGGCACCTACAAACAGCGGCATTCATACCCAACTGGCAGAAATGTCAAATGACGGTCACTTTGCCAAAGTTTGTCAGCTTCCTCAGCATGCAATTCCTACCTAACCTAGCAATTCCTCTTCTAATGATTTACCCAAGAGATATAAAAATGTTATGTCTAGCCCTAGCCGGGTTGGCTCAGTGGATAGAGCGCTAGCATGCCTGGGTTGCTGACTCCATCCCTAGTAGGGAGCATGCAGAAGGCAGCCGATCAATGATTCTCATGGATGTTTCTTTCTCTCCCTCTCTCTCTTCCTCTCTGAAATCAATAACCATATTTAAAACAAAACAATCGCCCTGTTTGGCTCAGTGGATGGAGGAGCATCAGCCTGAGGACTGAAGGGTCCCAGGTTCAATTCCGGTCAAGGGCAGGTAGCTTGGTTGCAGGCAAATCCCCAGTAGGAGGGGTGCAGGAGGCAGATGATGAATGTTTCTTACTCATCGATGTTTCTGACTCTCTATCCCTCTCCCTTCCTCTCTGTAAAAAATCAGTAAAATAAAAATAAAAATTACAAAGCAATCTCTGGTCAGGCACACTGCACTTTGATAGTCATGACTACCCTCCTCAACAGCTTTCATTAAAGTCGCCTCCTGCGTTCTGTTGTTTTGGAGCTGACTTATTTCTTTTTCTCAATTTAGGGATGAGGGTGGGCTCTGCTAGAAGTAGAAGCGACCTTGATGATGGATTCTGCAAATGACCACAGCTAGAACCTCCGACAAGACAGATTTGTATTTCTTTCATTCCTGTTCACCCCAATTTGGCACAGTTCACGAAGTCACTGAAAATCTTTACAACAACTTATTTTAAACAAATATCATTGCACATTAATAGGATGTTACTAAGATTAATTGCTTTTCCTAAAGAGTTCATCTCACAGATTCCTAAGTTCTTGACTTCTATTCTCATTAATTCAATTAAGAGTGTTAATGCATACCTATAACTAAAATGCATTGAAAGCGTTTATTGTTCAGGTTCAATCATAAAAGTACCAAAATGAAGAGGTATCTTAGTTTCTCCTGACATCTTGATATTGATGAATACATTATTCCATGGAAAGTTAAGCATTTCCCTACTGACATTGGCCATGAACATCTAAATGGGGTGGAGCGGGGAGGGAGAGGAAGAATTAGTTTGAATGGCAACATATACTCTGGTGGCAAAGTTTGTCAGTAAAAGTCCAGAGTAAATATCTCACTTTGCAGAACACATGATCTCCTTCATAAGGACTCAATCCTGTCCCTGAGTGCGCACACAGCCACACAAAACATGCAAATGAATGAGGATTACTGAATTCCAATAAAACTTCATTCACAAAGCAGGCTGGGTTTGGCCTGTAGGGACAGTTTAACTGCTAACCACTGACTAAGGTGAAAAACTTTTAGGCATGGAAAAGACAATGAAAATATAATTTCCCGAGAGATAAACTATAAGGACTATCCAGTTTGCTAATTAAGAATATCAAGCTTATCTCTAATAGGTGTGGCTTAGTGGATAGAGCATCCGCCTGCAGAATGAAGGGTCCCAGGTTTGATTCCAGTCAAGGGCATGTACCTTAGTTGCGGGTACATCCTCAGTGGGGGGTGTTCAGGAGGTAGCTGATCAATTTCTCTCTCGTTGTTTCTAGCTCTCAATCTATCTCCTTTCCTCTGTAAAAAAATCAATTATATATATATAATTATGATGTTATTTGGGGTGGGACCCAGTTTCTAAGTGTGGAGAAGGAGCTTCCCCCCATATACAGGCAATTCTCCATGGGACCTGGGTGTCCTCTGAGTCCACTCCACGCTGCCACCATCAACCCGGAGAGCAACAGCCCCCACGGGGTGAGGTCTGTGCCAGTACACTAACCTGCACCAACTCCACTCCAGACTCCACATGCAAGTCCACGTGCTCCCCTGGGCTCCAAACCACCGCGTGGTCACAGAGGCCACACGCCCTCCTCTTGTTTCCCTGGCCAGAGGTGCTCCCAGAACTGGGAGGTGCACTGCACTGATAAGGTCACTGGTTTTTTATAAAAGGATGTAACTCTGCAACAGCCCATCACGAGACATGAGGAGGGCAGGGGAAGTGGGAGGGGGCACAGGACACCCATACCTGCTGTGGGGAGGCCCAAGTCTCAGGGACTCCACAGGTTCACCAACCGGAAGTTCTCCAAACCCCCTCCTTTTTTGGGGTTTTTATGGAGTCTTCATTACATAGGCATGATTGATTGACTCATTGGCCATTGGTGATTGATCCACCTTCCAGCCCCCTCTCCCCGCCCAGGAAATCAGGGGGTGGGACGGAAAGTTCCAAATCTCCAGTCCAGGTGGGTTCCCCTGGGCACCAGCCCCCATTCCTCGGGGCTTTCCACATCCGCTCATTAGCACAAACCTGGCTCATTAACATAAACCCAGCAGGGGTGGAAAGGTGAATAGCAAAACCCCATTTCCGGCTGATGGCTCTTGGGGGATCTCAATGGCTGAGGACAAAGGGGTCAATATTATAACAAAGGGGGCGCCCACTGCTCTTGTAACTAAGCAATTTCCAGGGCTATGGGGAGCTGTGAAAAAGGTTATTTTGGCTTCAGCTCCCTGGTTCAATTCAAGTCAAGGGCATGTACCTTGGTTGCTGGCACATCTCCAGTAGGGGGTATGCAAGAGGCAGCTGATGGATGTTTCTCTCTCATTGATGTTTCTAGCTTTCTATCCCTCTCTCTTCCTCTCTGTAAAAACTCAATAAAACATATTAAAAAAAGAAAAAGAAAAAGGTTATTTTGGTCATCCGAATGGCCAACTATGTCTTTCTCATCCATCACAATTTTGCAATGTTTTCTACTAACAGAAGATGGGGAAACAGTGACATGAATGTGACCTCCAGATACAAAGATGAGCGAAGGTGCCAGAGATGAGGGAGAATGTTAACCTAGGAGCCTCAGTTCCCCTTTAGAGTTATGGACGAAAGGGGGCCACGTGCTGACCTGACAAGCTCAGAGACCTACAGAACCACAAAGGATGGGCAGCAATTAAAAACGTTTTTAGCTACAAAGCAACATATGCTGGGTAGTCACGTCCTAGGCCCATATCCTCCCTGACGTAGGTCAGTCTTTACCTGAACTGAGACTTGTCATGTTTCTATGTAAGAGGAAATTTTGTGAAGTGCTAGAAATCCCTAGAAAACCAGCACACTGGGTAAAAACTGTTCTTTAAAATGTAACCCTGCTATTCTTGCTTCTGTACACATTTGCTTGCTTAAGTAATAGGGGAAAAAAAGATTATTTCCCATTCCAGAGAGGCCATAAACTATGCCCCAGACAGAGTTGTCAGTGCTGGCGCCAGGCCAGGCCTTCAGACACAGTCTCACGGCCCAGTCCCAGCACACAGGACTTTTTCTCAGAGGGTCTGGAAGTGTCATGCCAAATGTGGAAAACAAAGAACTATAAATAGCAAAGACTTCCAAGACAGTGAGCCCCAGAATTTGAGAAGCAGGACTCTCCTCTGTGCCTGTAGCACTATCGAACAGGACTCCAAATAAATTTGGCTTATTGATTAAGGCATCTCCTGATTTGCAATATAACATGTCAACATAATTTTCCTTTTTCTGGACCCTCAAAACACAGGCAATGCCAGTGTGGAGACCACCAATCCTCACTGTTATTGAGTTCACTGTGAGTGTTAATGATCCTGCGCTCACCTAAAAAGTGTATCTGTCATATGACTTCATTCCTGTTGACCCAACCCACTGCCCAAGCTCACCAACCAAGCCCCCATATCCACGGGGACCAAGGCTTCCTGCCAGCGGTGCCATCATGGACCCAATACTCTGGGTCATTGCTGTGTAGCCCTTCGCTTTGGATATGCCCATCCCCCCCCACCCCCTTTTCTTTAAATAAATTCAAGTTTTCTTTATTCACCTTCTGTTATTGCTATTTAGCCTGCCCACACACCACCGACTTGAATTGTTCACACACACATGTAAATATATACACGAATATATGCACATGCACAGAGAAATGTATACACATACACACACATATGTATATCAAGAGGGAAACTTGGATTTCTTGCAAACAAGCAATAAATTTTATATTCTGTCTTTAGCCATGATGCATTGGTCAGTAGAAAACTGATCTGCAACAGGGGATAAATAAAAACAGATAAATAACTGTGCATAAATCAAGCTCTATTACTAAGTTCTGAATTTTCCCTAGTATTGAACTCAATATCTTATAAAGCTAAGTGACACCGGATTTTCAAGGGAAAAAATGCAGCATCTCAACAGGTTGTAGTATCATCCTGATATACCAAGTTTTCAGGTTCGATCCCCAGTTAGGGTACATGCAAGAACTAATCTCAATATCTCCTTCTCTCCCCTTCCCCCACCTGCCCCTTCCTCTCTCTCAAAGCTAAATCAATAAATTATTTTAAAAAGGAAAATATTGCCCTGGCTGGTTTGGCTTATTGGATAGAGTGTCAGCCTTCAGACTCAAGGGTCCCAGGTTTGATTCCAGTCAAGGGCACATGCTCAGGTTGTGGGCTGGATCCCCACCCAGTGTGGGGCGAGCAGGAAGCAGCCAATCGGTGATCCTCTTTCATTATTGATGTATATATATATATCTCTCTCCCTTTCCCTTCCTCTCTGAAATCAATAAAAATATAGTTTTAAAAATAATAAATAAATAAATAAAATATTGCTCTTACTCAGTGGCAAAAGAATATCTTACTGCATTAAGCTTGCACTCCTTTAGGCAAGTCTACTTGGTATTTCTAAAGGCCAATAATCAGGAGTGAGCTACCTCAAAAATGCCAATTGCCAAGAAAATATATACACAGAGAAAAACTTCAAGCATTCATACTGCTAAAAATATTTGTAATTAACTTCTAACTTGATCATAAAGAAATCAATCATTATTTAGTTAATATAACATGTCAACATAGGAACTTATAAACCTATATATATAAAAGGCTAATATGCAAAGTGTCCTCTCAGGAGTTCAAGTGGAAGACCAGGAGATCGATCGCTTGCTATGACGTGTGTTGACTACCAGGGAGTGGTGCAGAATGAAGGAAGGCCCCAGCCGGCAGCTGGAAGGCCCCGATGGGTCCTGATTGCAGGCCAGGCCTAGGAACCCTACCCGTGCACAAATATTGTGCACTGAGCCTCTAGTATCCTATATAATAAAATGGTAATATGCAAATTGACCCTTATAGCAGAACAACCACTTGACTAGTCACTATGAGGTGCACTGACCACCTCTCGGGTATTTTCCCTGCCCAACAGGCTTCCATTGCCCACTGGTAATGGAGAACAGGGAGTGGGGGGGGCAGAGTCAGCTGTGGGCAGCTGGGGAGATGGCCCTGACCAAAGTCCAGGCCTTGGTACCATCCTGTGCATGAATTTTGTGCACCAGGCCTCTAGTGTTATAATATTCCCTTAAATTTCAATATTCCCAAACAAAATAGCTACAGATTCTCAATGAATATTTATGACTCCACTTTTGCCTACATTTAAAAAAGATGCAGCCCAAAGATAAGTCAAATAAATGTACCAAAAGAAATGCACTCTTCAATAGATACCTGAGCAAGGAGGTTTTAAGGATAATAGATGAAACAAGTATCGGAGGACCAAGCCATTTCCACTTTCATAAATAATACACGAAGTCATCTTAGCCGAATTTGGCTAAACCGTACATTTTTACACTATCTCACTTTACACAGAGAAAATAAAGCATCCTAGAAATTGCAGATAAAAAGCAATACATAAAAGCTTTTCTAAATATGTAAAGTCCACACTGCAAATTGAGATGCAAACCATTTTTCAAGGTATTCGGTAGGTCAATACTCATCCAATGAGAAGCTCAACTAAAAAAACATCTATCAGACAAAAATCATTAAATTCCCATCCTCCACTGAGCACTTTTAGCAAAAATTGAGCCCCTCAAGGGAAGAACTCTCAGGGCAATGCCTCTTTTAAGGAAAATATGCCCCAGATTTTTCATAACACAATTATTTTCCGTAAGTTCTAGATGCTCTCCACCCATCCAGCAAATGTTAAGAGAATGATTAATTCAGGCAGAATGCATTCATATTGTTTAGTTTATTTATTTTGTAAGTTTTTGTAATCCTCACCCATTTTTTCCCCATTGCTTTTCACAGAGAGAGGAAGGGATTTGTGGGAGAGGGAGTTTGAAAGAGGGAGAAAGAGAGAGAAACATGGATGTGGGAGAGACATGCCCATGGGTTGCCAGGGATAAGGGATTGAGGCTGAAACCCAAGTAGATGCACTGGACTGCAAATTGAACCTGAGACACTTAGATGTGCAGGCTGACACTCTAACCACTGATCCACACCAGCCAGGGCTATAGTTTTCTTGTCTCCCAATATGCCAGGTACTTCATCCTAAAGGGGACCTTATCCCGGAATCAGAAGGAGACTGGCCTGTGATCTAACTAGCACGTGAGAATCCAGAGCAAGTTATCCAAACTGAGGCTCAGACACCAGGAACCAGGAAGAATGCAGCCCTCCCTATGGCGGTATCCATCAGACCCTGGGTCTCAGGAAGTGGGTAGCGAGTGAGACCTGATCCAGAGCCTTAGGAGTAGAGTTCTCCTGTCCTTCAAATAATAGGGGTCAAGGGTCCTTTGCCCCCACACTCAGACGTACCTACCTCCTTAGGGAATACCAGCCAAACACACACACAAAACCAGGCACCAAAGCAACATCGCTGAGATGTCTAACAAACTAAGAAGGGAATTTAAAACTCCCAGGGAATGGCATCAGGTTCTCTGTAGGCTTGGGTGCAGGAATTGATCAAGACAATGAGGGGAAGTTGAAAGCAATTAGCAATTACTAAAGACTTAGTTCATTCTAATGACTATAATGTAGTTATGAATTTTTGACTCACTAGCCTGAGATCCCCTGAGTTATGAAATCATTCCCCTTAGAAAGTGGATTAGTTAAGAAACAGATTTGCCTTCAGGTTCCAGTGGCTTAATCAAGACTTTTCTCTCACATAAGAGTCCAGGCTGATGTGTCATCACAGCTCCTGCTAGTTCACTGAGGGTCATAGGGACCCACAGAGCCTTGGAGTCCAGCCGCCTTCTGACTAGATACTCTGCCACCTCCAGTGCTGTCCTTGACCACAGAGTCAAGACTAGGTCTGCATTCCATTCTGAGGGAAAGCAGACAGGAATTAGTCTTATGGCTGCCTAGCTATGAGACCTCTGGCTTCCGGCTAAGAAGTCAATAAATAAAATTAAGTGGGATTTCTTAAATTATATAACACAAGTCAACAAATTATGACACAGACCAAGTTCAGGCCAGTGAGAGTGTTAAGAATGGAATTTACTTTATTTTTTAAATATTTTGGTTGATCTTTAGCCGAAACTGGTTTGGCTCAGTGGATAGAGCATTGGCCTGTGGACTGAAAGGTCCCAAGTTTGATTCTGGTCAAGGGCATGTACCTTGGTTGCAGGCACATCCCCAGTGGGGGTGTGTGCAAGAGGCAGCTGATCGATGACGCTCTCTCATAGATGTTTCTAACTCTCTATCCCTCTCTCTTCCTCTCTGTAAAAAAATAAATAAAATATATATTTTTTAAAATAAATATTTTGATTGATCTTTAGAGAAAGAGGAAGCAGAGGGAGAGATAGAAACATACACGAGAGAGAGAGACATACAGATAGGCCACCTCTTACTGCAGTTGAATCAGGACAATTGAACCCATGACTTCCTGGTTCATGGATCCATGCTCAACCACTGACAACACCAGGTGGGCTGGTTTTCACATTTTTAAGTGGTTGTTTAAAAGAACATAAAAACAGCCCTAGCTGGTTTGGCTCAGTGGATAGAGCATCAGCCTGCAGACTGAGGAGTCCCAGGTTCGAATCCAGTCAAGGGCACATGCCTGAGTGTTGGAAGCCACCCATTGCCTTCACTAGCAGAAAGGTGTGGACAAGGAATCCAGAAGACTGGTCAACCTTGAGGCTCTGGCAAGGGTCAGAGCCAAGTATCCACTGTCTATTTGAGACAAAGGGAGCTGAAGCAACTTCTACCTTTTAGTCTTCTATAAATCCTTACAGATGAGCTGTCATTGGAATTGCTTACCTAAGGGCTATGGGTGGATCTCAAAACCTGAATAAAAGGGATTGCTAGGCCAGAGCAAAGCTGATTCCTTTCCTCTTGAGCTGGGTTCCCGCCTGGCCCCCAATATTTCCAAATTAATATTTTCTAGTCTCTTTCATTTGCGGGGGCCTCCTCCAGAGCCCGAACCCTGAACCTGAACCCTGAATGACAGGATGTGAGGGGGACACTCACACCTTGGTTGAGGGCTTGATCCCCAGTAGGGGGTGTGCAGGAGGCAGTCAATCAGTGATTCACTCTCATCATTGATGTTTCTATCTCTCTTTCCCATTCCCTTCCTCTCTGAAATCAATAAAGATATATTTTTTAAAATAAAATGACATAACATAAAGACCAGCCCAGCCAGTTTGACTCAGTGGTTGAGCATCAACCTATGAACCAGGAGATCACGGTTCGATTCCTGGTCAGAGCACATGCCCGGGTTGTGAGTTCCATCCCCAGTAGGGGGCATGCAGGAGGCAGTCCATCAATGATTCTCTTTCACCATTGATGTTTCTATCTTACCCTCCCTTCTTCTCTGAAATCAATAAAAATATATTAATAAATTAATAACTTTTTAAAATAAAAAAGAACAAAGAACAAATATGTGACAGACCACATGCAGTCCACAGAGACTAAAAAGAAAAGTTGACAATGCCTGTTACAGAGAAAGAGAAGAATGGAATAGGGTTGTAACTGAAAGTTTCTGTCACTGTCTTTTCAACATTAGAAAGATATTAGAATAACATACACAATTAAAATCACACAAGCAAATAGAATTCATATTTTTTGGTAAATTTTGTGAACAATCTGTGTTTGCTATTTAAGGGATTTAAGAAATTGTAACATATTAGTCTTGATACTTTTAAAGATATTTTTGACTTTTTACAGAGAAGAAGAGAGAAAAACATCAATGATGACAACCATCGACCAGCTGCCTCCTGCACGCCCCCTACTGAGGATCGAGCCCGCAACTAAGGTACATGCCCTTGATCTGAATTGAACCTGGACCATTTAGTCCAAGGGTCAATCCTCTATCCACTGAGCCAAACTGGTCAGGGATAATTTTGATATTTTAAGCTGAAAGAAATAAGAAAATTGATCATATTTTTAAACCAAATTAGAACATCTCACACAGCTTATTTGCTTTGTAAGTTGAATTTATCATATTTTTAAAAGTACTTTTATTTTGCTTGGTCAGTGTGGCTCAATAGTTGAGCATCAATCCAAAAACCAAGAGGTCATTGGTTTGATTCTCAGGGCACATGCCTGAATTGCAGGCTCTATCCCCAGTGTGAGGAATGCAGGAGGTAGCTGATCCATGTTTCTCTCTCATCAATGTGTCTATCTCTCAATTCCTCTCCCTTCCTCTCTCTCTAAAAGTCAATTAAAACATATTTTTTTTCAAAAGTACTTTTATTTTTCAATTTGTATGTCTCAATTACAGTTGGCATTCAATATGATTTTGTATTAGTTTCAGGTGTACACCATAGTGGTTAGACAATCATATGCTTTACAAAGTGTTCCCCCGATATTTCCAGTGCCCATCTGGCATCATACATAGTTATTACAAAATTATTAACTATATTCCCTCTGCTGTACTTTATATCCCCATGACTATTTTGTAAATACCAATTTGTACTTCTTAATCACTTCATCTTTTTTAACTCAGACCCCCAAACCTCCTCCTGCTGGTAACCATCAGTCTGTGCTCTGTGTCTATGAGTCTGTTTCAATTTTGTTTGTCTGTTTATTTTGTTACCAGAAGCTTGGTGCATGAATTCATGCACAGGGACAGGGGGGATGGGCCAGGGGTGTCCCTCAGCCTTGCCTGCACTCTATCCAAATCCAGGACCCCTTGGGGGATGTACGACTGCCAATGTAGGCCTGATCCCTGCAAGCCTGGAGATTGGGCTTAAACTGGCAGTTGGACATCCCCCGAGGGATGCAGCAGTGTGCCAAGTGGCAGACAGCCAGAGAGGAGCCCAAGCTGGGACCACCCTGCTCGCACTCATCCCAGCCTGCTGTGCCTGCCACCTCTGCTTGGTAGTGCTGCTACGGAGTAGGGAGAGGCTCCCGCTGCTGCAGCTGTGCTCGCCAGTGGTGAGCCCGGTTTCTGGCTGAGTGCCAGTCCTCCTGTAGGAGCACACTAACCACCAGGGGCAGCTCCTGCATTGAGTGTCTGCCCCCACCAATGGTCAGTGTATGTCACAGCAACTGGTTGACCAGTTGTTCTAGTCTTAACAGTCACTTAGGCTTATATATAAATATAAATATAAATATAAATATAAATATAAATATAAATATAAATATAGAGAGATAAAAGTCCTTTTGAATGCTTGGAAAGTTTCTGATTGTTTCTATATCAAGTTGTCCTGTCAGTCACCAGAAACACTTCAAAGGATATGAAGTAAATGCATAATTAAAGGGTAAACTATTTAAGAGAATTTAATTAACTACTGTTGAAATGGGTCTGATTATTTAAATAAATACCATTTAACATGAATTAATTAAATATTAGGCAAAGGAAATGTGAAGTTGATTGTCCTTATTCTACTGGACTTAAAAACAGAATAATAAGATATATTCACTGAACTTCAAAACACACACACAACACTAGGATTGTTGCCATTGTAGCTTAAATAAATGAAATATGAAGTTAAAAGCAAAGTTATTGCCATTGCTCCTTTTGAAGAGCAGTGACTGCCCTCTGACATCAAGGAGTTCATGGGTTGGTAAACAGATCTACAAGCCAAGTGGAGCACAAGGGAGGGAGGACTGGGAACTAGAGCAAGAAACAAAGGCATCACCCCCAAGTCTAGAGAAGATAGCCCCGCATTGTCCAAGCTTATATTTCGCCATTTCTTTTCCTTGTTGTAAATATATATTTTTATTGATTTCAGAGAAGGAGAGAGAGAAACATCAGTGATGAGAGAGAATCATTGATAGGCTGCCTCCTGCATGCCCTCTACTGGGGATCAAGCATAAAGCCCAGGCAAGAGCCCTGAGCCCTGAATCAAACCTGTGACCTTCTGGTTCTTAGGTTGATGCTCAACCACTGAGCCATGCCTGCTGGGCTCATTCCACTCTTCCTTGCCAGAGCTCCCCATAGAGTTGCTTATGGAAGAAAATGCAGTTGCAGCCAGAGGGTCAATCAACAGGCACTATTGTCTTAGTGGATTCCATCCTGTTATGTGAACTACAAAAATGCCAGTCCCCTCAACTCTGTCTCACTCCTTGGCACTGTTCTCCTAGGTCCTTGCTGAGAATGTAAAATAAATGCCAGAGCCAGGAGCCAATCACCCACGGAAATCAAACACTTGTATTTGAACAAAAGTACCTTTCAGAGAGATATTCTATTTCATTTTGTCACTTTGAAATCATATCTGTAGATTTTCTTTAAATGCCTAGTTTTGACATTTGAAAACCTTCATATTTCTGCACGTCTAAAATTGCAGTGTTTGATATTTTAAAATACAACGTACCATTGAATGTTGTCTCTTTAAATCTGGGGAATGTTGAGGCTGTCACTGTCTCTCATACGTCTCAATTCAACTGAGGGTTGTCAGTTATATTGTTCCCCCACCCTTTTTAAAAATATATATTTTTTATTGATTTTTTACAGAGAGGAAGAGAGAGGAATAGAGAGTTAGAAACATCGATGAAAGAGAATCATTGATCAGCTGTCTCTTGTACTCCCCCTACTGGGGATGTACCCGCAACCAAGGTACATGCCCTTGACCTGAATCAAACCTGGGACCTTTCAGTCCCCAAGCCGATGCTCTATCCACTGAGCCAAACCGGTTTTGGCAATTGTTCCCTTTTTTGAGCATGGGTGTGTGTGTGCTGGATCATGTATGTTGGTGTATGAGTGAGAGGAGAGAGTTTCAACAGTGACACACGAAGACAGCCTACAGTGTCCAGAACTTCAGACTGTGGTCACTCAGAGCACTGCCAAGTTTACTATTCACTGAGTGGTGGGGAAAAAATATCTATATCTATATCTATATCTATATCTATATCTATATCTATATCTATATCTATATCTATATCTATATCTATATTTCTTGATTTCAGAGAGGAAGGGATGAAGGAGAGTGATTGAAACATCACTGAGAGAGAACTGCCTCCTGCACACCCCTCACTGGGGATCGAGTCTGCAATACAGGCACGTGGCCCTGGCCAGAACTGAACCCAGGACCCCAGTCTGCAGGCCAACGCTCCATCCACCCAGCCAAGCCTGCCAGGGCACAAGCAATTATATTACTAGAGGACCACATTAATTCTGTGGAGGCTGGGTTTTTAGATCCTCTTAGATTGGGTCTGTTTCCGTTTTGTTCTTATTTCTAGGGCACCGTTCTCATTCCCAGAGCACCATCTCTCCTCAAACACAACTACAATGGGCCCCAATGAAAACCTGGAAGAATTTACCAAATTCCTGGTACTTGGTAGGATTAACACTCCTAGCTGTTTATCCAGCACCAGGGCTCTGGCAAAATCTCTCCTCAAGTTTTCCACTTTCCAACTACTGCTCTTTAACCTGCTTGTGCAGCTTAGGAATTAGCCACAGATTTGTGTGTAGATTTTAGGGTTCCCCACTACCAGAATTCCCCCTCTCAACTTCCAGGTGTTAGAGTACCCCAGACTTCTGAAGCTCCCCATGTAGTTAGAAAGCCACTCACTGCTTGAGCTCTAACCTTATGTGACCTGTGACCTGGGAAGCTTTAACCCTATGTGACCTGTGACCTGGGAAGCACCCTCAGTGGAAAAGCCAAGTAAATGTGGCTCTTGCCTAAAATTCCCTCCTTTTTTCAATAAATATTGTGGTTTTTGCTTGCTTTTGTTGCTCTCCAAAAGGCTTTTAAAAAATTGTTTCAACAGCTAATCATTTTAAATTTATAATTGTCATGAGCATGATGGTTTACACCAGTAATGGTTAGTACAATACAAGCTACATTGGCAATGCTGTAACAAGATCCTGGGAGATTTGTTTTTGATTGATTTGATGATTATTGTTAATTTTTTTTCCATTAAAGAGGTACTACCCTTTTCTATTTCATGGCCTTGGATAAAATATTGGTAAATCTCTATCAATGGCAAAGAGCTACGTGGCTTAACAGTAAGGTTTTATAACAATATTAATGAAGAATAGTGAGGCATTTTTATGCCAAAAACCAGAAAGTCAGAATTGTTTCTCATTGCATATGGCATTATAAGTTTTGGCATTTCTACAAAGTATATGTAGATTTGGTATCAAAAGAACAGGAACTGCCTTAGCCCATTTGGCTCAGTGGATAGAGCATCGGCCTGCGGACTGAAGGGTCCCTAATTTGGTTTTGGTCAAGGGCACATGCATGGTTTGTGAGTTTGATTCCCAGTAGGGGCTGTGCAGGAGGCAGCTGACCCATGATTCTTTTTCATCATTGATGTTTTTCTCTCTCCTTTTCCCTCTTTGAAATCAATTTTATATATATATCCTATATAATAAAGGGCTAATATGCAAATAGACTGAACAGATGAACAACAGAACCGGTCGCTATCATGTGTTGACCATGAGGGGGCGTGTGCAGAACATGACGGGCATTGGCTGCAGCAGGATGGTGGAGCAGGTGAGTGGAGTGCCAGACCAAGGCCAGGTGCTGGTTGCTGTCATTGGGTTGAGCCTCTGGTGGTTACTGAAAATTCTTTACTCCTGCCCACCACAGACCCACCTGGCACTTGCATCCACTGCCAGCATGGGCCCGGCTCACACCCACTGCCAGCGCTGGAGCCACCGCTTGCATGCAATGCTGGTGCCCAGCACCAGCCCCAATCGCTCGGCGCCATCAACAGGTGTGAGTGGTGGCTGCCAGCCCTGATTTCCCCTCAGGAGCACAGGGAGATAGAGAAGCCCCGAGGGGAGACTGTGACTGGCAACAGCCTCTCGCACCCACTGCCAGCAACTTGCACCTGCTGCCAGTGCCGGAGCCACCACTCACACCCACTGCCAGCGCCAGCCCCACTCACACCCACACCTTGCACCAGAGCCACTGCTTGCACCTGCTGCCAGTGCCCAGCACCAATCTGGATTGCTCGGTGCCATAAGTGGGTGTGAGTGGTGGCTGCCAGCCCTGATGGCCCTCAGGGCTTCTCCACCTCCCCCTGCTCCTAAAGGGTGATCGGGGCAGAAGCTGCTGCTTGCACCCACTCCTGATGCCAGCCCCAATTGCTCCGTGCCTTCAGTGGGTGCGAGCAGGACCGGCACCATTGGCATGTGGGAGTGGTGGTGGCAGGAGCGGGGCTGCTAAGCAGACAGGGGACCAGGGCCGAGGCAGGAGGGGATGGGCAGGGGCATGGAGGATGGGCCAAGACCCAACCCTGTGCCTACCCTAGTCTCATGGCGCACAGTTCCCTTCAAGGTGCATGAATTCGTGCATGGGTCCCCTAGTATATATACTGTATAAAAGAATGCAGAAAAGCATGCTGATGAGAAAGTATCCACCAGAAGTTCCCCATCATATCTTACACATTGTGTGTTAGTGAAGGCCACAGGCCTCTCCTGAATGGCCTCATTTACATGTATAAATTCAAAACCCTGGCAGGTCAAATCAGAGTCTTCTTCCCTGAATCTGTAATTACCCACATGGTACGTGAGCACACAAGAGAAGCTCCATCCTCGTTTGCTCAGTAGATTGCACAAATCCTGCAAATTCATTTCTGTGATGAAAGGGGTAATGCTGAGGCGGACAGAATGGCCCCGTGAGGTGGCATAATTTAACAGCTGCCCGGTAGGAAGTTCTGAAGGAAACAATACCAGGCACCATTTTAATACAGGAGGAGAAGTGATTTCCTTTAAAGAAATAAACCACCCCAATCTGAGTCATCCGGAAAGAGCTCTGGGCATCCGAAGTCAGTTGTGTGGTAAAACCCTGAGAATATACAGACAGAATTCATTTATTTTTCTTACCTCATGCACACTACCGTCTTTTCAAGCTACTCATTTATGTTGAATTCCAAGCCCTTGCTGAATGCCCTAGCTTAGCAATTTTTTCAGATCAAAATAAAAATCTTCTTAACTTGAAGGGACATTATAGTATCTAAATTTCTTATGTGGAAAGAAAATCCGAAGTCATACTGCCAAATTTATGACTGTGTATTTTTACATACACAGGAGGGCGGAGATTTAGGTTAGCTAGAGAAAGCATTTCCTAACTGGGTAGTTAAGAGCTGGAACAGGTCTACAAATGCTCCTGTCTGGCAATCTTGGAAAATTGGATAGCACCTTGCTTCTCTTTGAAGATTTCACCACCCTCCCCCCCTTCCAGGTGCTCTGGGAACAGGCTATGTAGGTTTCCAAAGTCCCTTCCAACCTGGGTTACCATCACCTGCATCATTAAAAAGCCTTTCTTCCACATTTAATTAGCTCTCATTTTGTGTCCAAGTTGACCGAAGCGCAAGCACGACAGGGCACTTGCTTTGCCCTGGAAGAATTCACAGGCTCTGACCAGCCGGAGAAGGGACTCCAGCACCAAGCAAGCGGGCAAAGAAGTACCACCAGCCGCACTCACAACAAGCGGTACAGATACAGGCCCAGTGTCCTGGGCACCAGGAGCCGGGTGGTGGGTGGCAATGAGCGGGGGCGGGGTGGGATTTGGGGAGAAAAGCAGCATTTCAGGCCATCAGCTTTGCTCCAGCGGATATAGAGTAAAGAGCATCGAAAGGCCAAGGGCAGGGACCAAGAGCAGGGCAATAAAGGGGAGAGAACGAGCCTTCTAGACATATGCTGAGACCCTTCAGAGGGCAAAGTGATGGAAGGGCTGTGTCCAGACTGGGAGAAAAAGAAGGCTGTGAAAGAGAGGAAATCTAGGGTAGAACAAAAGCGAAGAGTGGCCCTGGCCGGTTTGGCTCAGTGGATAGAGTGTCAGCCTGTGGACTAAAAGGTCCTGGGTTTGATTCCAGTCAAGGGCATGTACCTTGGTTGCAGGCACATCCCCAATAGGGGGTGTGCAGGAGGCAGCTGATGGATGTTTCTCTCTCATCGATGTTTCTAACACTCTATCCCTTTCCCTTCCTCTCTGTAAAAAGTCACAAAAATATATTTTTTTAAAAAAGTGAGGAGTGATTGCGAGGGAATAGGCCCACCGCCATCAGCGTGGTTCTGAACAGGGTGGCCAGGAAGAGAGTACTTCAGAGGACAGCAAAGGGCTGAAGGCAGTGGACAATCAGACAATACAGTTGGCAGCAGTGTTCAAGATTACCTGAGGTTAGAAAAGGGTCAAAATGATAAAGATCTACTTCACCTTTTTCCTCCAACCACAAATAAACCAGAAGATCTCTGTTCAATTTCCGGTCAGTGCACAAGCTGGGGTTAGGAGTTTGGTCCTCAGCGGGAGGCAGCCAATCAATGATTCTCTGTTGTCATTGATGTTTCTCTCTCTCTCTCTCTCTCTCTCTCTCTCTCTCTCTCTCTCTCTCTCTCTTTCTCTCTCTCTCTCTCTCTCTTGCTCTCTCGCTCTACCTTCCTTTTGAAATCAATTTTAAAAATAATCAAATAAAAACCATTAGTAAGAATTGAAAGTAATTTAACCATAATGAATCTGCCTATCATTTATGTATTTGTAGATAGACAAAAGAAGATGAACAAAATGAAATATGATTGCATGTACCAAGAGAAAGCCAAACTAGATTAAAGTCCTCAAGTTCAAAGATTTACACCTGCAGTGTCTTTGTATTTCTGAGGACTCATCAGAAGCACTGATGGAAGTGAGTCCCTGTTTCAACTAAGTGTCAAATAAATAGACTGACTTTTTTGTCGTTGTTTTTTAAAAATATATTTTATTGATTTTTTTACAGAGAGTAAGGGAGAGGGATAGAGAGTCAGAAACATCATCCCTGACCAGAATCAAACCTGGGACCTTTCAGTCCACAGGCCAATGCTCTATCCACTGAGCCACACCAGTTAGGGCTGGACTGACTACTTTGTGTTTTTGTTTTGTTTCGAATATATTTTTATTGATTTCAGAGAGGAAGAGAGAAGAAGAGAGAGATAGAAACATAGAGGGGAGAGAGTATCATTGATTGGCTGCCTCCTGCATGCCCCCCCCCTGGGGATTGAGCCTGCAACCCAGGCATGTGCCCTTGACCAGAATCGAACCTAGGACCCTTCAGTCCACAGGCTGATGCTCTTTCCACTGAACCAAACCAGCCAGAGCTGGACTGACTACTTTGAAAGAAACCTCCACACCTGTGCAAGGGCAAACAGCACTAAGGGAAACACATTTGAAGGCATTGGTCCTCCGTACCCTGGGGTCAATGAAGAGCTCATCAGAGTCTTTCAGGGAAGCAAGTACTTTTCTTCTTGTTTTGAGGGAAAGGAATTAAGATGAGTAAGCCTGATGTCATCTCCTTTGCTTTGCCCTTCATCACTCGCTCCACTGTCCCTGGGGCTGAAAGCCTAGAAACTACATCTCCCAGAATCCTTTAGCAGCAAGGCTCTATTTACATTCTGCCAATGCAAGTCATTCACAGAGACCTGCTAGGGGAAGAGGGAAAAGACAGCATTCACTGGCAGCAGCAGTAGTCAGAGGTGTGGCCATGAACAGAGGATTTGCAGAATTTTGTTGGGATCTTCCAAGCAGCTTCCAGAGAATTACGCCGGAAGTGCTGAAGGCTGCTCAGATATCCAGTAGAGGATTCTTACTTTGCACTTCCGGAGCTCTTGCATAGCAAGGTTCCATGATTTTGATTGCCTAATTTCTCCAACAGTGTGAGAGCAGATAATTCTCTATATTCAGTCACCTCCTGCTTACATACCTACAGTGGTTTCTCCTTCCCTTACTCAACCTTGACCAATACATGGATAAAGCCTTAGGCCAGTGGTCAGCAGACTCATTAGCCAATAGAGCCAAATATCAACAGTACAACGATTGAAATTTCTTTTGAGAGCCAAATTTTTTCAACTTAAACTATATAGGTAGGTACATGGTTATTAAATTAATTAGAGCACTCCTAAGCTGGCCTTTGCTAAAAACTCAAGGGGCCAAAGAGCCGCATGTGGCTCGAGAGCCGCCGTTTGCTTACCACAGGGCTAAGGCACCTGCTGAGTTTCTTACAGGTGAAGTTGTTCCTTCTGGTGGCAGCATAATCCATAGCCACACACAGCTCTGCTCTAGAAAGGTGAGGTATCGGTGGATGTAAACAACCATTGTTCTGCTCATTCATTCAAAAAAAAAAACAAAAACATTTGGCACCAAAATTCAGAGCTCGGTGCTGAACAAAAGAAGAACGCGAGTGTGCTACCTAATTAGGATGCGATCTTAATCCCTTTCATACAAGGGGAGATAGATGTAAGGGTCTCAAGTTATTAAAAATGTTACACGCTCGCTGTCAATAAGATCCATACTCTGTGTATGTGTGGGCCAACTTCTCTGCAAATCTCTCATCAGGAAGAGGATTAGACGCAAAACCTGGCACCCGAAGGGAGCCGCAGTTTGGCAAGCTGTCAGGAAGCGAGGATGAAAGCCAGAATCCCGTGGCAGGAGAGGCAGGGGAGAGGAGGAAAAAACACCCCGAGCAGAGCAAGACAACCAATCTCTGGGCAATAATCAATACCTAGCAAATGCTGATGGAAAATGGAACCACCGGCATGTCCCTCGTGGCTTTCCAGCGGGAAATCTGAGGAACGCAACAGCTGTTTCCCTGTCAGGTCAGTTCCATAAATAAGCGCCAGAACCCCAGGGGCGTCCCATGAACTTGGAAACGCCCCTTTGTTAATAAAGGTCACCACACATAGCCATGGGGGTGTCTTCCCCCGACACACCTTGGGGAGGCGCTGTCCCCCGCCCCACCCACTGGTCCTGAATCCGCTTCAAAAGGCCCAGAAAAGATGACCAACGTCTTGGCACCGCGTGTCAGCAAAGGAAAGATCAACCAGAAGCCACCGGGTTGCAAGGGCACTGTTACCCCCATATCCTCGGGACCCCACTCTATTATCTTTTTAAAATATATATATATTTATTGATTTTTTTACAGAGAGGTAGAGAGAGGGATACAGAGTTAGAAACATCGATGAGAGAGAATCATCGACCTGCTGCCTCCTGCACACCCCCTACTGGGGATGTGCCTGCAACCAAGGTACATGCCCTTGACTGGAATCGAACCTGGGACCCTTTAGTCCGCAGGCCGACGCTCTATCTACTGAGCCAAACTGGTTTCAGCTCTATTATCTTTTTTTCTTTTGTTTTTCAAACATATTTTATTGATTTTTTACAGAGAGGAAGGGGGAGGGATAGAAAATCAAAAACATCGATGAGAGAGAAACATCCATCAGCTGCCTCCTGCACGTCCCCCAGTGGGGATGAGCCCACAACCAAGGCACATGCCCTTTACCAGAATCCAATGGGACCTGTCATTCCGCAGGCCGACACTCTATCCACCGAGCCACGCCGGCTAGGTCTATTATCTTTTTTCAAAAGTTGTTTTCATTGATTTTGAGTGAGAGAGGAAAGTAGAAAGAGAGAGAGAGAGAAGCATCAGTGTGAGAGAGAACCATTGTTTGCTGCTTCCTGCACGCCCCCTACTGGGGATGGAGCCTGCAAACAGGACAGGTGGCCTGACCTGAATCCAACCAGTGACCTTTAGTGAAAGGAGTATGACCAACTGAGCCACACCAGGCAAGGCTCGGCCTTTTTTTTTTTTTTTTAATTTATCTTTATTGTTGAAAGTATTACAGATGTCCCCCTTTCCTCCCCCACTGACCCCCCTTTCCCATGAACTCCTCCTCCTCTCCATTCCCTCTCCCTCCCCAGGCCTTCCCTCACTATTTAGGCCTCCAAAGGGTTTGCAGAGAAGTTCTTTGGCTAATCTCTTCCTCCCCCCCCCCCCTTTCATTATCTTAATGACAGTATCCTACTGGCATGGGGTAAGTAGCATGGTCACTATTTTTGTTGTTGTTGAAGGGTTTACTAAGAACATGAGAGGATTTGGAATTGTAGGTTTGTTTGTTTTTTTTAATTTATTTTTATTGATTTCAGAGAGGAAGAGAGAGAGAGAGAGAGAGAGAGAGAGAGAGAGAGAGAGAGATCAACGATGAGAGGGAATCACTGACTGACTACCTCCTGCAGGCCCCCTAATGGGGATCGAGCCCGCAATACTGGCATGTGTCCTTGACTGGAATGGAAGATTGATGATCAACCACTGAGCCACACTGGCCGGTCATAGGTTGTTGTTTTTTTAATTACATAAAATACTACACACTCTTTTAGAAATATCGTATTGTGAAAACACAAAAATAGAAAAAATACAAAACTAATAACATGAAATCTTACCATCCATAGATGACCACTAATCATCTTTCTGTTCTCACTGCAGACTGTATAATACATGTGGAGAAAGTTGGTGCTTTAAGGGAAAATTATGGTCTAGGCTCTGAAGTTCAGAGCACACCTTCTCAGGTCACCTGACCTTGAATGTCTGATGCCCCTGCACCTTTCATTGCCCATGAACTATTTTGCAACCCTGAAAGTTGTAGATAACGGGTAGCAATGCCAATAACACTTGTCTATAGCTTGGAAATCAGCTCAGTAATATGGAGGTGACATTGACTGACTGCCCACTATCGGGGAGGCCAACTTTGTACCCATTTGCACATTCATCTTCATATTCCTGATCCATAAATGTGCCATTCTTAGGATTTCTATTGAACTGCTCTAACTTCTCACCAGTTCTCTCTCTAATGAATAGTGAGTTAAATAAAATCTTTAACATGTATGTGCTCATTTTTTTATGGGTACTATAAGAGTCATGATTTCACTTGGTTTTCAATATTATACTTTAACACCCATGTTCAGTTTTTTTGAAAATAAGTTTTTAGTGATTTCAGAGAGAGAGAGGAAGGGGGGGAGAGAAAGAGAGAAAGAGAGAGAGAGAGAGAGAGAGAGAGAGAGAGAGAGAGAGATCATTGATGAGAGAGAATCATTGACTGGCTGCCTCCAGCACACCACCTACTGGAGATTGAATCTACAATCGGGGTGTAGATGACCCTGACTGAGAATTGAACCATGACCTCCTGGTTCATGAGTCAACTGGGCTCTGGTTTGTTTATTTAGTGTTTGTTTTTTTTGCAATCACTACTTCATATAAGTATTCTTTATTCTTTTTAAAAATATTTTTATTGATTTTTTTTACAGAGAGGAAGAGAGAGGGATAGAGAGTTAGAAATATCAATGAGGGAGAAAGATCAAGCTTCCTGCATACCCCCCCACTGGGGATGTGCCCGCAACCAAGGTACATGTCCTTGACCGGAATTGAACCTGGGACCTCTCAGTCTGCAGGCTAATGCTCTATCCACTGAGCCAAACTGGTTAGGGCTGTTTTATTCTTTTAACATTATGTAATAGCTCCTTTCCATGATGATTAATATAGATTTGTAAGGAATACGTATTATACAAACAATATTATTGGCCCATACTAATGGATGTTTAAGTGGTTTCTGATATTTTGCTCTAGTGAACAATACTACAATGAACATCAGTGAACAAAACTGCACAGCAGTCCAGTTCTCTGTGCAGATTTTCAGAAGTGGAATTGCTGGGTCAAAATAGCCGAAAATGGAATACAGAATGCTGTTGCTGGCAGGCTTTATACAAGCACATCCTGTGAATACTGGCTGAGAAGACGCAATTCCGGTAGGGTAGTGAACTTGACTCCCTGTAAGGCCAGGCGGGGAGCAGAGATACATGGCCTATGGTGGAACTGAAGAGTGCTCCCTGCTCACTAGATATTAAAAAAGATATTAAAAAAGAAAAACGGCTGGCCAGTATGGCCCAGTGATTGAGCCCATGAACCAGGAGGTCATGGTTCAATTCCCAGTCAGGGTTGCTGGCTCAACCCCAAAAGAGGGCGTGCAGGAGGCAGGCAATCGATGATTCTCATCACTGATGTTTCTATCTCTCTCTCCTCCTCCCTTCTTCTCTGAAATCAATAAAAAAGACAAAGACGAAGACGACGAAGAAGAAGAAACAAAACCCAACAAACCTGCATCTGCATTCATATCTTTAATCAACACAAGTATCTAGAAACATCTACAGGTCATTAAGATCCAGGAACCAACATTTTAAAATATAAAACTCAGGAGAGTTCTGTTTATCTGTCTGGCAAGTTCATCCTGTCCCTTATCGTTTCTTTTTGGTGAGGGGTGGACTACATCTATGTATTGATTTCCAAATAATCAGTTTGTTGCCTTCAAGTGAGTCAGAGTAATTTTAATCTTCTGGAAGCTTTATGGCCACAGAGACACGAAACTTGGAGAGTCTAATGGAGATGACATTTGAATCTCACCAGAGAGTCAAAGAAATGCAAAACCAATCAAACTGTGACAGAGGGGAGAGAGCTCCTTGGGGGAAGAAGCCAGAGGGAGGAGAGAGGGACGTACACAAAATGCCACGGAGCCCAGGAGCTCACTACTCAGTGTGTGTGCACCTGCAAGCTTGTGAGCAACCAGGCTGCACCCCGACCGCCAGAACCAGAACCTTCCTTTCAAGGGAGCCCAAGCCATTCTTTTTAATTTATTTTTTAAATATATTTTATTGATTTTTTACAGAGAGGAAGGAGAGAGAGTTAGAAACATCCATCCGCTGCCTCCCGCACACCCCCTACTGGGAATGTGCCTGCAACCAAGGTACATGCCCTCGACCAGAATCGAACCCAGGACCCTTCAGTCCACAGGCCGACGCTCTATCCACTGAGCCACACAGGTGAGGGCCCAAGCGATTATTGCACATTAAAGATTGAGAACCACTGGCCAAGAAACAGGGACATTAACAGAGCTTGCGGTATCACATCGGTGCCACGAGTATAATAACAACCAGTGCTGTGCAGCCCTGGCTGAATTAAAACCTGTAACTCGCCCAGCCCACATGACTCAGTGGTTGAGCATCTACCTATGAACCAGGAGGCCACAGTTCCACTCCCAGTCACAGGCACATGAGAGCCAAATTTTTAAAACTTAAACTTCTTCTAATGACACTTCTTCAAAATAGACTTGCCCAGGCCGTGGTATTTTGTGGAAGAGCCATACTCAAGGGGCCAAAGAGCCACATGTGGCTCACGAGCTGCAGTTTGCTGACCACTGCCTTAGAGAATTGAAAATCCTCGGACATCAAGATGGAATCCAAAACTGCTATGACTACTTTTATAACACTCTCTTACATGCTAACCTAAATCATGCCCAGAACTGCCCGCTTTATATCACGGTGCTGCAGTCAACACTCACAGTTCCCAAACATCTTTCTTTACCCCCAATGCGTGAACTATTGGATAATAGGCAGCTATCCCCAAGTTTTTAAGTGCCTCTGTGATTAACCTGTAGAACTTTAAACCTCACCTCTAACTTCTTTTTTAAAAAAATATATATTTTATTGATTTTCCACAGAGAGAAAGGGAGAGGAATAGAGAGCTAGAAACATCGATGAGAGAGAAACATTGATCAGCTGCCTCCTGCACACCCTCCACCAGGGATGTGCTCGTAACCAAGATACGTGCCCTTGACTGGAATCGAACCTGGGACCCTTCAGTCCGCAGGCCGACACTCTATCCACTGAGCAACACTGGTTCTGGCTCTAACTTCTTTTGAGAGAGAGAGAGAGAGAGAGAGAGAGAGAGAGAGAGAGAGAGAGAGAGGAGAGAGAGATCAGCTGCCTCTGGTAAGAAGCCAGACCTAATATGGAACCAGCAACCTGCATGTGTGCCCTGACTGGGAATTGAACCAGCAACTTTTGGTATAAGGGATGATGCTCTAGGAACCAACCAAGCAATCAGCCAAGGCTCTGCTAGCTCTTTGTAAAACTGGAATAAAACAGTGATATGTATGGGGTTATATAAGTTAATTTTAACCCACATCCTAAAGACAATTAGGTCACATTTAAAGGCGCCTAATCAGGAAACCACAGCTCCTCAGCAGCCCAGGCAAACACTTCGAATGTGGCATCTAGATCTGCAGAGAGGGGGTGCTCATTTGCATAAGGGCTGTCAGCAATCATTTTTCACTGAAGAAATGGTGGTGCCACCGCACTGCGAGCTAGGAAGACTATACAGGTCCGCCTGCAGGAGAAAATAGAACTGGGCAAAACCATCAGCTGTATACCCGAGAGTGATATGCTTTTAATTTTTAATTATGGTTTTGAGGGAGAAAGAGAAAGAGAGACGACGATTTGTTGTTCCACTTATTTATACATTCATTGGTTGATTCTTGTAGGTGTCAGACCAGGAATGGAACCCACAACCCTGGCATATTAGACAAGATTGTATGTTTTTTAATATATAT
This sequence comes from Vespertilio murinus, assembly GCA_963924515.1. Taxonomy (NCBI): domain Eukaryota; kingdom Metazoa; phylum Chordata; class Mammalia; order Chiroptera; family Vespertilionidae; genus Vespertilio; species Vespertilio murinus. The sequence continues at coordinate 2,087,128 of OZ004710.1, read as the reverse complement.
TTATTAGAGGCCCGATACACAAAGATTCATGCAAGAACGGGCCTTACTTCCTCTGGCTGCTGGCACTACCTTGGCTCTGGCTAGAGCCGCCTTTTTGCTCTGGCCCCAGAGCCACTGCCTTTCCACCTTCACATGCTGCCCAGAAGCCAGGAGCAACTGGGGCAGGATGGAACGCCTGTATATGCAAATTAACCCTACATCTTTGTTGCATTAATTTGCATACTCACTCCTGATTGGCTGGTGAGTATCAAAAAGGTATGGTCAATTTGCATCTTATTCTTTTATTAGCGTAGACCGATTTGAGACAGGAGGGAAGGAAGGAAGGAAGGAAGGAAGGAAGGAAGGAAGGAAGGAAGGAAGGAAGGAAGGAAGGAAAGAAAGAAAGAAGGAAGGAAGGAGAGAGAGACAGAGAGAGAAAATCATCAATGATGAGAGAATCATAGATAGGCTACTCCTATATGCCCCCCAACTGGGGTTTGAGCCCGAAACCCAGGCCTGTGCCTTTACTGGGAATCAAACCTGGGATCCTTCAGTCCCCAGGCCGATGCTCTATCCACTGAGTCAAACCAGCCAGGGCAGGATGACATTCTAACCAAATGAGCATCCGGCCAGGACCAACAGGAGTCACACTGTGAATCCTGCCATACCATCTGGGCTTGTGCTCTCTGTGTCTGGTCCAGGCAGACACCTGACACCACGTCTGTTTCCAAGAGAACTGGCTCTTCAGGTTCTGCCAAGGGGCCTCCCCAATGTCAGAGGAAGGGACAGTGGGTATGTTCTCCTGTTGGCATTTCTATTCTTTCTCTTTTCCAGATTACTAATTCATATGGAAACAAATGCTGATCTGAGACTCCCTTTGATCGATGAGAAACATCCATCAGCTGCCTCCTATACACCCCTTACTGGGGATGTGCCCGCAACCAAGGTACATGCCCCTGACCGGATTCGAACCTGGGACCCTTCAGTCTGCAGGCCAACACTCTTTTATCCACTGAGCCAAACTGGTTAGGGCAAGAAACAACTTTTAAGTGATCCAATTAGCATAAATCCCTGTGCCAGGACTCTCACCTGTTACTTCACACTGACCCGGGCCCTGTTTCCTCCAAAAGGCATATATTTCTATTTCAGTAACCAAATGTGCAGCACCTGGATTGTTCTGACATGAAAGGAATGTTTTATGATACATTGGAGAAAAAATACAGGTTACTTACCAACAATTCAAGAAGGTCCTCAAGCCTGACTAGCCTGGCTCAGTGGTTGAGCATTGACCTATGAACCAGGAGGTCATGGTTTGCTTTGATTTCTAGTCAGGGGACATGCCGGGATTGGGGGCTTGATGCCCAGTTGGGGACATGTAGGAGGCAGCCAAGCAATGATTTTTTTTTCTCTCTCCCTTCTTCTGAAATCAATACAAAGAAATATATATATATATATATATATATATATATATATATATATATATATTATATATATATATATATATATATATTTATATATATATATATATATATATTTTTTTTTTTACTAGAGGCCCAATGCACAAAGATTTGTGCAAGAACGGGCCTTCCTTCCTCTGGCTGCTGGCACTAACTTCACTCTGGCTATATAATAAAAGCCTAATGTGCAAATTGACTGAATATTGGAACGACTGGTCACTATGATGTATGTGCACTGACCACCAGGGGGCAGACACTCAATGTAGGAGCTGCCACCAACCCACAAGCCCCAGGCCAGCCAAGATGGGTGCCACGGGGGAGGGGAGGGGCATGACTGCCCTGTCAGTCACCCCACAGATCAGCCCTAATCATCACTGGCCAGGCCTAGGGACCCCCTTGGTCACCGCTGCAGCAGCTGCCTCTGCAGTGGTTCCTTCCCACCACCGCCACAGCTGGGGCCTCTGCTGCCTCTGCCTCAGCCCCTGCCTGATGCGGTTTTGTCTGAGAGGAGCGACGTCTGGAAGGATGTCTGGTCTAATTAGCATATTATGTTCTTGTTATTATAAATATAAAGAAAGTCCTTAGGCTATATTCAAAAAATGAAAAGCTTTGGAAGTCAATAGATTTATTTTAGGAGCTAATCATAGGTTGTGGATAAGCCAGGCAGTAAGCACCACTGAGAAAGCCATGCAGCCGCCTAGAGATGGACAAACAGGTATGAAAACATAAGAACTGACTGAGGGGAAGCAGGCAGAAATATTCCCATTTTTCATAGCTGACATTGCTCTCCACCTCCTACCAGCTCTTTGTTCTCATTTCACACCATTCTGGCCAATGCCTTCAAAGGAAGTTGCACAAGCTATATTTTTCATCTGGAACACATTATTTTTCCTTTCATGAGAAAATGTTCTGAGCTATGCAACCATTAGAAAATGTAGGGCCCTAGCTGGTTTGGCTCAGTGGATGGAGAATCAGCATGCAAACTAAAGAGTCCAGGGTTCAATTCCAGTCAAGGGCACATGCCTGGGTTGCAGGCTTGATCCCGAGTAGGGGGTGGTAGGAGGCAGCCTATCTACGATCCTCTCTCATCATTGATGTTTCTGTCTCTCTCTCCCTCTTCCTTCCTCTCTGAAATCAATATAAATATATTTTAAAAATTAGGTAAATAGATGTGCAACCTCTGCAGCCTTAACCTTGTCCAGTCTATTCTTCCTGCTGTCCGGGTGGACCCCCTTTTAGAGCAGAGGTTCTTACAGTGTAGCCCCAGACCTGCAGCATCAACATCATGTGCAACTGTGTTAACAATGAAAATTCTCGGCCTATAATGGACATATATTAAAACGCAATTGGTCCTGGCTTATTTGGCTCAGTGGTTAGAGTACTGGCCCGAGGAGTGCAGGGTTGTGGGTTTGATTCTGATCATGGGCATGTTCCTTGGTTGCAGGTTCCATCCCCGGTCCTGGTCAGGGGCGTGTGGGAGGCAACCAACCCATGTGTGTCTCACATAGATGTATCTCTCTCTCTCTCTCCTCTCTCTCTCTCTCTCTCTCTCTCTCTCTCTCTCTCTCTCTCTCATGCTCCCTTGCACTCTCTCTAAAAATTAAAAAAATATATATTTAAAAATATATCCTCAGGTAAGTATTGACAAAACAACAACAACAAAAATATCACACACATAAAAATGAAAATTCTCAGACCCAACCACAGACTTACTAAGTCCGAGGCACTGAAGGTAAGGCCCAGCAATCCGATTCCAGCAAGCCCTCCAGGGGGTTCTGATGGCTGCTAACATTTGGGAATCACTGTTCAATACTTGGCACCTACCTAGCTAAACTTGGAAGCGTGGACTGGAGAGCGCCCAAGCTGTCATCTTTAGAGGAAGCAGATGGCAGGGAGGCTCATCCTTCTGCTTGACTGGCAAGGTGAAGGAGAAGTACTGGTGGAAAACTCACAGCATCAGCCCTACGAGGCATCACACCTCCCTCCGTGGTTCAGTGCGGCTGCCACCTTTGCACATGCTCACCGGTTATTAGCTACGTTCTACTGCTTTCTGTGGGCAAAGTTTCAAAACACCTGTTGGTGACTAAAGGCTCCTGCCTCCCTTCTGTGCTACTGCAGAAACAAGAATGGCAAGTTGGTATCATTATCATGGCTGTCTGTGGCACGTGGCATGCCATGGCATGGAGATCCACCTCAGCAGTGAACCTCCAGAGCTCTGAGCCCCAGGGTGAGGACCGTGCCCAAAATGTTTGGTTGTTTTCCAATGCAATGAAGTTCATTCAACCAGGAGAGAAGAGATAGTTCATGCCAACCAAACTCCTAACACCTTGAAGAGAAAGCTCTCTAGTAAGCTTTGAATGTTTCTTATGTTAACACTAGGGGCCTGGTGCACGAATTCGTGCACAGGTGGGGTCCAGCTGTCCTGCCCTGATCAGGGTCAATCATGCTGGGACAGCCAGGGGGAGGGGCCACGGGCAGTTGGCCAGCCCACCCTGCCCTTGGTTGAACTCCTAGTTGAAGTTCAGGTCAAGGGAACAATTTGCATATTAGTCTTTTATTATATAGGATTACGAAAGACTGTTCTTTGAAAAATCAGGGATAAAATATGAAGGCGGGGAGGGTGGGTGGGTGGGAGGTAATCAACCAAAGACCTTGTATGCATATATGCATAACCCATGGACACAGACAATGGGGCAGTGAGGGCCTGGTGTGGAGGCAGGGGTGAGCTAGAGGGTGTCAATAGGGGAAGAAAGGGAACATCTGTAATACTTTCAACAATAAAGAATTATTTAAAAATTGGAGGCCCGGTGCATGACATTTGTACAGGATGGTGGTGGGGAGGGGGGTCCCTCTCACACCCTCTCACAGTCTGGACCCCTCAGGGGATATCTGACTGCTAACTGAAAGATCCCAGGTTTGATTATAGTCAAGGGCACATGCCCAGGTTGCAGACTCCATCCCAGTATGGGGCATGAAGGAGTCAAGCCAATCAATAATTCTCTCTCATCATTGATCTCTCTCTCTCTCTCTCTCTCTCTCTCTCTCTCTCTCTGAAATAAATAAAAATAATACAATAAAATAAAAAGGTCTTTTACATGAAATAGGGAGTTGAAATGCCTTGGGGTTGAGGCAAACCAATGAACTGTATGAGAACAATAAAAGACATGAAAAGCTCAGGTTATGCGCTTTAACATTATTTATGATTTGGGAGCCTGTAACTGCATCTATAGGTTTTCTTCAATAACCATTTAATCATTTTTCACGTGTGAAGAAATGGGCGGCCCCAAACATCATGTCCAAGGTTGAGCTGATCTGTCACTACCTTCCATCAGGCTGCACTTGATAGCCATGATTTCTCATTAGAGGGATATTTATGTCCCTGAGTAATGGCATCCCAACACCACCACGGTGTGACAATTTCTGCTGAATATGCAATTATGTTCTAGTGATCATTGATGAATGAAGCCCTTGGAATAAACTGAGTTCCTGAATCTCTCATCATTAGTACTCCATTTCTTTCCTTTGTTACTCATGTCAGGCCAGAACTGCTTGCATTTGCAATGACATCTTTTTAAAATATAAGTATATTTTTATTGATTTCAGAGAGGAAGGAACAGAGAGAGATAGAAATATCAATAATGAGAGGGAATCATGGATTGGCTGCCTCCTGCACTCCCCCTATTGGGGACTGAGCATGCAACCCGGGCATGTGAACTTTGGTCTGTAGACCAATGCTCTATCCACTGAGCTAAACTGGCTAGGGCAATATTCTTATACAAGAATCTATACTAATAAAAGAGAAATATGCAAATTGGCTGTGCCTCTGTGGTGCCCATCAGCCAATCAGGAGTGAGTATGCAAATTAACCCCCCCAAAAAATTTGACAGGTAAATTTGCATATGCAGGCACAGAGTGGTAGGACACCTGCTATGAGGTGAAGGGCGGGGGGGGGGGGCAGAGGGAGCTACAGGAGTGGTGCTCTGGCTTGGAGCGAGGACTTGCTGCCTCCCTGGCAGCAGGGAGCGAAGCTAGGGGAAGGAAGGCCTATTCTTGCACAAATCTTCATGCAACGGGCCTCTAGTGTTGTATAAAACCAAGTGGACCTTAGTTTTGCTGTGAATACTTACTTACATGTGCAATGTGACCCCATGGTCCCGCTCACGGAGGAAAAGGGATTGGCACACACTTATTGTATGTGTTACAGCTATGGGTGGTCACTTTTATGGAAATACCTGTCAAATTGAGTGGGGGTGGTTGTCCCTTTCGGTCTGTGGGAGGCCACAGTGACAATGATATGAATTTTGAAATGACAATCGGTGGTTGTCTACCATGCAATGCAGCCATGCCAGGAATGCTCAGGAAGCCCCGTGCCTCTCTGGATGTCAAGGAAGGCAAATATTTCTCAAAGGGCTCCCTTCCAATATGCCTTTCTTCGGTGTTGAGGATTTACTAGAAGGTTCTGTTCCCTAAAGTGGCGGTGGGTTTTAAATCAGGGCATTGCTCTCAGTTGAGATGGGAAAGCAGCTTGGGAAGCTTGAATAATTCAGCGACACTGCTGACTCCTTTGGTCATGAATACAAACATAAATATATTTTCTTTCTTTTTATTTCCTTTCTGCTATTTCCCTTATCTACCCCGGTGACAGGCTCCATTTGCAACATGCAGGCCTAGTAACAACTAACTTTAAACTAACGGAAAATGTGGCCCCTCTGACTTTCAGGGAATTTCAAGAGGATATTTTCTTGCCTTGTCCCGGAAGACCTGCCATTTCGGAGAAAATGCTGCAAGACTTAATGAGCCAAAGACAGGCACCTCGGCCCAACTTTAATTTCCAACTTAGCTCAGGGAAGTCAATTTGCACAGCTCCGAGAGGACTTCCACTGCTTCTATTTGTATGCTGGAAGCACCTGCTGCCTTAAGGAGCCTTAGACTCTGAGCCCATCAGTGAGAAGATGTGTTCAGGTCACCTCTGGGGAAGACAGCAGGAGGGGACCAAGCCCTCACACCCTCCCCATGCTTTCAAATTGTCCATTTCATTCCGATCGCGCGTGACCACAGAGTGCCCACACTTGTCCCTGTGGGGGTCACCGGTGGATGGGTGTTATCTAGACAGAAAGAATGATGAAAAGCTAACTGCCATCAGGAACAAGAGCTTATTTCAAAGGTACTTGAGGCCAGCCAGCCTGGCTCAGTGGTTGAGCACTGACCTATGAACCAGGGGTCAAGGTTAGATTCCTGGTCTGGGCACATGCCTACATTGCTAGCTGGATCCCCAGTGGGGGGCATGCAGGAGGCAGCTAGTCAACAATTCTCTCCCATCATTGATGTTCCTATCTCTCTCTCCTCTCTTCCCCTCTAAAATTTATATATATATATATATATATATATATATATATATATATATACATAATTTTATTATTATTTTTTTAATTTTCTTATTCAGAAGTATTGATATTTCATAGAGAGGAAGGGAAACAGATACAGAGCTAGAAACGTCAATGAGAGAGAAACATCGACCAGCTGCCTCTTGCACACCCCCACCGGGGATGTGCCCGCAACCAATGTATATGCCCTTGACCGGAATCGAACCCAGGACCTTTCAGTTTGCAGACCGACGCTCTACCACTGAGCCAAACTGGTTTTGGATATATACATATATGTTTTTTTTAAGGTAGTTGAGATTCAATGAAGAAGTCACCCAGAAATATTAGTAAAGACTGTGGTTGAATTATAGAATGTAGACGGTTTTCTAAGTATAAGAAAAACACACACATTTGGTTTGAAAAAAATGAAATAAAATAGTTAAGTGTTCAAGCCAACACAGACCTGTAAACTAGAAACATCCAGATATTGTGTGTGTGGAGGGGTGCAAGTTATTTGATGTAATTATTTGACCAGACTTCAATCTTTAGGTGAAAGGTCAAAAACTTAAGTCTTCCTTGAAATACTTTTTCTTTTTCCAGAAGCTTTAGGACTTTTTCCATTCTAGTAAGGATCCTTGTTTGAGACAAAAAACAAGGGGGGGAATTGGGGGGGATGGGGGGATGGGCAGAGCTGGCACTCAATCACAGAAGCAGGCCCCAGAGCTGTGCTGATTTAAAAAAAATATATTGATTGATTTCAGAGAGGAAGGGAGAGGAAGACAGAAACATCAATGATGGGAGAGAATCATAGATCAGCTGCCTCTTGCTGGGGATAGAGTCCGCAACCCAGGCATATACCCTGACTGGGAATCGAACTCGGACCTCCTGGTTTGCAGGTCAATGCTCAACCACTAAACCAAGCAGGCCGGGCCCCAGACCTGTGCTTTTAACCAGCATACCACTGCTTCTACCATTCTATCAACTGAGGCCCCCAAATTGGAGCTTGCCCTCCCACAGTAAAGGTGGGTCCCTCTCACATATCCTCACTGAATGCTAAGTCCTCCTGTGGTCAGTAGCCCAGGCTACCTGCTCTCTTTGGGGTTGGGGCCTGGCCAGATGGGCTCTGAGGGTGGGTGGGAGGCAGGAGAGGGTATGACCTGGCAGACAAATGGAGTCGGGCAATGCAGCTAGAGAGGGTGGCCCAGAGCAGCCAGGAGCTGCAGCCAGCTCTTAGCAGCTCATAAGAGCCGAGTATCTTAAAAAAAAAAAAAGAGAGAGGCAAAAAGACTATCATCTTGGACATCCAATTAATGTAAATTTATGCCTCATAGATATGCGCAGGATGAGTCATGTTAGGGGAGGACTGGTGTTGGATGGGAGTCCACCAATGGCAGCGTGTTCCAGTGCATGCTTAGGCAAGCATGTCACTAACGGAGGCCTTGCTTATATGAAGAGGAAGTCAAGGTGTTGCCATCTCATTTTCTCTTCTAGTGCCCAAGTTGAATGACCCAGAAAACGGTGCCCCGTGAATGTCAGCAGGAGTGGGGGACCGGGGGAAGCGACCGCTGTCATTGTTCACATGCTCACAGAGATAACAATGATGACACCTCTCCAAACAAGACGTGCAGAGGCACATTGGCCCCAGGAAATACAGCTCAGGGTGGCAGGAGCTCCAGGGATCTTGTGTTTAACTTCGGCCTCGATGCAGAAGTGACTGAGAAAGAAAATGACCACTTACATTCTTACACATATTTCCCCTCCTAAGACACGGAATAAATGGGCAGTGGGCCTGGGAAATATAATTAGGTTCCAGAGAACAATTGCCATTACATTAAAATAATAAAGGCAGGACAGTAAGTGTAGGATCTCAGAATCTTAACCTTTTTTAAGTAGCTCATGGTAAGAATACAAATATTTTTAATATATGTTATTGATTTTTTACAGAGAGGAGGGAGAGGGATAGAGAGCTAGAAACATCAATGAGAAACACATCAATCAGCTGCCTCCTGCACACCTCCTACTGGGGATGAGCCCCCCAACTAAGGTACATGCCCTTGACCGGTATCGAACCTGGGACCCTTCAGTTTACACGCCAATGCTCTATCCACTGTGACAAACAGTTCAGGACAAGAATACAAATATTATACTAAATATACACGAGACAGAAAAAATCTTACTTGCACACCTGAGAAGAAGGAATTTAAATGCTGAACAAATTCTTTCAAGTGAAAGGAATCTGTCTACTTCCTGCCAAAATCTCTGGATTAAGACTTGTTTTGTCTTTTAGTCACTTTTTCATTATCTTTCAGAATTGTTGTTTGCTAAAAAGAGTAGGCATTTATTATCAGCTCACCCTTCATGCAGGACCCCCTTCTGCAGATAACTCCACCCTGTTTTTTAAAAAACATATATATTTTATTGATTTTTTTCAGAGAGGAAGAGAAAGGGAGAGAGAGTTAGAAACATCGATCAGCTGCCTCCTGCATGCCTCCTATTGAGGATGTGCCTGCAACCAAGGTACATGCCCTTGACTGGAATCGAACCCGGGACCTTTCAGTCCGCAGGCAGATACTCTATTAACTGAGTCAAACCGGTCTTGGCTGCACCCTGTTTTGCATTTTGGCGTTATCCCTTTCTCTCTTGGTCTTATGATTTGAGTAGAGTTGACTCCATAGCCCCTGACGCAGTCCTGTCACCCAGGTCTGGCCAAAGGGAACGCCCCGGTGTATTTCGATTCAGATGAGAAAAGCTTATTAGAAATGATCTGGCATGATTTGCTGGTGTCAACAGGGGAGAGGCATGCTCTTTGGCAGCTATAAAAATTCAAGCCTTGAGCTGCCAAGGGAAAAAAATGCTCTCTCAAAATTTAACTACCCTAGAGAAAAAGAGAGCCGAGAGGCAGAGCTAGACAAGAACTTGAAGACAGGCGTGCAAGCTGGGGTTTCATGGGTCCCTGTACTTGGAAAAGTCCCAGCCTCGCTTTAAGTCTATGCTACCACAATTGTGAAATTCTAAACAACTTTTGGCCAAGGAACCCTGAATTTTTATTTTCCACTAGACCTCATGACAAATTAGGGCTTTGAACCCAGCTCATGTGTAAAAGAACTCTGGGAAAGAAATAGACAATTAACAGAAAAGGCTAGGTTAGCAAGATAACATGCAAACTAGTACACTACAGAAGCTATTTGGGAATTCATTAAGTTTTCATTGTATTACCAATTATTTATCGAGCACAATAAATCCGGTGTGGGCACTGAACTTGGTGCTTAGAACGAGGATGAAAGTCAATCTGTTGACCTAGTTTTCATGAAATCATCGCAGGAAGTGACTTGGGGATCTTTACTTCTTGGTGTCCATGTACTCTCATTTCTTAATGAAGCCCTGAGTTGTATTATACAAGATTGTTGCTTTTTTATTTTTTAATATTCTTTTTATTCATTTTAGAGAGAGAAGATATGAGAGGGATAGAGAAAGAAAAAACATCAAGAAGAGAGAAACATAAACTGGATGCCGCCTGCACACCTCCTACTAGGTATGTGCCCACAACCAAGGTACGTGCCCTTGACTGGAATGGAACCTAGGACTCTTCAGTTCTGATGCTCTATCCACTGAGCCAAACCAGTTAGGGTGCAAGGTGCCTTTATTGCTCCTCCCTTTTGGAGAAGGGGTCTGTTTCCCAGCCCCTAGGCCCGGCAGGTCTGCTTTGTCAGAGGACTTAGCTAAAGTGACAGGATGTGTTCTCCAAAGCTGCGCCTACAGAGCGCTTGCTGCTTCTTCTTCTGCAGCCTTGGATGCTGCCCAGAGACCAGGGAAGGAGGGAAGCCAACCAGGACAGTGGCCTGCAGCCTCAGTGACCCGTGGAAAAGAGCTGAGGTGCCCCCGGCCATGGCCAACAGCCACTGCCAAACAAGAGCGTGAGGCTCTCTTGGAAATGCCAACCTGGATGAATGAGTGAGCTCAAGCAAAACCAGCAGTAGAACTCTCCGGAAAACCCAATGAATTGTGAGAAATATACTGCTGTGATTTTAAGCCATTAAGTTTCAGGGTGGTTTGTCATGCAACCATAGATAATAGAAGGTCCAGCTGTCTCCAGGATGCCCCTATTTGGACATCTCAGAGGCACGTCAAACCCTACAAGTCCTCAATCATATGCGCCTCCATCCCCTTCCAGATTCCACACTCTTCCTCGATTCCCCACGCCCAGCCTGGTGAGGTGGCCTTGCAAAGGCTTCTCCTCTTGCACAGGGAATGATGAAATCCCTTGTCCCAGCTCTCAGGACATGCACCGCATTTGTGTTTCCTACCACGCACCCTCGGCTCCTAGAATATTCCTTGCTACACAGTAATAACTATTTGTTAAATGCCAAAGGAATGAGTCACACATCTAGAGCTCTTGGCTATCTAGTAACACAGAAACACAAAAATAATTGGGGTTAGGGGGTGGGGATGGAGATAGCAAGGCAAGAGGTACCCAACCACAACTCGGGAATTTACTCATTTAATACACATTTATAACACATCTAGTGATCATGTTATGCAAATTACAGTAGTAATAACCTGAACACTGGGCAAGAAAACCTATATCAATTCTTTCTTTTCTTTTCTTTCCTCCCTCCCTATCTTTCTTTCTTTCTTTCTTTCTTTCTTTCTTTCTTTCTTTCTAAATATACTTTTATTGATTTTTTTACAGAGAGGAAGGGAGAGGGATAGAGAGAAACATTGATGGGAGAGAAACATTGATCAGCTGCCTCCTGCACACTCCCTACTGGGGATGTGCCCACAACCAAGGTACATGCCCTTGACCGGAATCAAACCTGGCACCTTTCGGTTCACAGGCCAATGCTCTATCCACTGAGCCAAACCAGTTAGGGCCAATTAATTCTTTTGTAATGACTTAAGGTAGGCAAAACTGAAAGGAAACAAAATTGACAACTCAGAGAATGGAGATGAATGGATTAAATACAGAGAACAGACAGGAGAACCAGGACAAGTATAGGACTTGATGCTGTTTGGTGTCTCAAAGTCCTCACCTACATCATGCTAAACATCTCAACTGTAAGAAGATCATACTCACATTCTACCAAGTGTACAAGAAACACAGGTAGGAGGTAACCTTTCTGAGAAAATCCCACTAAAAATTACAAAGTTTGGATACATGTGAGAAATAGATAAATACAGACGGCCAGATAGGCAAACTTGAACGTGTAATTATTTTCCCTTGCATCTTGAGACCTAGAACCATCTCTTGTTTTTTTCTGTTTTCCACTCTGCCTAGCACACCAGGTAGAAACAATGAAACTGTAATGAATAGTTTAAACCTTTGTTATGGAAAATTGCAAATGCTCCTTAAAGTCTACAATAATTTAATGAATCTCCATGTGAAATCTCTCTGCTTCAATGATCATCAACTCTTGGTCAACTGTGTCTCATGAAAACCTCATCTACTTTCCCTCCCCCCATTCCACACGAATTCTTTGGAATGAAGAACTAGTTTAAGACTCAGTTCATCATTATCACCTATAAACCAGTACCTGAAGTTTCCAGATTTATTTGCATTTTAGGGACAGTAGTAATAGCACCTTTTCATTACTGATGATCTTATCTAAGGATATACTCATAATGCCTTCTTATTCTTATTCATCTACAGAAGACCAAATGTCACGCTTGGATGAATGATTCATTTTGTGAAATCAATTTTATATTTGTTGCTCTTATTAGCCATTTTTCTTCCTGAGGGTCTAAGAAAATACGTTTTCCAACACGACTGTGGCAAGTCACAGAAAAATAAAATCACCTATGGTTTACCTTTTTCACTAGTAGATTTTTCAACATACCATGTCTTTATTTTCTGTGACTTTTAGTCAAACTATTTATCCCACGTTGTAGTTTATTCTAATTTTCAGAATATAAAACATTGCTGAATTGCTTAAATTCAGATATTATATGAGTTAAATGTTAAGAATAGTTGAAATCAATTTTCAAACAGATATGCCATCATTGTCTTGAAATATACTTTGGTAGTGAGGAAAAATTATATCTTGTCTCAAATATATTTTATGATCTAAAAATTTGATATAAATTATTCAATGTAAACTAAATTTGATTTTGATTATACAGTAGTCCCTCTTATCAGAAGGGAATACGTTCCAACTTCGCCAATGGATGCCGGAAACCATGGATAGTGATGAACCCTACGTATACTATGGTTTTTCCTATAGACTCATTCCTATGATAAAGCTGGATTTGTAAATGAGCCACAGTAAGAGAGTAACAGAAACAATTAGGAAAATATACTATAATAATAGTTATGAGAATGTGGTCCCTCCCTCCTTTCCTCTCCCCCTATCCCACCTTCTCTCCTCCCTCTCTCCCCTTCTTCCTTTCCCTAGCCTCTCCCCCCCCACCCCACTTCTCCTCCTCCTTCCCCTCTCTCTCTGATTTTCTAAACAAAGTGATGATTCACATCCTGGGAGCAAGATTTCATCAGGCTGCTCAGAATAGTGGGCAAGATAAGACATACGAATTGTTTGTTTCTGGGATTTTCTATGTAATTTTTTCAGGCCATGGCTGACCATGAGTAACTGAAGCCATGCTTAACTTAAATTATGAAAACTGAAACCACAGATAAGGGGAGGGGACTGTACAGATTTTTAACATTACATTTAGTCCTGTGTGTATAGAAATAATTTTTGAGAAGAGTGGGGACAAAAATAAAATTTTCCCCCTTTTTTTTATTGAGGTATTATACGTGTACATATCTACCCATTGCCCCCCCCACTCCCATACATGCCCTCACCTCCCAGAGTTTTGAGTCCATTGGTTATGCTTATATGCATGCATACAAGTCCTTTAGTTGATCTTTTATCTCCCCCACCTCTCCCTAACTTTTCTGCTGTAATTTGACAGTCTGTCTGATGCTTTACTGCCTCTGTATTTATCTTTTTGTTAATCAGTTTATAATGTTCTTTTTAAAAAATATATTTGATTGATTTTTTACAGAGAGAAAGAGAGAAGGATAGAGAGTTAGAAACATCTATGAGAGAGAATCATCGATCAGCTGCCTCTTGCACACCCTCTAATGGGGATGTGCCCGCAACCAAGGTACATGCCCTTGCCAGGAATCGAACCTGGGACCTTTCAGTCCGCTCTATCCACTGAGCCAAACCAGTTTCGGCTATAATGTTCTTTATTAACCACTAATGAGTGGATTATTTTTTCATTGACTGGCTTATTTCACTCAGCGTAATGTTCTCCAGTTTCATCCAGGTTGCTGCAAATGGTAATAACTCCTTTTTTTATAGCAGCATGGTATTCCATTGTGTAGATGCACCATAGTTTTCTGATCCAGTCATCTGCTGACAGGCACCTAAGCTGTGTCCAAATCTTAGCTATTGTAAATTGTGCTGCTGTGAACATATGGGTGCATATATCCTTTTTGATTGGTGTTTCTAGTTTCTTATGATATATTCCTAGGAGTGGGTTTAGTGGGTCAAAAATAAAATTCTTACACAACATTACCTTGTTTTGGAAACCAGTGACTTCCCTACAAACTGCTTTGTCACACATACAAGTGGTAAAAATCACAGGAGCAGAAAGTATTCTGCCAATGGCTGGGTGAGAGAAATTATACTCACTAACAAATGCATTTCACTGGATAGAACTCTCCTGATGTGAACCCCAAACTTTGCTTCACATTGGAATCACCCAAGGCATTTCTAAAAACTTCTGATGGCCAGGTCACAACCTGGATTTCTGTATCGCTAAGGATGGCATGTATGTGTGCGAAAGCCAGTTCGCTCCTAGGAACTCCCAAGAGCCAATAAAGCACATGTCTTTCCAATTCTGTGTCAGTGACATTGTTAGTAGCTTGAAATTGGCAATAGTGGGAGGGTTTACACCACAGAAATGGGCAGACACTGGAAATCAGGGCTCTTTATCTTCGAAGGAGTCACTGTTAAACATTCACCAGCCTGAACTAGCACATGGATGGAGAAGTGGTGGGGAGACGGGCATTAGTGTTTTTTAAAGTCCCCCATTTAGTTTCCAAGTGCAGACAAGTTTTAGAACCAGTTGCCTATACAGTGGGCCTTGAACTTCAGATTCATCAGAAGCTCTTGGAGGATTTGTTAAAAAGTGATTGGCTTGCTGGCCCAGTGGACCTGAGGTAGAGCTATAGACGTTGCATCTCTGACAGACGAGGCTGATGAAACTGGTCCAAGGACCACATTTGAGGACCACAGGTCCAGGACACTGAGTGTTAACTAACAAGGGTACTGTTTAGTCCTAGAAATTGAGAAGAGGCCAAATAAAAACAGACCAATCACTGCTAACAGATGCTGGACAAGACCAAAATCCCAGAAATCTCTCTTTATCTAGGCCTTCCATGCCCTGCCCATGCCTTCCCCTTGTCATGCATTGTCTGGGTACATTGCTAGTAATGAATTCATTCTTACCACCATTGCTTATTGAGTCTATATTACGCCTGCGATGATACTAGGTTAGAAATAAAAAAATCAAAGGAGACAAAGCCCAGTCTAGAAGCTTAAAAGTATGCAATAAAGTAAGGTCTGGTAGCTCTATCTGGTTTAGCTCAGTGGATAGTTGTCAGCCTGCGAACCAAAAGGTGCCAGGTTTGAATCCATTCAAGGGCACGTACCTTGGTTGGGGGTACATCCCCAGTGGGAGGTGTGCAGGAAGCAGCTGATCGATGTTTCTCATTGATGTTTCTCTCTCCTTCTCCCTTCCTCTCTGTAAAATATCAATAAAATATATTAAAATATTATTTTATTTGTTTCAGAGAGGAAGGGAGAAGGAGAGAGAGATAGAAGCATCAATGATAAGAGAGAATCATTGAATGGCTGCCTCTGTCATGGATTATATATTACAAATCTGACCATAATCTGTGCTTTGCCATTTTAAAAGAATAAATGTTTTTATTGATTTCAGAGAGAGAAAGGGAGAGTGGGGGAGAGATAGAAACATCAATAATGAGAAAGAATCATTGATTGGCTGCCTCTGCATGCTTAGGCTCAAATCCGCAACCCAGGCATGTGCCCTGACTAGGAATTGAACTGTAACCTCTTGGCTCATAGGTCATTGCTCAACCACTGAGCCATGCTGGCCGGGCTTATTTTTGTTTGTTTTAAACTGTATTTTATTGATTTTTTACAGAGAGAAGGGGAGAGGGATAGAGAGTTAGAAACATCAATGAGAGAGAAACATGGATCAGCTGCCTCCTGCACACCCCTTACTAGGGATGTGCCCACAACCAAGGTACATGCCCTTTGCCCGGAATCAAACCCGGGGCCCTTCAGTCCGCAGGTTGACGCTCTATCTACTGAGCCACACCGGTTTCGGCTGGGCTGTTTTGATTTTCAAGACAAATATTTTGCATCTTCTCCTGGCCATCTGGGCGTGCCCTGTCCCCTGGGAGAACCAAAAAACTTGGGTTTTCTGAAGCAGGGGTCCGAAAACTGCCATCTGCTGGCCAATCTGGCTCCCCACCCACTTTCGTACCATGCACAAGAATGGTTTTTACACTTTTAAGTGGTTGCAAAAATTACAAGAATCATATTTTTGACAGATGAAACTTATATGAAATTCAAATGCTAGTGTCCATAAAAAAGTTTTACTGGAACACAGCCGAACTCGTTCCTTTACAAAGTGTCTGTGGCGACTTTCACGTGGCAATGGCAGATACGAGTAGATGCAACATAGAATATATGGCCAGCAAAGCTGACCCTTTACAGAAACCCAAACAGAAAGGCTTGCTGATGCCCATTCTGGAGAAGACTCTGAAGGGTGAGGGATGCCCTAGCCGGTGCGCCCCAGTGGACAGAGCATCAGCCTGTGGACTGAAGGGTCTTGGATTTGATTCTGGTCAAAGGCACATGCCCAGGTTGCGGGTGTGATCCCCAGTGGGGAGTGTGCAGGAGGCAGCCAATGATTCCCTCTCATCATTGATGTTTCTATCTCTCTTTCCCTCACCCTTCCTCCCTGTAGTCAATAAGAAGGTAATAATAAGCCAGTCAGAGAAAGGTAAGTATCACATGACTGCACACATATGTTGAATTTAATGAACCAAATAAACTGGTGATTATAGACACAGTGACAGAGAAGCATGGAACAGACTGTGTAACCTCAGAGGGAAGGCAGGAGAGGGTGGGTGGGAAGAGATCAACCAATGAACTTGAATGTATACATGCTTAACCCATGGACACAGAGACAATGGGATGATGAGGTCTGGGGGGTGGGGTGGAATGGGAGTGAGCTGGAAGAGGTCAATGGGGGAAAAAGGAGAACCTATGTAATATTTCTAACAACAAAGATTTTTAAAAATAAAAAATAAATAAATAAAAAACATTTTAGTGTTTTTCCCTAATAATCACACCAATATTTTTCTTTTATAAAGTTAGGGTCATATAGTGCAAACTTTGTTGTGTTCTGATGTTTTCACTTTTCTTAAGTCTTAACTAGAGGCCTGGTGCACAGATTTGTGCACTGGTGGGGGGTCCCTCTGTCTGGCCTGTGGGGATCAGGCCAAAACTGCTCTCTGGGTCTGGGGTGCGACTGAAGCAGATTCGGGGCTAATAGTGCTCCAGCAGCAACCTAACCCATGGCCGATTCAGACCCCCTCCTCTAATGGTCAGAGCATCTGCCCCCTGGTGGTCATTGTGCGTCAGAGCTACCAGGTGAATGGTTGAATAGTTTGATGGTCACTTAGCTTTTATAGAGAGAGAGCAGAAGCCCAGTACACAAAATTCGTGCACAGGGGTGAGGGATCATTCAGCCTGGCCTGCACCCTCTCCAATCTGGGAGCCCTCGGGGAATGTCCGACTGCCTCTCACAATCTGGGACTGCTGGCCATAACTACTCACCTGCCTGCCTGCCTGATTGCCCTTAACTGCTCCCCTACTGGCCTGATCACCCCTAATGGCTTCTGCCTCACCCCACACCCAGGACCCAGGATTCACTCCTCTGGCTGGTCACAGGCACCCAGGACTCAAACTTCACTCTCTCTGGCTAGTGCCTGAGACCTCGGGGTGGGTGGCTTGTCCCTTTTCCAGGCCACAGCCCCAGCCACTGGCACCCAGGACCACAGGGCGGGCAGCTTATCCCTCTCCCAGGACGCAGGCCCAGGTGCAGCTGCTGATGCCTTGGACCACTGGGCAAGAGGCTTGTCCCTCTCCCGGGCCACAGCTTGGCTGGCCCTGATTCCTCTCTCTCGAGCTCATTTGGCTGGTCCCCATTCCCCTCTCTTTCTAGTGTTGAGTGTTTGAGCCATTACAGCATGATGGCATGACAACCATTTGCATATTAGCCTTTTATTATATAGGATTACCAAGAACCTGAGGTAATATTTCAGTATGTGACAGTACCAAAATTAATCCATCATAATTACTTCCTAACAAATGTAAGTTATCAATAATGCAAGAAATGCATTTCAGCATATGCAAAAAAAAAATCAACAAAAAACAATGGTCACGAACATCTATGGCCTCGTGTGCTGTAGAGAAGGTGCAGAAGCCTAGCTTAGCGGGGGGGTGGGGGGTGTTAGGGTTAGGGGGTTGTGCAGGGGGGAGCGCAGGCCATCAGCGAAAGCACCTTCAAATGCCCTCTTGGGCTCTGAACATCGCAGCCCCCTTAATGGTCCTGTCTGACTTAATCCCTAAATGAACCAAAAAGTAAAAGCAAGGCCCCTCTCCCCCCATCCTCTGCCTGGGAGGCAGGAGGCGGCCAAGGCAGGTTCGGAGCCCTCTGCTCGCACTCCAGATGCCCTTGGCAGCCACTGGCTCTCCTTGACTGCGAACGTTCAAGTCATTTTTCTTTCTGAGCACAGTGACTCACAGTCGGGGGGGGGGGGGGGGGGGGAAGCTGGAGATCCCCGGAGCAAGATGGGAAGGTACACCTGTGGCCGCCCGCTCAGCACCCCACCCGCTGCGGCTGGCGGCACCGGGGTGATGCCTCCTCCAAATATATCTGCTGGAGAACAGCCCGGATTGAATGCCCTGCTCCACTCCGGGTGCGGGATCTGTTCGCATCTTCCAATTACCTGCCTCACACAACCGCAGCTATTTTAAGCAGAAGTCACTTAAGGATTCCTTCTTCCTCATAGAAAACCCTGCCATTTCCAGAAACTTCTGGTCCAAGCAAAAGTCAGAGAGACCTTGAGCTTGGGCTCAGCCCAGATTTTGAGTCTTAGCAGCTTTGGAAGCAAGAGCAGCAGCGCTCTGGGCTTCTGGGTGGAAGGCAAACATGCGCTTTGGACATGGGATTAGCTTCTTGGGCAAAAGCCGCTTAAATGGATCATTTAGTTATGCAAATGTGGAGCGGAGGCTATAATTAGGAAAGGAGGTTGGAAATGTTAAAGCTACAGTAGTGGCAGCTGAAGGAGGCCGGAGGCAGAGGCATGCTCTTGCGGATGCTGTCTGCCTTAAAGGTTTTGACTGTGATGGCTCGAGTGCCCTCTGTCCACAGCTTCTAGATTCCACACCCAGGGCCATCTGTGTTCCCTGCTCAGGGTGGTCTGCCTTTCTCCCCTTCAAGTCTCTGACTGCTTGGTTCTTGGTTCTCAAAGTGTGGCCCTCGGAACAGCAGCATATGCACTTCCTGAAATGTGTGTGACAGGACCAATTCCCAGCCCCACAACAGACCTACTGACACAGAGACCCTGGGTGGGCCCAGCGCTCTGCATCTTGACCAGCCATCCAAAAGAACTTTGATGGTATACAGGAGATCTTGTTAAAACAGGTGCCAAGGCCCATCCAGGGTGGCTCAGTGGTTGAGCCTCAACCTATGAACCGGAGGTCATGGTTTGATTCCCGGTCAAAGGCACATGCCCGGGTTGTGGGCTCCATCCCCAGTGCGGGGCATGCAGGAGGCAGCCCATCCATGATTCTCTCATCATTGATGTTTCTCTCTCGTCCTTCCTCCCTCTCCCAAATCAATAAAAAACAGACAACCAAATAGTTTTCAAGGACAGAGCAGCAATGCAGGTATTTTGGGAAGGACTCTGAGACCTGCACGTTGCCTCACCCTAGAGCAGTGGTGGGCAAACTCATTAGTCAATAGAACCAAATACCAACAGCACAACGATTGAAATTTCTTTTGAGAGCCACATTTTTTAAACTTAAACTTCTTCTAACGCCACTTCGTTAAAATAGTCTGGAGCAGGCCGTGGTATTTTGTGGAAGAGCCACACTCAAGGGGCCAAAGAGCCGCAGTTTGCCGACCATGGCTCTAGGTTCTCCTGAGGCCGAAGGGACTGGTGGCAGGAGGCCATGCACCCATGCTCAGTTGTCAAGGGCTCCGCTAGGTTTCAGCTTGGGGGTCTATTGCAGGCAGTCAGGGGCACACACACAAGCTCTACTCCAAAGTGCAGAAGGTTTCCCTGCTGTGCCCTGGCTGGTGTGGCTCAGTGGATAGAGCGCGGGCCTGCAAAGTGAAGGGTCTCAGGTTCAATTCCGGTCAAGGTCACATGCCTGGGTTGCTCGCTTGATCCCCAGTGGGGGGCATGCAGCGGGCAGCTGATCGATGATTCTCTCTCATCATGGATATTTCTCTCTCTCTCCCTCTCTGAAATGAATAAAAAATACATATATTTTTTTCAAAAAAGGTTTCCCTGTTGTGTTTTTGTGGTAGCGAAACGTCTCAGCTCTTTCAAAGGCTGCCAGAAGCCCACGGAAGCCAAGTATTGGGAAATCAAAAGCTTTATTCATAGTTAGGAACGTGGCTTACATAAGCACATGTGGCGAACAGGGAAGAAATGGGACACACAGCCCAAAGCGGACGGACACTCGGTAGCGGGCCCTGGGCCTCAGCTTTAGCGGGCAAATGACAAAGCATGGGCCGCTCTTGTAGGCCCTCTTGGCATGAGTCAGTAGCCTTTCAGCGTGGAGGGTCTCATCATAGGGAAAGTTCTGGAAATCAGAAACCCTTCCTCCCCTGGACTTGGGGTTGCATAGTGTTATAACCCTAACTGCCAAGGAAATAAAAAAGGGGTTTCTAGACCCCAAAGGTTGGGGTGCCCGACCCTCAGATGCTTTTGATCAACCATTCTCAGTGGGAACCTTGTCTGCAGTGTAGACTAGCAGAACTGAGAGTGAGGGGCCACAGCTGCTCCAGGGCACAGCTCTTTGGAACCCCCAGGGAATGGAAAGCCGGCCTTGGTGGCTCAGTGGTCGAGCATCGACCTGTGAACCAGGAGGTCAGGGTTCAATTCCCAGTCGGGGCACATGCCTGAGTTGCGGGCTCTATCCCCAAGTAGGGGGTGTGCAGGAGGCAGCCGATAAATTATTCTCATCATTGATGTTTTTTTCTCTCTTTCCCTCTCCCTTCCTCCCTCTCTAAAAGTCAATAACAAAATATATATATTTTTAAAAGTGTCTTTCACATTTTATTTAAAGATATTTTATTGATTTCAGAGAGGAAGGGAGAGGAAGATAGAAACATCAATAATGAGAGAGAATCATGGATCAGCTGCTTCCTGCATGCCCCCTACTTGGGGATCGAGCCCGCAACCTAGGCACGTGCCCTTGGCTGAAACCAAACCTGGGACCGTTCAGTCCGCAGGCCAATGCTCTATCCATTGAGCCAAACCGGCTAGGGCTGTCTTTCATATTTTAAACTCTCCAGGTGTACCTAAGAGTGAATGGCATTTTGAATTCCTCTCATTTTGAGGCCCAGTTTCAGACAGCAAATTCAAGACCATTTGAGGCAAGAACAGGAGACTGGGTGTCACTGAAAAGCAATTTCCTGCTGAAAATATTTCAGAGGATCAAGAAAGTGTGGCAGTAAAGCACACAGCATCGTCTGATGTGGCTTGACAGAAAACTCTAGAAGTAGGAGTGGAGTTATCATTTCAGAAAAGTGGCATTGCCCGTGATTCCCATGGTTGTGTGGCATGTGCCTTGACTGGGAATCGAACCCATGACCTCCTGGTTCATAGGTTGACGCTCAAGCACTAAGCCACGCTGGCCGGGCAATATTCCAGTTTCTAAGGCAAGTTAGTGGAGAACAGAGTGTAAGAGGGTAGGGGGTTTCGAATATCCTACCTAATAAAAGAGTAACATGTTAATTGACTGTACATTTGTGCCTCCCACCAGCCAATCAGTAGTGAGTATGCAAATTGACCCAACAAAGATGGTGGGTCAATTTGCACATGCAGGCAGCCAGCGGCCTGGGGCAGGGCAGGACGCTTGTGTTGTTGCCATGTGACAATATTTACATTTCCAAGTTTCAGGCCCCAGCCGCTTGGGCCTCTGGGCAGTGTGGGAAGGTGTAAAGATGGCTCTGGCCAGAGCGAAGGCGGTGCCGGCAGCCAGGGGAAGGAAGGCCCATTGTTGAATGAATCTTTGTGCATCGGGCCTCTAGTAAAAGCATAAATGAATAACTCTCTTCCTTCGGCTTCACTTTATTTCCCCATCCTTTTTTATTTTTTTTAAGCAGTCATTCTTTTGGGGGATTCCAGAGGTGGTGTTCCTGGGGAAAGGGAAGCTAGCAACATGGGAAGGCGGTGGAGGTGGGAGTGGCCAGGAGGCACAGCCATGGTGAGGGAAACCCTAGGAAGAAATCGGGAGAAAAGGTCACAGGCCTCGCCAATTCTCCAGGAGACGCGGGCCTCCCAGTGAAAAAGGAATGGGAGCCCACCCTTCCCCAGGGGCCATTCTCCAAGTTTTAGGAGGCTGCTCTGTCCTTCTCCCCAATCCAATGGTGGGGCTACAAGAGGGACCTCTGACTTGTGGGGTTCTGGGTATAAAGAAATCTTGACTTTGTGGCAATGGCACATAGAACCTGCATGACTGCGCCACTCTCGGCATCCTCACTGCTGAGCCTTGCCCTTCCCCTCCTACCCCACGCTATCAGGGAGGGGGGCCATACAATTCTTGGGGCGCATGCACAGAACAGTACAGTATCCCATCTGCCCGCAGCCTGCCAGCCCAGAGAGCTATTCACCTCAGCTTTGGCTAGGGACTCTTGCAACAGCATGTACTGGCTCAAAGGGGATCCATCCAACTGTCCATAGCCACATGGGGTCTTCTCTGGGGGGGGGAGCGGATGGTCTATGGCTGGAGTTAGCCCCAGGATCCCACTGCATCCTCCAGCAGGGAGGACAGGACCCTCTGGGGCGTGGCTGCCGGTTCCCGATTTCCTGGGCAGCCACAGCTGGAGGTGAAGGGCCATGGCCTTCAAGGACACGGTCAGTGTCTGTCCCGGAGAAAGCGGATGGGAAGGCCTGCTATCCCGGAGAAACCCACTGAACGCCCACCCGCGCCAACCGAGTCTGGGGCGCTAACAGGAGCTTCTGCCTCTGGCAGCTTGGCGCCTGAATGAAGCCGGGGACCAACTGCTTCGTTCTAGATTTGGAGTTCTCTTGCTGGGGTGAGTGGTTGCTAGGAGACGCAGTGAGACAACAAACGGGGATAAATCCGTGGCGCTCCTCTGAAGCTAAATGTAGGATTTCTCTTTGCACTGGAGCAGATGGATGGTGGAGAAATTCAGTCCATTAGCCCGGGTGCAGGCCAGTTGGAAAAACAAATCCTTTTGAGATGTTAGAAGCATAAAGGCATGGGCCTGTGTTAAGACTGATTTCTGGCCCTGACCGGTGTGACTCAGTGGATAGAGCCTCGGCCTGAGGACTCAAGGGTCCCAGGTTTAATTCCGGTCAAGGGCATGTACCTGAGTTGTGGGCACATCCACAGTGGGGAGTGTGCAGGAGGCAGCTGATCGATGTTTCTCTCTTATCGATGTTTCTAACTATCCCTCTCCCTTTATCTCTGTAAAAAATAAATATATATATTTTTAAAAAGACTGTTTTCTGAAGTCTCAGTGTGGAAAGGTAGTTGTCCAGTCTCTACCTGAAACTTGGAAATGCAAATACTAAGCAGCGTTCCATGACGAATGTCACTGAAACTTCCAGCTTGGAGAATGCACCTAGTTATCTCGGTGGGCAATGGAGACTTGGGGGCTTACTCTGCTTTTTCATCTGAATCTCTCGTGAAGATGAAACAAAATAGCACTGTAAAGATCCATTAACAATCACATGGGCTTTTCTTTTTTAGCCCCTTGATTTGTAATTCTTTCCTTCATCATACCTTCTGGCTTCTCAGCTTTGTGTGTGTTACTCATACATATATAAACATACAGGAGGCTATATATTTATTTAAATATACAGGAATATATATAAATATATATATATATATATATATATATATATATATATTTACACACACACACACACACACACACACACACACACACACACACATATATATATTCTCCTGTAGTAGAGCTCTGGAAACTTCTTTGTAAGTGGAAGGAGAGAATAAAAAGGCAAAACAGGTATCAAAATTGACAAATATTAACTCAGATTTTGCCCTGTAAAGTCTCTGCATTAAGCACTTTATGTTTGTCGAGTCTAAATTTCATTCCTTCTTCCACATTAGGAATACTTTCCCAGCTTTTATTTTCAGCTGCTGATATACAGATTAATTGCTCTGAAATTACAAAGTAACCTACGATTTCTAACCTTGCTCTGGGCTAAAGCAGTAAGTTTAGCCCCCTCCCTCAAATTTATCTAAGATCTGAGCTCTGTAGATTAGACCTTAAACACCTTAAAATACCTTTCTTTATTCCCATGTCATAATCTGCTTTTATACTAGTATTTCAACAGTTTATAAATCATTTCTTTCTTCTTAAGGAAAGATAACAGACTCAAACACCAAAGCGTTTCAATGTAGACACGTGTGGAATGTGTGTGCCTGTGTGTGCCTGTGTATGTATACAATGGGTAAGCACAAGATGCTAATGAGCTTTCCTTCACTGGCCCTTTAAGGTGCCCGGATTTCCACCTGACTGTCGTGTCTCCCTGGTGGACAAGGTCCCCGCTGATTTTCACAGCCAGATGGGATGTGCGCCCCTCTCCCAAGCTCCGGAGCTCCGGACTGGGGAGCCTGCCATGGGGTTGAGATGCCCCTCCAGAAACTCAGCCAGGGAGCATAGGGGCGGGGCCAACCCTTTCCAAGTCTCCGCCCATCCTGCCCATTTCAATGTGGACTCTTCGGTGAATCCTTGCTTATGAGACTTCTGTCCAGCTAGTCTTCAGTGGGTCATTCAGGCTAATTGTTCTATACTTTAGTTGTAATTCAAGTTTCATCTTGGGAGGAGTTGAGTGCAACTTCCAACTACTCCACCACCATCGTAGTTCTCAAAAGCATTGCCTTTTTAAAAGCTATAGATTTTTATTGATTTCAGAGAGGGAGGGAGAGGGAGATAGAAAGAAACGTCAATGATGAGAGAGAATCATGGATCGGCTTCCTCCTGCCTCCAGCATGCCCTTCACTGGGGACTGAGCCCACAACCTGGGCATGTGCCCCAACCAGGAAGAGAACCGTGACCTACTGGTTCATAGATCTATGCTCATCCACGGAGTCATGCCTGCCAGGCTAAAATACTGTCTTCTCTTCCTAGTGGTACACACAGAAAGATGTCTAGCAATTGATGACTCTTTCCAATGATACCAATTGTTGCCCAATTGAGGAGGAAAATCCCAGCATCCTGTTTCACACCACCGTTTCCTTCCTATTTAGAGGGGTCATAAAATGTTTTCCCTTGCCCTAGCTGGTTTGGCTTACTGGATAGAGTGTCAGCCTATGGACTAAAGGATCCTGGGTTCGATTCCAGTCAGGGGCACATGCCTCATGAAGGAGGCAGCCTATCAATGATTCTCTCTCATCACTGATGTTTCCATCTCTCTCTCCCTCTCCCTTCCTCTCTGAAATCAATAAAAAATAAATAAATAAAATGTTTCAATTGCTTGCAGATTTCACTAATCACTACTCATTAAGCAGTCTTCTCGAATACCTTTACTCCTAGCTCTTTATTACTCTCTCTGCTCACATTCCGGTCTAGTGGCCCTGGAAAGTTATCTCCATAAGAGTCAAAATGCAGGTCTCAGCCTGAATAATAAGTTTAATAGTTGTATTTAATATGGGGCGTGCTTTGTCAAAGAAGATGAAAGAAACGCTTTGAAGTCAAGCGAGGTAATAAAGAATCAATGTCTCTACCTCCGAAACTTGTCCAAAGGGGGCAAAATAACATCCAGAAATCTGCATGTCCTATTCTCTAATCAAATCAATTTCCATTGGTCAACGTGAGCATTTAAAAAGCTTTCCAAATTGAATTCCCTTCCTGTTTGGCTTTGATGGCATCGCAACAAGGCTGTGTATCATTCATTTCAGATGCGAGCATCTGGCATTCCGATCACACTGCCGCTCAGAGTATTTTTTTCAATCTAGTGTTAAATCTCTATTAGCAGGAAGGGCTTTGCCATAACAAAACAACCCCCACGTAGCGGTGCTTTAACTCAGTGGAAGTAGGTTTCATTGTCCCAGTTCAGTGGAATTATAAAGGGGCGAGTGGGGTATGTATGTATTTAAGTATATTTTTATTGATTTCAGAGAAGCAGGGAGAGGGGGAGAGAAACATCAATAATGAGAGAGAATCATTAATAGGCTGCCTCCTGAATGCCCCCACACTGGGGATCAAGCCCACAAGCCAGGTATGTGCCCTTGACTGGAACTGAACCTAGGACCTTTCAGTCCACAGGCCGATGCTCTATCCACTGAGCCACACCGGCTAGGGCCCCCTGTCTTTTTTATTTTTATTATTCGAAGTTTAGGGTTCTTATGTTAATTCTCACCAGAGGATATTTTCCCACTGACTTTTATTTATATATTTTAGATATATTTAATGATTTTTACAGAGGAAGGGAGAGGAATAGAGAGTTAGAAACATCCATCAGCTGCCTCCTACACACCTCCGACTGGGGATGTGTCCACAACCAAGGTACATTCCTTGACTGGAATCGAACATGGGACCCTTCAATCCGCAGGCTGACGCTCTATCCACTGAGCCAAAACAGGTTTGAGATCCACTGACTTTTAGAGAGCAGAAGGGAGCGGAAAGACAGAGAAACATCCATGTAGGAGAGACACATGGGTTCGTTGCCTCCCATACACACCAGGACCAGGGCCAAGATATGTGCCCTGTGACCGGAATTGAACCCAGGACCCTTCAGTCCGCAGACCTACACTCTAGCCACTGAGCAACACCAGCTGGGGCCATCCCCCTGTCTTGAAATACGTCACAAGCACTTCAGCACTGTTCCGCTGGCCACAGGAACAGCTTCCATCCACGAATGGCAGATGAGGCCTTTAAAAGCCCGAGTCCAATTAGTCCCTGGGGGTCCTTCCAGACCTCCGGAGGTGCCACTTGATAGTCACTCCCTCTCCCTTCAGGAAACCATCTTCCCAGCAGCTTCTCTACAATGGAGGCCACAGTCTGTGCACACAACTACGCCGGCCCGGCCGCCTGCCCGCCCGAAGCCCGGGGCGTTGTCAAAACGGCTCTTCGAAGCAACACGTGGAGACCTCCGAGAATCACTTCTGTTATTATCCCAATCGCGTGGGTGCAGTGCTGCCGCTCAGGATGCAAAGCTGCTGAAGTACTCCAGGGCAGGCCTGCGCCATGTATGTGCCATTGGCATGGAGCAGTCATTCAGGAACAAGGAGGCGAATGCAGCTGATCATGCTTCTTCTACAACTGGCATGTGCTGGAGCCCGTGTCCTCATTTCTTGGAAACTGGTATCTCCCAGGCAAAGGGAATGACAGTGCTAGCAGGCATTGTCCCAAAGCCCGCATGTCTACAGTTCACATAGCTCAGGGGACTGAGAGCAAAGGCTGCTAGCAAAGCCAATCTGTTTTTTTATTATTATTATTTTAAAATATATTTTATTGATTTTCTTACAGAGAGGAAGGGAGACAGAGAGAGAGCCAGAAACATTGATGAGAGGGAAACATCAATCAGCTGCCTCTTGCACACCCCCCACTGGGGATGTGCCCACAACCAAAGTACATGCCCTTGACTGGAATCGAACCTGGGACCCTTGAGTCCGCAGGCCGATGCTCTATCCACTGAGCCAAACTTGTTAGGGTAAAACCTATCTTTTTAAAAAATATATATTTATTGATTTCAGAGAGGGAGAGAGAGGGGGAGAGAGAAACATCAATGATGAGAGAGAACCATTGATTGGCTGCCTCTTGCACGTTCCCCATGGGGGAATCAAGCCAGCAACCTGAGTATGTGCCCTGATGTGGAATCAAACCTGGGACCTTTCAGTCCAAAGGCTGACACTCGATCCACTGAGTCAAACCGGCTAGGGCAGTGGTCAGCAATCTCATTAGTCAACAAAGCCTAATATAAACAATACAAGAATTGAAATTTATTTTGAGAGCCACATTTTTAAAACTTAAACTTCTTCTAACACCACTTCTTCCAAATAGACTCGCCAAGAGCCACATTCAAGGGGCCAAAGAGCTGCATGTGGCTCGTGAGCCACAGTTTGCAGACTATGGGGCTAAGGCTATCAAAACCAACCCTTGAAACCACAAGGTGTCAAGCATCAAATTTCCCCCAAAAAATGCCACTGAAAACAATAAATCCAATTGTGAACATTTACAACATCAAAGAGTGATCAAATAATACTGAGCATCTAAGCAAATATAGTAATAATAATAACGTTAGGCCCAAAGTGTGGGAAACATGGGTCGAAACCAGACTCGAGAGAAGGGGAAGGAATAATTGGGGTAGTTTATCTTGCTCAAAGTCCTGGGGAAATCTCGCCCACAAATATCATTAGATGGGGGATATCTCTGTTGCAGGCCACCCACACACTTGGGAGATTAGACTCCCTAATTGGAACCTAATGACTCCATTTATCACTTTGAACCCATCTTCTCACAACATCTATTTCATTTTCACCTGCGCACAAAATATGCGGCCTCTCTTCCCTCCTGCCACCTTTCACAAAGTAACCTACGGAGAACCATCCAAAGATGTGACTAGTGCCTGGCCAGCATGGCTCAGTGGTTAAGCATTGATCTATGAACCAAGAGGTCATGGTTCAATTCCCAGTCAGGGCACATGCCCAGTTGTGGGCTCCATCCTTTGTAGGAGGTGTGCAGGAGGCAGCAATCCATGATTCTCTCTCATCATTGATGATTCTATCTCTCTCCCCATCTCCATTTCCTCTTTGAAATCAATAAAAATATATTAGGAAGTAAAGAATAGAAAATGATAAACAGGAAACAAGTCATAAAAAAAAAGCATCTGCTCATAGTATGGTCTAGATCAGTGGTTCTCAACCTTTCTAATGCCTCGACCCATTAATACAGTTCCTCATATTGTGGTGACCCCCAACCATAAAATTATTTTAATTGTTACTTCATAACTGTAATTTTGCTACTGTTAATGAATCGTTGTGCCCAGGCGATTGGGATAATAACAGAAGTGATTGTTGGAGGTCTCCACGTGTCGTTTCGAAGACCATTCAGAAGGTCTTAGGCTCTACAGCAATGGTTCTCAACCTGTGGGTCTCAATCGCTCTGAGGGTCAAATGACCCTTTCATAGGGGTCACCTAAGGCCATTGGAAAACACAGATATTTACATCACCATTCATAACAGTAGCAAAATGACAGGAAGTAACAATGAAAATAATGTTATGGTTGGGAGTCACCACAACGTGAGGAACTGTATTAAAAGGTCGTGGCATTAGGAAGGTTGAGAACCACTGGTCTAGATTCAATTCACTATCGCCATCCGAGTGGAGAATCTGGTCTACCTACCACCACGCATCACAAAGCCACATCAGCTCCAAGGAGAAGGCACTGCAGTCATTCCAAGGCCTCCATCCCTACAAGGTTCTTTGTCTTGTTCTAAGAAACCACCAGCAGCTTTCTTGGGCTTGATGTGGTCCTGCCCAACATGGATCACACAACTCCACCCGATTCATTCTGAGTTCCACACTGTCCCCGCCGGGACAAACAGTGCTCAGTCTGAGAAACCTGTCCCCACCCTAGAGTTAATGAGACGTGCCACTGAGAATTCATAATCAGGCGCCGCAACCATTCTTTCCGGAGGAAAATCACCGGTTTCACCAGCAATTTCCACAAGGCAGCCTTCTTTATATTCTCTGCCGCTGCGTGACAGCTATTGCACTTCTGAGTAGACTGCATGCATTTAATCCAGAAACAAAATGCGCAAAGGGAGCTAGCGTAGGCTTAACAGGAGGATGGGGGTAGCTAACGGGATAGTTATCCGGAGGGAAGGTTCCTGGGAATTTTTGGAATGCCTGAATGCTCTCCTTCCTTCAGGAGAGATCATAAAAATCACTCTTCTTTCAGAGAGAGGGAAGAAACCACTGTCATTACTACAAATACTGTTGGAAAGGAAATCATTAGTGTTTGATTCTATAGCTCTGAAAATATAGAAAATACAACAAGGAATACACTGAGTGACCAGATGATGATGGTCTCTGAACGCATAATAATCTGACCACTCTGTGTCTATCCTATAGAATAAAAGGCTAATATGCAAACTGTCCCCCAGACCAGGAGTTCGACGGGCAGGCAAGCGGGCCAACTGCCCATCTACCCTCCCCCTGGCCAGGCTGGCTGGACCCCACCCATGCACAAATTCATGGGTCTCTAAAATATATATAGAGAGAGTGGCCAGATTATTATGTGTTCAGAGATCATAATAATCTGGCCACTCAGTGTGTGTTCCCTGTTCAGAGATAGTATTATTGTTTGAAAAGGCAGCTCCAGCCCAGTGGGCGTGGCTCAGTGCTTGAGCATTGACCTATGAGACCGAGGTCACAGTTCGAGTCCTGATCAAGGCACATGCCTGGGTTGTGGGCTTGATTGCAATAGGAGGCGTGCAGGAGGCAGCCAATTAGTGATTCTCTCTCATCATTGATGTTTCTCTCTCTCTCTTTCTCCCTCTCTGAAATCAAGAAAAATATATTTTAAAAAACAAAGGCAGCTGCATGTGATCGTAGGAAAGCAATGATGACAGCAGCCACGTGGCATTGGTTTCTGCAGAACACACCGTGGTTATGTAGGGCTTGTTCCTTGTTCCTTAGCCTCTCTGACCCTCAGTGTCCTCCTCAGCAAAATGGGCATAACAGAACCTGTCCGCCTGGTTGTGAAGCTGCTGTTTATCATCAAAGTGCCCGGGACACAGCAATCCCCAACCCTCCATAATAGAAGCAGCAGTGGCAGGAGGAGAAAGGGCAGGAGGAGGGGGTAGCAGTTGGGAGTATTTCAACCATTAGGCTTGGGAAGTAGTAAAATAATTACTACTACAAATAACAAAAAGTAGCTTCTTAATTTTAAAACTGCAGAACTAAGTAACAATATTACACTAAGGATATTAGCAATGCTCCTATTAGACCGAACATCAGCATTTCTAATGACATCACTGGCGATTAGCAATACTAAAGCACCTGCTGTTACCAGGCCTCTTTATTGGACTACAGACCATGAAAATCATTGCGCGGTGAATACAAAGAATGCCATGGAAAGTGACCTATTTTGTGCTAGAAATGGTCATTTGTTGTAGACACGGGGGTGTTCTAAAGAGTGTGATTCCCTCCTGTCTTCCTTTCAAAGATAATTGTGTCTTGAAGCGGTATCAGTAAAAAAGAGAGGAGCCTTCATGTGGAGCAGTGGTTCCCAGCATGAGGCACACACCCCACAGGGGGGCAGTTTGATGTTTCAGGGGGGCAATTCGAGAATGAGTATTAACAGTGAATTCTGTGCATTTCTTATGGTTCTAGGGGACCTCATATACAGTATGTACACACATATTGTGACATGTTTATGCATTTCAGTTCTCTATGATATGTTTTGGAACTTTATTCGCTATTTTTTCATATCACTTCCTATTATTACTTTTTAACTATGCCTTAGTGATTTCTTCCTCGGGACTTCCACTGTCTTTCCGTTCTTTGATTTTTCTCTCTCCCGGATGCCATGTTCTCTGGAAGTGCGAGTAGACCAGGTGAATGGCCTTTTAGGCTTCCACCACGTGACTGGGAGTTCCCTTTTGGAAGAAAAAGAATTCTGTGTCACAGGGTGGGGGGCATCAGGATTTTAGAGGTGCTGAGGTGGGGCGTGGCCAGGAGAAGGTTGAGAACCACTGATGCAGATGGAAGGGAACCAGAGCTGCAGAGAACCCGTTAGAGTTAGGCTTCTGGAAGTCGTGCCAATTCAATGTGGAGAAATGGTTCCTCTAAAGAGAATGGTGAGGACCACATGGAACAGAAGAAGAAATGAGCATGTTCCTCCAGCAGCAATGGGCTCCATGCTGGAGTGGGTTTGTGAGGACTGAGAAGCAAGCTATGTGGCTGGAGAATGCTGGTGGCTAAATCATTCTGCAGAAATCTCCCCGTGTGAGAGCACATCTAGTCATTGGAACTTGCCTGTAATGATTGGCTCCCACTCAGTGTCTACCTGCGCCATGCTGCTATGGTCAGTGGCTGTGGCACTGGTTTTGCCAATGCGCATGTCTATGTGATGGGTACATCAGGGAGCGATTTGTGTACAATGCACATTTATTGTCGGCTGATGCAAATTCTGTCCAGGAGCACTATGAACTCAGAAAACTGCATCCAGCTGAAAACTCTGCTAAGGAATACACAAATATGTGTACACACACACACACACACACACACACACAAAATCTCCATATCTACAGGCCACAGGTCCTGCAGTTTTATTTGTTCATTTGTTGGTGGTAATCCTCGCCTGAGAATATTTTCTCATTGATTTTTAGGAAGCATGGGAGAGAGAGGGAGAGACTGAGAGAGACATCGATGTGAGAGAAACACATCAACTGCCTGCCTCCTGGCCAGGGCCCGGGCCAGGGAGGAGCCAGTAACCCAGGTGCGTGCCCTTGACCGGAATGGAACCCGGGAGTCTTTGGGGGCTATAGCAAGGTCCCCAGTTTACAGCGTGTGTTCAGTCACACCCACCCACACTTGCTGTGCACACGCCCTCTGATGGCACATCACCCTCCTCCCTCTGCAGGCACATGCAAGCTACAACCCTGCCAATGCCCCCTCCACCAGCCAACTTCAGGCTTACCAAGGGAAAGTGACGTGTGTATTGTACATACTTGTTAACCACTCAACTTGTAAAAATTGTGCTTACATTTTTATTAGATTCTTACAATGTTCTTTGATTTTTTTAATCCTCACCTGAAGATATTTTTCCATTAATTTTTGGAGAGAGTGGAAGAGAGAGGGAAAGACTGAGAGAAACACCGATGTGAGAGAAACACATCGACTGGTTGCCTCCTGCACGATCCCTGAACAGGACCCGGGCCAGGTAGGAGCCTGCAACTGAGGTACGTGGCCTTGACCGGAATGGAACCCAGGAGGACCCTTCAGTGCACAGACTGATGCTCTATCCACTGAGCCAAACAGGCTAGCGCTGGGCTTGCATTCTTAAAGGCTGTCACCATAGAGGAACAAAGCCTCTCTTTGCAGACTCAAGTTAAAAACAAAAAAATATATCTCCGGGCAAAGCTCTCATTGGCTCAGCCTGGCTCAGAGGGCCAGTGATCAGCAGCCACTCAGGTGTATGATGGGCAGCATAGGGAAGGACAAGTGCCCAGAGGAAGAGAACTAATGTACCAGGAAGAGGAAAGGAGTCCCAGGAGAAGAGAGAAATCACACATTCACAACCCTGGTGTTTTTCATACACGGGCTGCAATTTATTTGGCGGCGGTGGGAGGGAGCAGAAAACTACTTCAGCTCAACACCACCAGGGCCCAGGCAGCGGGAATACAAAATGAAAAATGAGAAAGCAGAACAGAAGCCAACTGTATCCAACTCAATCTTATTTTGTGCAACTTCTGTTCTGGTTCCGTGTGTGTGTGTGTGTGTGTGTGTGTGTGTGTGTGTGTGCGCGCGCGCGCGCGGGTGTGTGTGTGTGTGTGTGTGTGTGTGTGTGTGCAATACATTTCTTCCTGAGGGCTTTGGTTTTAAAAACATAAAAATGCTAACATACTCCAGACAAGCATCAAACATCTGGTTTGTTTAACATGTAAGAAACTCCGCCTGCCCATTCATGGGGATACTTAGTATTATTTCCTATGGATTCTTAGTATTATTTCATTTAATGCGATTATGGCTATAGGTATACAAAGAAGCATAGCAGACATTTTCATTATGAAAATTCAACCAAGGAGAAAATGGTTAGAAATAAGAAATGCACAATTGTACATTTCTTGCCAATGACAGCCAAACAAAGGTTCCTAATAAACTCATTGGACTTATAAGCACCAAGAAAATTAATTTCAAATTACTTGTTTATAATCATCTTTTGAAACTCACTTTCACTCACATGATTAATACAATACTTAGAAATAACTTGCTCATTCCAGAGCAGTGTGGAAGGAAGAGACCCTCTCAGGGCACGCAAACTGCAGGCCTGCAGCCTACGGAGCACGGGGAGCACACTGCTCATGCGTGGAAGTTCCCCGCTGCGAGCTGTTCCCCAACAGGGCACCCGCTACCCTCAGCCTGTGAATGAGTCCATGTACCCTTCCCTTTCTGGAGAGGCACTGAGCAAATCTCTGCTCTACCGAGCAGGCACTTTTGGCTGGGAGGGTGTTAACAAAATTTAATACAACCATACAGTCAGATAATTTTTAACAACATTTGACTAGATACCACTTTTTTCTTTTTTTAAAAATAGATTTTTATTGATTTCAGAGAGCAAGGGAGAGAGAGGAAGATAGAGAGAAATATCAGTGAAGAGAGAGAATCATAGATCGGCTGCCTCCTGCACATCCCCTATTGAGGATTGAGCCCACAACCCAGGCACGTGCCCTGACTGGGAATCGAACCATGACCTCCTGGTTCATAGGTCGACACTCAACCACTGAGCCACTCCAGCCAGACTATATGTTATTTTTCAAAAATATATTTTTATTGATTTCAGAGAGGAATTGAGGGGGGGAGAGATAGAAACATCAGTGATGAGGGAGAATCATGGATCAGCTCCCTCCCCACGCCTCTTAATGGGGATCGAGCACACAACCCAGGCATGTGACTTGACTGGAATTAAACCCGGGACTCTTCAGTTGGCAGGCCGACGCTCTATCCACTGAACCACACTTCCCAGGGATGGAGTGGAGTTTTACCATCCTCTTCCCAGGACTGAGATATACCCTTGTGCCTGGCTCAGGGACCACCTCCCGTTCCGTCCTTCTATCGTCTGAAGCCTGCGTGTTCCCAGTGTGGTTCCCACGCTTCCATCCAAGCACCCACTCAAGCAGAGCAACAAGTGACAGAGGTGAGGAAGGGCATCAGCCTTTTGTTGTGAACCTGTTACTCCATAGCGAGTGCACGTTATTACATCTTTACGGGGAAGACGGCGAGCACAGAAGAATATAAACATTTACAACATAATTCCTAGTCGAGTTGTTTAAAATCTATTTGGGAAGAGCAAGAATGGTTCACAGTGGGCACATTTAGATGAAAGAGAATCCTCGCTAAGTGCAAAATGTCCATTTATGCACAATTTCGGAAACCCAAAAAGATAAACATATTTATGTATTTAAATCTGTATCCACGTACTCATTTGTAATCTCTTCCCCTCAAGGATCACTGGATGACATTTGATGACATCGGACAGGGGTTAGCAAACCTCCCTGGAGGGCAGATATTTTACCTTTGTGGGTCACCTGGTCTCCTAGCAACTACTCAACTCTCCCATTGGTACAGAGAAAGGAGTCACAAACAATGCATAATGGGTGTGACTGTGCCAATAAAACTTTATCTGTATAGACTTACGTTTGAATTTCCTATTTCATGTGTCATGAAATATTATTCTTTTGATTTGGGGGACCGATATACAAATGGAAAGATCACTCAGCTTTCTAGGAACATAGCCAACAGGCTGGTATTGGCCCACAGGCCGCAGTGTGCCTACTCTTGACCCCTGACCTATGACACAGGGAAAACTCTGATATGGCTTCAAGGTCAGCAGTGAAACTCTGAATTATGCCCTGTATCTTTGTATTCAGATATTTTAAAAAATACTAACATAGCCCTAGCTGGTTTGGCTCACTAGATAGAGCATCAGCCTGCTGACTGAAGGTTCCCAGATTTGATTCCGGTCAAGGGCACATGCCCAGGTTTCAGGCTCAATCCCCTGTAGGGGGTGTGCCGGGGGCAGCAGATTAATGATTCACATCATTGATAGTGCTCTCTCTCTCCCTCTCCCTTCCTCTTAGAAATCAACAAAAATATAGTTTTTAAAAGATATTAACATATAGTCCAGCTGGAGTAGTTCAATGGTTGAGCAAGGACCTATGAACCAGGAAGTCGAGGTTTGATTCCCAGTCGGGGTATATGCCCGGATTGGGGGCTCGATCCCCAGTGTGGGGCACACGGGGGGCAGCTAATAGATGATTCTTTCTCATCATGGATTTCTATCTCCCCTCTCCCTTCCTCTCTGAAATCAATAAAAACTGTATTTTAAGCATTTTAACATATTACTATAAGAGCTAGACTACTTGGTTAAGCACATCACTGTAGTCTAGATAAATGGAAGTCTGTGGAGTCACACACGACCACATCAGCACTGGAGTGAGACAAAATAAGGATTAACCAACTAGTGGGGAAGGATTAGGCACATTTTAACCTCCTACGCACGTTTCAGCAACTTAGTTAAATAGCACTCTATTCTTCAGCCTGTCAATGTGAGCTCAACCGGAAGGCCAAATTATGGACTGCTGGCATCAGAATCCAATTCCAGTCCTAGGAAGCATCAATCAGTATATCTCCAGAATGTGGTTCTCAAAAGAAAACCAAGTTGCTCCCTTCAATGAATGGAAACTTCTCAAAGGATAAGATTTTTAGGGTTGCTACCAAAAATGAATAAAATGTAAGCTTAAAAAACATATGCATTTGTTTGGGGGTGGGGGGTGGGGAACAAAAAAAACCCCGATTTTTCTCTGTTTATATTCCTATTAGAGAAAGCCTCGTTCAGGTAGAAAAACTATGGGGTGTCTGGCCGCAGTGGCTCAGTGGCTGAACGTCGACTAATGAACCAGGAGGCCACGGTTCCATACTTCTATATCAGTGGTCGGCAAATTGCGGCTCCTGAGCCACATGCAGCTCTTTGGCCCCTTTGACCATGGCCTGGGTGAGTCTATTTTAAAGAAGTGGTGTTAAAAGAAGTTGAAGTTTAAAAAATGTGGCTCTCAAAGGAAATTTCAATCGTTGTACTGTTGATATTTGGCTCTGTTGACTAATGAGTTTGCCGACCACT
This sequence comes from Vespertilio murinus, assembly GCA_963924515.1. NCBI lineage: Eukaryota > Metazoa > Chordata > Mammalia > Chiroptera > Vespertilionidae > Vespertilio > Vespertilio murinus. Next base: position 2,050,142 of record OZ004710.1, on the reverse strand, counting down.
GTTATATATCATTGCAAGGAGTGAGCCTTTGTTTTATATTTTTTACAGCTGTATAGTGTTTCATGTTATTTTTATCTCATTTCACATTAGATAAATTTTAAGTGATCCTTAAAATTTACTAATACTATGCAAAAATGATGAAAGTTTAGAAATATAATTCAATTTAGCAGGAATATCGCATAATTTTCCCACTACAGGGTCATAGGTCACCATGATTTGAGGTGCTAAAAATCAACCTGATGTTCCCACACCACCCCTCAAGCTTTGCCATCACCAGCTGCTTCAAGTTTGGCCCTGTGACTGACTTCCATGACAAATGCTGCTTGTCAACTTCAATGCCTTTGAGGAACTAGAATGCCCAGTTTTAGCATAAAATTTGAATATCATTTTCATGGCATCTCAAACTACCTTCTGAGTAATGAGTTTTGAAATATTCAGTATGCTATTATTGTCATTAAAAAATATGTCCATGAAACTGAAAGACTTCCTTGTAAATATAGTCATCACATTATCATTCAATGCAAAACAATGGAAATGACCTAAATGTTAATTACATAGGAAGTCATTCAGAAAACTGTGTTAAATGCAGCTGTTTATTTTATATGTATAAAGAATTTTTAATGATACAGGAACATAGTGGTTTGTAAAAATTTAAGCATACAATTATGTGTCTATGATATTAACTATGCAAAATAGTAAGATTACAGAAAATGTAGAGACAGCAGAGATTATATCTGGCTGGTAGAATTTCTACAATCTATATGTATAAAAGCCTAAATGAACGTTATGACTGACTTACCAGAATGACTGGTCGATCATTCGCTATGATGCACACTAATCACCAGGGGGCAGATGCTCAATGCAGGAGCTTCCTCCTGGTGGTCAGTGCGCTCCCACAGCCAACCTCCTGCAACCGGCCAACCTTTTCCGGTCCCTTCCCCCAGCCCAGGAGTGGGCAAACTTTTTGACTCGAGGGCCACAATAGGTTCTTAAACTGGACCAGTGGGCAGGAACAAAAGCAACCTGATCATGCTGGCACTCTCATCTTGGGCTGCTGGTGAAGGAGCAGAGGGGAGAGCAAAGAGAACCCTCCGTTCTTTTGGCTCCATGGGCCGGATAGAACAGCCAACCAGGCTGGATCCGGCCTGCAGGCTGTAGTTTGCCCACAGCTGCCCCTGCCAGTAGGCCCCCATTGGCCTAGCCCCAATCAGCCCAGCCTCAATCTGCCCTGATCACTGGCCAGGCCTAGGGAATCCACCTGTGCACGGATTTATTCGCTGGGCCTCTAGTTTATATATATAATTTCCTTCATACATTATATATTCTCAAAACAGTGCAATAAATTTATCTTACTTTTATAGTCAGAACAAACATGTTAATAACCAGTTGATATTGTTATTTGGACCCCTGAATTAATGTGGGTATCCTATCACTTTAATAAATAAATTAAAATCTATTTATTAATATACCGTATTTTTCGGACCATAAGACGCACTTTTTCTTCACCAAATAGTGGGAGGAAAAGTGCCTGCGTCTTATGGTCCGAGTTGCAGAGCGGCAGCGGGTCCCCCAGGTTTTCAGAAGACTAGAGTACTCAAACCTTTGTCTTTATGTGTTAATGACAGTGATAATGGTTCTCAATGCCACTGTTGACTGCTGTTCAGTTTATATGGTTCAAATATTATTCTGTTATACTTTATTAAATATTTTATTACACTATTTGGTTCAGAATATTTTTTTCCTATTTTTCTCCTCTAAAAACCAAGTGCATCTTATGGTGCGAAAAATACGGTATATTCCTAGGCTTCAAAAATCAAAATAAAATAAAATATAAAGTGAGGATGGGGGCCCATCCATATGCTCTATCTACCCGGTCCCTCTCAACACATAACCACCTGTACTCCCACTGTATAGCTTTAAAAACTGCTGCTTGATTCGTGAGCCTTCCAGTCATCGTTATGTAAACACAAGACTATATATATAACCGCCTTTTCTTTTTACACAGTTTTGTCTCTTACTATTTCACTTTAAAAATATATTCTACATCATCTCATAGAGCATTTCCTTCTTCTTTCCCCACCACAGCATTACTGTATTTCATATTAATTTTTAAAGCAAAATTTTCATGGGCCCATTTCTTAGAATTTGCTCATCTAGTGTGCTATTTTAGAAGAGCAATATAAAAACGAACTCTAGGGAAAGTTTGTGTATGTTAGTAAGACAATATCTTTCATTTAGTGTAGTGAGTATTCTACTTTCTAGGGTGTTTTGTTTTGTTTTGTTTTTGTTAATCCTGCTGAGGACATTTTCCCATTGATTTTTACATAAAGTGGAAGAGAAAGGGAGAGACAGAGAAACATTGATGTGAGAGAGACACATTAATTAGTTGCCTCCTGAGCATGTCCCAACCAGGGCCAGGGATCGAACTTGCAACCTAGGTGCTTGCCCTTTAGTTCTTCATTTCCTTTGCCCAGTATATTGCGTGTGTGGTACCCTAACCATGGGTTCTTTAATAACACATTGAAGTACACACATAGTTAAGTATGTTAAAAAGGTTATCTGTAATCCTCTCCTGGCAGTAGCAAACAATGTGCATAATCAGAGCAAACTGGGATTTTCAGGACTAGAAGGACAGGAAAGGAAACAAATGTGAGTCTGGGAGGATCTGGGCTGATGCAGTGCTGGGTCCTAGGCGTCAGGGGTAGGCAGTCTTTCGTTGCCACTGCCCAGTGGGATCACTGAGCAAGCAATGACCAGAGATCCTCAAGCTCAGGAGCAGGACTAGTTGTTCAATGGAGTATGGAAGCAAGCCAATGTGTGATCATCAATATCTGCCACGTGCATTGCTGTGTGATGTCACTCCAATTCATTCCAATTCATCAATACTCAACATCTACTCTGAACCAAGAAGATTGCCCTCAAAGAGCTCATAAATGAGACACAATCCCAAAATGGACTCAACCTTAATGCGACATGTAGCAGTCCACGATGGCCATAAATAATGCTGTGTAACAAACAGGCCCCCAGCTCAGCATCGCCCAACAACAAGCATGTATTTCCATGCTGCAGGTTCACAGGTTGATGCTGTGCTGTGTGAATCCAGCTTTGGTACCAGCAGGCTAACCCAGGCAACTCTTCGCATGTAACAGTGTTAGAAACAAACAAAATGCACACCACCTGGCTCATGCCCACATTCTGAACTCTGACTCATACCCATGTTCTCTTGGCCAAAGCAGGAGGAACTGTAATGTCACACTGAAAAGCCATGGATACAGGGAAGGTTTATGAATTGGGGGAAAAACACCTCTACCACATGGTGAATAAATGCGATGACAAATGTAGGGCACGCGCCACCCAGCAAACTGGGCACACAGCTGGACTGAATTTCCCAGCCTCCCTTGCAGCTAGTTGCAGCCAGGGTGCTGGTTAATGGGGCCCGGGTAGAATGATGCACTTGGGTTCCAGCAATGGGCCTTCTAAGCCTTGACACTATTGCCCCCATCTGTCAGCTGAAGGTGAAAGGCAGCACAACCTTGAATCTCACAGTGAAGGAGGGAGTGCCCTCATCTTCCAGGTTCTCAACGAAGCTCCTCCCTCCCTCCCTCCCTCCATCAGGAACACAGGGCAGGGCTCCCAGAGAGCAAGAAATAAGCCACCAGCCCTAACCGGTTTGGGTCAGTGGATAGAGCTCTGGCCTGTGGACTGAAGGGTCCCAGGTTCAATTCTGGTCAAGGGCATGTACCTTGGTTGCAGGCACGTCCCCAGTAGGGGGTGTGCAGGAGGCAGGTGGTTGATGCTTCTCTCTCATCGATGTTTCTAGCTCTCTATCCTTTTCCCTTTCTCTTTGTGAAAATTCAATAAAATATATTTAAAGAAAGAAAAAAGAAATAAGCCACCAGGAATCTAGGGGATAATATGCTAAAGCTTAACTAACAGAAGCTGTTAGTTGAGCCACTTAAGCCAGGATTGGGGAGTTGGAGAAGGCTCCATGGACCAAGCTTAGGTTACCTATTGAAACATGAAAGACAAACAGTATTTTTCCAGATAAAAAGGGGGCAACATAAAGATTGTTCCAGAAGAAATGAAGACTATGGGAAAAGGCTCAGGGGTGTGACACAACTACAGTATTGAACTCTGCAAAAGCAGCCAGACAATACGTAAACAAATAAGCATGGCTGTGTTTTGATAAAACTTTATTTAAAAACTAGTAATAGAGCCTGGCCGGTGTGGCTCAGTGGTTGAGCATCCTCCCATGAACCAGACAGGAGGTCAAGGTTCAATTCCCAGTTGGGACACATGCCTGGGTTGTGGGCTCCATCCCCAGTAGGGGGCGTGCAGGAGGCAGCCGATCCATGATCCTCTCTCATCACTGATGTTTCTATCTCTCCCTCTCCCTCTCTCTGAAATCAATAAAAAAATATCTTTAAAAAAACCAAAACAAACAAACAACTGCAATGGTGTGATGACTGACCCCATGAAGAACAGTCTAGAATAAGCCAGGTGGTTTTAGGCTCTCATCTTCAGCCAGTTAAACACTCTTGCCACTTAAATACTGTAGATAACCCCAGCTGGTTTGGCTCAGTGGATAGAGCGTCGGCCTGCGGACTGAAGGGTCCCGGGTTCAATTCCGGTCAAGGGCATGTACCTTGCCGAAACTGGTTTGGCTCAGTGGTAGAGCATCGGTCTGCGGACTGAAAGGTCCCGGGTTCGATTCCGGTCAAGGGCATGTACATTGGTTGCGAGCACATCCCCAGTGGGGGGTGTGCAAGAGGCAGCTGGTCGATTTTTCTTTCTCATCGACGTTTCTAGCTCTCTCTCTCCCTTCCTCTCTGTAAAATATCAATAAAATATATATATTTTTTAAAAGATCATGTACCTTGGCTGTGGGCACATCCCCAGTAGGGGGTGTGCAGGAGGCAGCTGATCGATATTTCTCTCTCATCAATGTTTCTAACTCTCAGTCCCTCTCCCTTCCTCCCTGTAAAAAATTAATAAAATATATTTTTAAAATACTGTATATAAATACACTCTTGCCTACATTCCCTGGGCGAAGTTCATGTCGATTTTAAGCACACTGGCCTACTGCTTGCTTTAAAGCTCAACTCTGTCAGTTAATTATCATGTGCTGATTCTCAAATTAAGTAAATTTCACAGAATTTATGAGATATCTGAAAAACAACCCAGATGAACACGAAAACCCAATAGTAAATTATAATTGTAGGGCAATTGCTTTTCCTTTTCAGACTCAAGAAACATTTCTTTCAGAAAAATGATAGTCTTTTCCTATCATTCATAAAGGACTTCCTCAAATGGAAGCTTGCTGACATTTTTAAAACCCATTAGAGCGTAATCATAATTTTGCCTGAGCTAATAGCAGTAAAAACACAGATTTCTTAGAAATCCAAGTTGATTACTTTTAACAAACCATTGGGTGGGTGGGTGGGGGGGAGATCATGCTTTGAATGTCTAAAGAGAATAAAAGTTTATTCTCCAAGACCCAGTCCAAAAGCAGGCCGTTGACTTTGAACTGGTGTAGCCTTTTCCATTCCCGAATTACGGATCATGGTCATTGTTCAGCGAAACAAATAATGACCATTTATCCACAAGAAGAATCGGAATGGCTTGTTTGTGGCTCGGCCTACTGTTTAGTACATAGTATCCGTCGTGTGCCAAGCGCTGCAAACCATACTTGAAAATATATTTCTCCAAGAAGAGGGTAGGCAGGAAACCCTTCTCATCTCGTTGCCAGGAAAAAAATGGGCATGCTAACTTTGTTATCTAAAACGAAGGCTTAGATTTCTTCGAGATAATTTTCACAGCCGAAGTACAGAATGACCTAAATGGCTCAGAAGGGAGGCGGCATTCCTGCCCCGTGTTTTCGCTGGAGCAACTAATGGTAGTGGATAGTTTTCCTTGGCATGGATCTCAAACCAGGCAAAAGTTGGGTTCAACTCAATGCCAGATGAATGCAGCCCACCTAAAGCCCTGTGCATTTCAACTAGATGCACTTAGCTAGTTTTCTTTCCGTTGGGAAAAAGATGAACGAAGGTCATCAGCCATGAGGACCAGAAGGCTCAGGTGTACTGTAAGGAAATAGCAGGCGCTCTCCCGTGAAATGATCAGCTCCCCAGCACGCATCGGTTGAGGCTGTGCAAGCACTAAGGCCAACTCTTTTCCCATCCACTCTGTCAACTGGCAAGTTCAAGGGCTACGGAAGGCAAGCATCCCTCTGACAGGCCACTCTCTAGCCGAAAGAAAGCACCCTGCTTCAGTGACCGAAAAACCAGCATGCAAAATTGTCCCCAGTGCAACAAATACAGCAGGACAATATATTCACTCCCAGCAGCCAGTGTCCCAAAGTTCACTAAAGGATCTGAGGTCAGAAGTGGAAGTAAAGATAAGGTCTATGTGAGCTGTGAATGTACACTGATGAATTCATGTATTTAATATGCAAGATTTGCCTAGCCATCATGGTTCAGTGGCTGAGCGTCAACCTATGAACCAGGAGGTCACGGTTCCATTCCCAGTCAGGGCTGTAGGCTCGGCGTGCAGGAGGCAGCCAATCAACGATTCTCCCTCACCATTGATGTCTCTATTCCTCTCTTCCTCTCCCTTCGTCTCTGAAATCAATAATAAATATATATTCTCTAAATGCTAAGTGTGACATGTGTTGACAAGGTTTCTCTCTATAACCACACTCTAGCTAGGCTCCTCTGAGCCCTTCCTTGTATCAACCTTATAGGCTTCAACCCTGGCTTAGAAAGACCCGATCAAACACCTAGTTTCTTTTTTTAAAACATACTTTTTAATTGCCTGGCCAGGGTGGCTCCATGGTTGAGCATCAACCCATGAACCAGCAGGTCATGGTTTGATTCGGCTTGATCCCTAGTAGTGGGCCCTTGACTGGAATCAAACCTGGGACCCTTTGATCCACTGGCCGAACTCAGAAAGCGCTCCGACGGGGAGCAAGTGCTTTACAAACGAAATCCATTGAGCCAAACTAGATAGGGCAAAATCAGTGATGTTTAAGTACATTCCTTAAAGATAATTTTCTATTTCACCAGTAATGTATATTCCCTCACAGCTAAACTTCCATGGAAAACTCCAAATGACATAGTAATCAAGTTGAGAGAGAGAGAGAGAGAGAGAGAGAGAGAGAGAGAGAGAGAATGAATATGAATAGCTGGAAGATCCATAAGTAGAAAGTTAGAATTTCCAGGTTATACTTTTAAAGTATAAGTAAGTTTCACTGTAGCTGAAATCTATATCAATTCTGAGAGCAAGAAGTTGAAATTCACTTGAGCGAGACAGAGACAGAGACACAGAGACAGAGAGACGCAGAGAGAAAGAGAAAGAGAGGTGCTTGAAAGGGTACACGCAGCCTGCGCTAGCAATCTCTCCCCTGAAACTGCAGCGACTAGACTCTCACAGCTGCTAACTAGCAACCCCTGGGCAAGTAGAGTTAAATATTCCTAAAACAGAAATCTAGTCCTGTTATGAAACTGTTCATCACCTCACCTCCTGACAGCCAAGAAAATCAGCAGAACTCAGAAAGCGCTCCGACGGGGAGCAAGTCGCATTGTTCATCAAGTTCAAATGCAGAGTCTCGGCGAGTTTTTCTCTGCCCGCCTCCAGAACGCCCCGTTATCAGCCAGGTGAAGGCAATTACTAGGGCAAGAAGGGAGATGGGGAAAGTGTGACCTTGTGCATTGCTTCTTCCACTTCCCCTTTGCCTGGGAAACAGGAAATTCTGAACAGGATAGAGGTAAAAAGTAGTTTTGTGGCCTCTGAACAGATCTTATACACACATCTACGGAAACTACAAATGCATATATAATCTGATTCCTCCTCAAATGCATGATGCTTGTAACAAAATTAGCATGTTATTATTACAAATGTTAGCGACTGCCATATGCCACAGAATACCCCATAAAACTCCAAGGCCGGGGAATGGACTAGTAAAGCAGCGCCTAAATCTACCTATTACTACAAGAAGGGATCCTCCTGTTAATAACGGACCCAATCACCTCAAAGTGTCCGGCTTTGTGCTTCAAGGAGAGAAAGGAAAGCATGCTATGGGCTCCCCAAGCACACTGCTAAGTTCAATATTACCCCAGGAGTTCTGAGTTCCCCATCCCTTCCCCTCGGCGAAGGGGCACCATCATATGTCTTTCTCCAGAGTCGAAGACTTCTGGAAACACTCCAAAGCCTGTGTGTGCTTTACAAACAAAATAGTCCACACAGAGAACAGCGCCCATCAAAAGAGCTGCCTCTCTGAATACTATCAGGGGCCGGTGAGCCAATCATCTGTGATGCTCTCATCTACAGGGATGGCAAGTGATATATAACTGTTACCAAGGAAACCACGCAGTAAGACGACATGTAAACTATCCAGCGGTTGAATAAGGAAATTAAAAGAACAAGAAATAAACATCGCCCGGTAGATTCCTGTCACATGGCGCCACCCAGGAGGCATGCACTCAAGGGACACCGCTCAGAGAGATGCCGTAAAGGGTCGCAACTTGCCAGCCAGACCAGCGCTTGGCAGCGTTTTTTTCAGACGAGAACCATGAGACAGGACAGGGTCCAATCTGAACTCTAAATTTTCTCGTGAGTACAAGGGCACAGATTCTGGGAAAGCGTGGTCAAATGCAGATCCTTTTAAAAGTTAAAATATAACGGCTCATTATTAATTCCAACGTGGATTAAAATTTCCTTGAAATTCTCTGTCATTACCACCCTCTTTCCTCACAGACAGGGCATTTAGCAAACACCAGGCACACTTTCTGCAGTGAATGCTGTCCGAAGGAACATTTAGAAACTCAAGTTCTTGGGACCCAAAGGCAAGGTTAGGGCCTGGGAGAGCTATGTTTGTTCATCTCTGAGCCCCGAGAATTTTAAGCACTCAAGTAGCTCCATGGATCAAAGCTAAATCCTTTAGGAAGATTATCCATTCGGAAATCAGCAAAATCCGGCCGCATAAGCACTTTTCAACTTCACCTTTGAGAAAAGAACTTCATATCTGTAGCAGTGTCTAAATCTCACGCACGAGGCTATTCCATCAAGGCCGGAGCTGCCAACATGTGTGTGTGCATGCTGATGGCCCTCTAGCTGATCTCGGAGCAATAAAAGGAACATGCTTATGGTAGGAGGGCCCTTCATGGGCACATGAGTGGGCATGAGCAGCGGCTCACTTTAGAGTAAAATAAACACCCCGTCCACATCCCTGTGAGGGCAGAAAGTGAAATTCACACCCATTTACTATACCCCAGCCTCTCTTTAAAGCAACCTACAACCTGGCTGGGGTTTTGCAAAAACTCAAAGTCAGTCAAATGAGTTTTTCGCTGACCCACAGCAGCTCCCTCCCAAACTCCAGAGTTAAACTAAATCCAGCTCCGGGTGGTTTGTTTGTCTTAGCATGTTTATCAGTGGAGGCCACGGAAATCGAACTTGATTGCTTTAAAATATCCTATTGGTTGAACCTCTCCAGATGGCACCGGGCCACTGCTACACTGTTGCTCACGGCCGTTTCCCGCCCCCGGCCCGCGATCTGACGGCTGCGCAGCAATGAGCAGTAGGCAGCAGCACGCACAGAGTCAACGGAGGTGTGAAGCCCCGGCCTCCGTGACAGTGGCACGAAACCAGTCTCCGCGCTCCAGTCACCCTCGCCTGGGCATGCGTGTCGTCTGATCTGCTGGGCAACAACCCCGGATGGGCTGCTCCAGGGCCGACTGTATACCTCGCATCCCTCTCGGCTGACTTCCACTGGGCCCTGCCCCCGGGAAGGCTGCCTGTGGCATGAGGACTGTCTGGCCTGTGTGAGCAGAGAGGGAGGTGGAGACAGGCAAGAGGAAATGAAGACCTTAGCCTGCGGGGCCAGGCCCCTGAGTGGCAGCGCCTGGCGGAATGTTAGCCCAATGGCCCAAGGGTAGTTAGCAAAGCGAAGTGAACACACATTTCTCACTCTGCTGGCTGAGGCTCTCATTCTCACCTGATGCCATGGACACTGAGGAATGGGAGGAAACCTCACATGATTCTCCCCGGCCTGCAAGCAAGGCCAAGCCGGGCCCTGGAAAACCCCTGGTGCCTAGCCCCCAAGCTGTGGCAGTGCCAGGGGCAGGAGCCCAAGCCAGCCTTTGGGGCACCTGGGCACAGAGGGTGGGCAGGGTCTTCTGAGACTTTCTGCCCCAGGTCCGGCCCGGTTACCGACACCCAAGCCCAGACCCAGCTCCTGGGCATCCAGGAAGACTGGGGAAGCTAAGTGGGCAGCGGGCAGCTCTGCTCATGGCACACGAGGTGGCGACATGTGGACCCGCTAGTCCCTGTCCCCCCAGAGACCTCTGCCTGGAGTGCGGACTTTTCTTTCCTCCCAACGACGGGCGAGCACATCTCGCAATGGGCCAAGGCTTCAGAGGCCCCCGGGACCCACGGAAAGGCTAAAGGTCTTTGTCTCCCGTCTCCTTGAAGGCAGCATGTAGGTCACCGCTGGGCACAGCGGGGCAGCCTACACGCTGAGTTTTCCGGGGTGCGGGCTCTGATCCCGCGCTGGGGAAGGGGCCACTTGTGGTCCCTGAGGCTCGCAGGGACCCCAAACCCTCAGGACTCCGGGCTCTGCCTGGCAGGAGCGGTGACAGGCATCTTCTCTGAGCCGGCGGGTCTCCCGTGGGACAGCGGACTGCTGTGACCCCCGGGGTGTGCTGGGGCGTGTGTTCCCCTGTGGTCCCCACCCGCGGAGCCACAAGCCCAACAGCCAGCAAGAAGTTGCACGCAGCACCCCTCCTCCCCACGGCTCGCCGGTTTGGGTCCGATGATCCCCGCTGCTCTCCCCAGCGTGTGCTTCTCCCCACACGCAGCACACGGAGCCCCAAGTTGCCAGCCCAGGCGGCCCCGGGCGCAAAGGAGCCGGCGCGGCGCCTACCTCGAGAGCTTGGCGATCTTCACGAAGCTGAAGACGTCCATGCAGGCGGCCGGGGACCCTGAGCGCCGTGGCTCCGACGCCCTGTCTCAGGCCGGCAGCCTCCGCAGCCCCATGGCCTGCGGGACCTCGGGGCCAGAGTGGCGCTGGCGGCGGCGGCTGCTACCCCCCTCCGGCCGCGAGCTGCGTGTGCATCCCGGGCGGACCGGTGGGCGCCGGCCGCGGGGGAAACTCGCTGGAGAGCAGGCGGGCTGGTGGCGAGGGGCGGGGAGAGCGGGCGGGTCCTGCGCTGCGCCCCCAGCCCCTGCCCGGGGTGGGGGGTGGGATGGAGGTGGGGGGGGAGAGGACAGCTCGACGTCTAGCCAGGCGGGGCGAGGGGCGCTGTGGCTGTGACTGCTCCCCGCCCGGCTGCCCCACGCGCCAAGGAGCCAAGGAGCGCAGCCCGAGCCGGAGGGCGCCGCTGGCACACAGCGCACCCCTCCCGGCACTGCAGCTGCCGCCCGCCCGCTCGCCCCGCTCCACCCCCAGCCCGGCCGCGGAGGGGGCGGAGGGGTTGTGAGCCTCCAGATCGGAGGTCAGATCGCAGGGTCTCGGGCACCCCACTCAGGACGGCGAAGGCTCCCCCTCCCCAAAGCAAAGGAGAGCCAAGGTCCGCAGGTTGCCTGGAGCCTCCGCTGGCTTCCCAAACAGAACTAGCGATGGGAAGGGGGGGGGGGGGCTGGCCGGTCGGGGGGCCCTCGGAGGGAGATGCCCAGCGCAGTGGGCTCCAGCGGAGAGCGCAGAGTTCCCACCGGTCCCCCCAGACCCGCTGGAGCGAGACGTGCCAGCTGGGCAGCCTGGGGACGTGTGTCTGGACCGCAGCGGCGGGGAAGCGTCGGAGAAAGGAGAACAGAAGCTGGGGAGGCATCTGGGGGCGGCGGCACACACAGCTGCCGCTTAGAGGGGCGCGGAGCCGGGGGTCCCGGGCGCCATTGGCACGGCGGCGGCTGGGCACGGGCTCCGCCACGGGGAGGAGAAGGGAGGAGATGGGGATCTGGCAGGCAGCGCCGCGGCTCTCGGAGCCATCAGCGGGGAAGGAAGAAGGGAAAACAAAACCCTGCCCAGAAAAACAAACCCAACCAGCGATGCTCACCTCAGGCAGAGTAAACTCCAAGTTGCAGCCATGGGGAACTGGCTGGGCTTTTACGTAATTGGCTCGGATGCTCGCCCCTCTTCAGGAACTCCGTCTGTCTGCGGGCGCAGGCGTCTCTGCCCCCTTTCCTGTTCTTGCTCTTGGAGTCTTCAGGCCTCTTGGCCAAAATCCTTTCAAACCTTTCCCCAGACTCCCTGAAGGTCAGATGGCCGCACAAAGTGTGTGTTCTCCCCCCCAGCCACCCGCCCCCCCCAGTAGCCTTCACCTGATGGCAGGCCCCGCGGGGATCCCGCCCCCAAATGTTGGAGGATCTGGCCAGTGGCTGCTGGCTGTCAGAGGGCTGAGGGAAGAGGAAATGGACTTAAAGTTCTCCGACTCCTCATCTGTCGCTGCATTTCCAGGCTTCAGGATTCCGGCCACTTTGTTTTCCGAAAGGCATTGCTTTCAGCGCTTAAAAAGAAAAACCGGTGGCCACCCGGAAGATGGAAATGATTGGAAACTCGGGCATCGACATTGCATTGTTTTCAAAAGAAACAGAATCCATTTTCCTTCAGCCTCTTAAAGGCAGACAAGTTCAATTGCACGGACGAGGTTACTACACAGGATTCCTTCCACCAGGCGAGAGGGGCCTTGGTTTTGAACCCCCTGTCGTTTGTGGGGAATAATTAGAGTTTGGGTCTGCGCTGCGCCTTTCGTTGTGAAGCGCTTTGTATTTGAGTCTCATAGCAACCCCGTCATATAAAGTAAGGCAGTGTGGTTAAAAACGAACATTCTTTTCTTTTTATGCCACAGTCTGTTCTCCATGTAGTAGATCTGTGGTCGGCAAACTGCGGCGCGCGCCACATGCGGCTCTGGCCCCTTGAGTGTGGCTCTTCCACAAAATACCACGGCCTGGGCGAGTCTATTTGGAAGAAGTGGCATTAGAATAAGTTTAAGTTTAAAAAATGTGGCTCTGCAAAGAAATTTCAGTCGTACTGTTGACTGATGAATTTGCCGACCACTGGCCTAGATAGAGATGCATTTTAAACATTGAGTCAGATCAAGTTTCTTGTCCTGCCCAGGCTCTGCACAAGCTCTCCATTCTCTCTTAAGCTGAACTTGACCTCCTCTTCCAACGGCCAGCAAGGTCCTGGATGCCTGGCCCTTGATCTCCCCGATGTCATCTGTTGCTCCCCACCTGCTTCGCCACTTCCCCAGGCCCAGCGATAGGGGACTCCTTGCCATTCTTCCAACTCTACAGCTGTCCTCTCACCTTGGCTCTTCGCAGAGGCTGTTCCCTCGTCCCGGAATGCCCTTCCCTCACATATTTGCATGGCAAGCTCCTTCACCAAGTTTCTGTGTAAATATCACTTACACAAAGCCATCTCTGAAAGGCCCAGTTAAAGTTGCAGGGCCCTCACACTCTGGACTTCCAAGCCCTGTTTTGTTTTGGTTTGTTTTTACCCCTGGCTTCATAGTGCTTATCAGCCAAGAGTGCATTACATCATTTTTTAAAAATATATTTTTATTGATTTCAGAGAGGAAGGGAGAGAGAGATAGAAATATCAATGATGAGAATCACTGACCAGCTGCCACCTGCCCACCCCATACTGGGGATCGAGCCTGTAACCCAGGCATGTGCCCTTGACCGGAATTGAACCTGGGGCCTTTCAGTCTGCAGGCAGACGCTCTATCCACTAAGCCAAACTGGCTAGAGCTACATAATTTTTTTTTTATGTCTACTGTTTCTTGTCTGATCCTTCTGCTGGGATAAAAGTGCCACAAGAACAGGGAAGTTTTTGGTTTTCTTTTGTTTTTGTTTTTTTTACTGGTGGATCCCAACTCTCTAGAACAGTTCTGTAGATGGAGAAGTAACAAACATCTGTTGAATGAATTAATGCTATGCTCATTAGATTCACAGCCAAACCAATGCAGGCCAAGCATCCCCAGTGGGTACTTTTCCCTCTCTGACTTCTTTGCTGATGTTTGTCCATCTCCCCACCACTCACTCCTCCATCCATCCCAGCATGCTCCATCCTCCTTTGGCTTGCTACTGATGGCAATAAAAGTGCTCTCACAGTCTTCGTTATTCCCCCTTGACCTTTCTTCCTTGCTCGAGAGGAGCCACCAACACATTCCTTCACCTCCTAGTCAGCGTCAGATAGTGAAAGTCCAGCTCCTGAGCAGGAAAAGGGCGAAAGCAATGCCTTTGAAGAAAGTATTTGAAAAGAGTGCTTCCTTCGAAGAACAGAACAGTTGGGATGACCTTTATAAAAAGATAAGCCTATTAGGAAGAATTATCCTAGATGCTAAGTAGTTATTCAACAGTGAAAGTGACAGGAAATAGACATCGCGTTTGCTTGTAGAGAAAGGAGTCTCCCTTGAAGACATCTGGTCTACCTGGAACAGTTTGCTGCTGAGATTCAATGGGTGCCCATTTGTGGGCTACAGTTATACGTGGTGCAGAGGCTCACTCTATACAGCCTAAGAGCCAACAGGGCAAATAACTCGCTTCTCCAGATCTTTTTCATACTCCTGTGATATATTGGTTATCGAGTTTGTTTTCTAATTGGTTGGTATGTTTTTCTAAAGTGCCAGGAACCAATTCCAGAATGTAATAATTACAAGAGTTCCCTCAAAAGGTTGATGGGGCTTGGGCAGCTCAACAAGGGTGAGCCACACATATGTAATTTACCCATTGGAACTGGCTAAATGGCACTTCTCCCAAACCTGAATAGGATGATTGTTAGTTGCCAGATAGCTCAGTGCATTTTACTGCCTCCTGTTGGCCAAACACTTGAATAGCTGTAGGCTATTCCCCAAACTGACAATCTCTGTAAACCCTTTGATACCTTACCCTTTGAAGTGTATGTCTCCACCTTGCCTTGGGGCCAATTGTGTTTAATAAAAGCAGGGTCCTTGGTCAAGGAGGAGAGTCTTCTAGTTTCTTCAGCTGGAAGCTCCTCTGACACCCCCATTGCCTTTCAAAAATATCTTTCTCGTCCACGAACTCCTTCTTAATC
Organism: Vespertilio murinus; assembly: GCA_963924515.1. Taxonomy (NCBI): domain Eukaryota; kingdom Metazoa; phylum Chordata; class Mammalia; order Chiroptera; family Vespertilionidae; genus Vespertilio; species Vespertilio murinus. Next base: position 2,035,093 of record OZ004710.1, on the reverse strand, counting down.
ATCTATGCACAGCCCTTTCTCCAGAATGCAGAACCCTTTGTAAGGCTGGGAAAATAATCCCGGCATTATGACACCCTAACGAGGCACACAAACACTAAAGCAAAGAGATTCTTGCCCTCCTCCTTTGTATTGTATTAAGGTAGGAATACAATAATCTGCCTGACCAGTGTGGCTCAGTGGTTGAGCGCTGACCTATGAACCAGGAAATCACAGTTAGATTCCCAGTCAGGGCACATGCCTGGGTTGCGGGCTTGGTCCCCAGTTTGGGGCATGCAGGAGGCAGGTGATCAAAGATTCTCATCATTGATGTTTCTCTCTCCCTTCCTCTCTGAAAACAATAAAAATATATTTTAGTATAGAAAAGGAGCCAGCTTTATTAAAAAAAAAAAAAAGAATGAATCTGTTCCCCTGAAACATGCTCACACATCCAGTTCACATCTTCAGGGCCTCTCGGCAGACAGGCAAGGATGTGAGAGCTGGTTTCTCAGCTCTGCCCCTCTCCCAGCCAGGTGTGTGCAGCAGAGGTTGGGAGAAGTTTCTTTGTCCAGCATGAAACAGATCTGCCTAAAACAAACAAACACCAATGAGAGGCATTGGAACACATCCATGATTTTCTCAGGTTTCATCTTCAGCCTGGATCCTTCCTAAGGCCCCTCATAGAGATTTATTCATTGGAAACTGGATTAGTCTGTCTTAAAAGGCTGTTTAATAAGCTTAACGTGAATCCAAGTGACATTTGGTCATTTCTAAAAGCCAAACACACTTTCAAACACTGTTGAATATATTCATGCATAAGAGACTCAAAGGGCCCTGGCTGGTTTGGCTCAGTGGATAGAGTGTCGGCTTACAAACTCAAGGTTCCCAGGTTCGATTCCGGTCAAGGATACATACCTTGGTTGTGGGCCCATCACCAGTAGGAGGTGTACAGGAGGCAGCTGATCGGTGTTTCTCTCATATCAATGTTTCTAACTCTGTCCCTCTCCCTTCCTCTCTGCATAAAATCATATATATATATATATATATATATATATATATATATATATTTTTTTTTTTTTTTTTAAAGAGAGAGAGAGAGAGAGAGAGAGAGAGAGAGAGAGAGAGACTCAAAGGCATCAGCTCTGGGCAAGTCATTTCCCTTATGAGACTCAGTTTCCCCACCTATAACATGGAAATGATGACACCTGTAGCTAAACCAGAATGAGCCCTGGTGCATGGAAATTGAGGCATGTGGACATAACACCAGAAAGGTGTCCACACCTATCTTAATCCTTGGCAGTGCTATTAGGTAAAATTGCAGCCTCCAAGATCACTACTTTGAAGCTGAGAACATTTACTCTCTTTTTAAAAATATATTTTGATTCATTTCAGACAGGCAGACAGAGAGAGATAGAAACATCCATGATGAGAGAAAATCATGGATCGGTTGCCTCCTGCATGCCCCCCACTGAGGATGAAGCCCGCAACCCAGGCATGTGCCCCAATGGGAATCAAACCACGACCCCCTGGTTCGCAGGTCAATGTGCAACCACTGAGCATGCTGGCCAGGCATGATTTCTCTTTATCTTTAAATCCTCACTCAAGGATATGTTTTTATTGATTTGAGACATAGAGAAAGGGGGAGGGAGGAGGGAGAGAGAGGCATCGATGTGAGAGAGAAACATCAGCCTGTTGCCTCCCTGCATGCACCCTGATTGGATATCAAACCCGCAACCAGGGCATGTGCCTTGATTGGGAATCAACCTCTGATCTCCTTTTGGTGTAAGGGACAATGCTCCAAACAAGTGAGCCACACTGGCCAGGGTGAGACACTGGGATTTTTGAGAAATGAGATTAAAAAAACAACAAAACTACCAATAAAAGTAATAAAGGAAGAGTTATTTCTATTTCCTTTCTTCCTTCTCTTTTCTTCCTTTCTTTCCTTTTTTATGTTTTACCTTCTATGCACATCATAGTATTTTACCTGGGTGGGGGGTGGGGCTAGAGGTTAGAAGGCAAGACAAGCTGGTTTTAAAGATACTGTTAGTATTAAAGAAGGAGCTGAATCATGCTATGCATTTGTAAGTTTTCACTTTTCTAAAGGCTTTTATTCCATTAGTCCTTGAAATAGCCCTGTAAATTAGACAAGAACGTTATTATTATTCCATTTTAGCTATGACAAAAGGTGAGACCAGAAATGTGCCAACTGATGGCAATAATTTTCCAGAGAATGAGGATTATTAGATCATGGGAAGCATTGATTTCTGGAGATATGTTTAGCAGCAGAAGGGAAATTTTGAAAAAAAGATTTGCGGAATAAAAACCTCTCAAGTTCACCCTGGTTGGTTTGGCTCAGTGGATAGAGCATTGACACAGGTTTGATTCCGGTCAAGGGCACATACCTGGGTTGTGGGCTCGATCCCTAGTAGGGGGTGTGCAGGAGGCAGCCAATCAATGATTCTATCTCATCACTGATGTTTCTCTCTCTCTCCCTCTCTCTTCTTCTCCCAAATCAATAAAATATACATATTTTTTAAAAAAACACCTCTCAAGTTCTACCAATATAACTCATTTTTTTCCTCTCATATTTGATTATCTTAAAGGAGACTCAAAAATTGAAGATGTTACTAGAAATTAGGGACATTAGAAAACAACAACTAGGATTTCTCTCTTCCATTGCCAAGTCTATAAGTAGAAGTAGCCCTTGAGCTATCACTTAACTTTTCTTTTGTTTAATGTATTTATTTATTTATTTCAGAGGGGAAGGGAGAAGGATAGATAGATATATCAATGATGAAAAAGAATTATTGACCAGCTGCCTCCTGCACGCCCCCCACTGGTGATTGAGCCCACAACCCAGGCATGTACCCTTGGCTGGAATCGAACCTGGACCCCTCAGTCCACAGGCCAATGCTCTGTCCATTGAGCCAAGCCGGCCATGGCTACTTAACTTTTCTTAGTGTTGACTTCCGCATCTGCAAGCTTTGTGGGTACCAATGCATTTCAGGGTTCCCATGCCCTCCCCCTTCTCATGCAATGCAGGTGAATCTTCCTAAATGTATGATATTTTGAGATCCTATTTACCTAATCATTTCACAAAATATACATATATCAAATTATGATGTTCTATACCTAAAACGAATACAATGTTATGTCAATTATATCTTAACTAAAAAAAAATTTTTAAAGAAGGTTAGGTTCCATAGGAACAGATTCAAAATCAGAGACTTTTACCAGTCAATTGTGTATCTATAAAATAGGAAGTATTAGCTCATGCTACTATAAGCTTAACTGTAGTCAAGGTTAAGAACCACACTTGCCATATGTACTTTCTACTAGGCTATACTGAGTCATCTATTTCCTTTATATTTTTATTCCTCTTCCCTATCACCCAAAAGTCTTTCAGTGTAAGAAGGATTATAATTACTGCTTTCCCACTGAATTTCCTCTTGTCTGATGAAGTAAAGAAGAAAAGGGGAAGAGGTCATTTCAAAGATTCTGCTGGTGTATAATTTCCAGAATATGAATTCTTCCTGTGACACACTCTGTAACAATATTTTGAATTCCTGTGCAGCGCTGTGTAAAAAGAAAATCATAATGGCTATTTGTCCGAGACATATTTAAATATTTGATACTCATTTTAAACCTCTCAGACCTGCACGCACTCCTATGCTGTCTAACATGATATTCCTGCATCTGAGTCCCTAATGAGACAAAAACGAATGAAAAAGCTTTGAAAAACAGCACTTCTGCTTGATGGATAAAGTGCTCTAGTCCTGAAGGGTATCATGAGAGTGAACTTGACAGAAGATGTATGTACAAAACCAGCTGCGTTAAGACTGATTATTTCAGGCTTTTGAACTCTCATTCATGTATTAATTGATTATTTGCTCATTCATTCAGTTAATATTTAGTGAGCATCAGCCACATACTATCTACTATATCTGAGGCCCTGGAGAGAGGAAATCGAGATGAATAACCCTTGATTCCTGTCATCAAGGACAGCTTGCAGATATTTCCCCCTGCTCAACAGGCAGCTCTCTCCTTCCATGTGGAAATGAGTCCCTTTTTGAAAAAAATTTGAATCTGTTGATTTTTAGAGAGAGAGGAAGGGAGGAACATGGGCTTGTTGTTCCACTTATTTATGCATTCATTAGTTGATTCTCATAGGTGCCCTGACTGGGGATCGAACCCACAACCGTGGGTTCGATGCTCTAACCAACTGAGCTACCTTTCCAAGGTCACCTGGGGGCCCACCTCCAATCCATTTTGCCCCTCCACCTGCTTTCTGTTTCCAAATGAGTTCATTGAACTTGAACTTCAGCTATCATCTTACTATGATGAGACAACAAGCATAAAGACAGAAAGTCTATCTATGGAAGACACACTGAAGCATGCAACAGATTAGATTGTTTGAGAGGGAAGGGGCGGGGCAGGAAGAGATTAACCAGATGATTTACAGTAGGTCCTCTGGTTACATGGGAGATTCATTCCTACAGCGTGACGTTTTCAAGCCAGAACCCACCTACATAAGCACCTACGTCCCACACAGTGTCCTATCATTGGCCTTCTGCTCTACTCATAGGACTTCCCCACATTGGACAAACACCTTTCTACACTCTCCTCTGAACTTGAGAGGCTATATTCACTTGTCTCCCAACTATGTTCTACAGTTTAATGCTACTTTTCAGTGAATAATAGAGGTTTCAAAGACTGCTTTAATGTGCATTTGCTCTATTTCAAGGATGACACAGACGTGATGAAGTGACACAGTAAAACCATTTTAAAAGAAAGATTACGATTCCTGACCTTTACTTGTGCTAAATAAATAATAAAAAAACACAAAGCACTTATGTACCTATGCTGAAATGACGGAACTTTTTTTTTTTTAATAAATAAATGGGAGATGGCGACGTAACCACAAAACAACATACGTCAAATCGAAGGTAACCCAAGATTGTCCATATATGATATGCATAACCCATCTACAGACAACAGTACGGGAGGGGCAAGCCCAAGGAGGGGGCGAGAGTGGGATGGAGGGAGTCGATGGGGTGAAGGGGGCAGCTGTAAGCCTTTCAACAATAAAGATCAAGAAAATAAAGATATTGGAGATAGTGGGGGAGACGCTGATAGAAGAAGGTTGCCCCAGGAAGTAAAACCAGCCTCAACTGCTGACCTTCAAATCTCCCATTTCATAAGCTAATCAAATCTCTTCTATGTGTATATATATATATATATATATATATATATATATATATATATATAATTTATTTTTTTTAACAGAAAGGAAGAGGGATAGAGAGCTAGAACCATCGATGAGAGAGAAACATCAATCAGCTGCCTCCTGCACACCTCCCACTGGGGATGTGCCCGCAACCAAGGTACATGCCCTTGACGGGAATCAAACCAGGGACCTTTCAGTCCACAGAGCCAAACCGGTTAGGGCAAATCTCTTCTGTTTTTGCTGAAGCTTGTGATTAAAGAGTATCCTGGTATTTGCAACTGAACGCAGGCCTAATTATACAAAGGGTAACACTGGCTAAGGGAGGGCAGAGTAAAAGAATTTCTTAAATAACCACAGTGTGTAAACTATAATAAGGCAACTATATAAATAAGTGGAGTGTGAGATGGATGATCATTACACATCCCACGTGAGTATAATGCCTTCCAGTTTAGGAGAGGTGTCTGCACACACCATCCCCAGCTCCCAGCGCTCCTCAGAGGCAGGGAAGATTGCCTTCCATTTGTAAATAACGCGTGAGGCTCCAGGAGGTTAAGTGGTTTGTCAGAGATCACAAGCAAGCCATCTGGAAGCAGCAGCCCTCAAACAAATACATTCCATTTCCAAGGCACTGAGCTTTCTATATACCAGAGCCGTGGTCCGTAAACTGCGGCTCGAGAGCCACATGTGGCTCTTTGGCCCCTTGAGTGTGGCTCTTCCACAAAATACCATGGCCTGGGCGAGTCTATTTGGAAGAAGTGGTGTTAGAAGAAGTTTTAAAAAATGTGGCTCTCCAAAGAAATTTCAATCGTCGTACTGTGGATATTTGGCTCTGGTGACTAATGAGTTTGCCGACCACTGTCCCAGAACTACCTCCATCAGCACAAAGGCCATTGGCCTGAGGAAGCCCTAAAGAGAGGGTGTTGAAGAATCACGAGGGGTGAGCAATGCTCAGAGGGGGAATGTCTCAGATGGGGAAACAAGAGGAGGTCTTAGAGAACAGGTGAGCCCGGCCAGCGTGGCTCAGTGGTTGAGTGTTGACCTATGAACCAGGAGGTCACTGTTCGATTCCCGGTCAGGGCACAGTGTCCGGGTTGCTGACTGGATCCCCAGTGGGAAGCGTACAGGAGGCAGCCAATCAATGATTCTCTCTCATCATTGATGTTTCTCTCTCTCTCCCTCTCTGAAATCAATAAAAATATGTTAATAAATAAATAAACAAGCAAGCAAACAAACAAAACACTAAGCCAGATGAGAGGGCTGAGGGAACAGGAGCACTGGGAATGGCAAGAGACTACTGTGGTCCTGGCCGGTGTGGCTCAAGTGGATAGAGTGTAGGCTTGCAGCCTGAAGTGTCTCGGGTTCGATTCTGGCCAAGGGCACATGGCTGGGTTGCAGGCTCAAATCAATAAAAATATATTTAAAAAAAAGAAATGCCAACTAAAATTATAGAGAGAGAGAGAGAGAGAGAGAGAGAGAGAGAGAGAGAAGAAGAAGAAGAAGAAGAAGAAGAAGAAGAAGAAGAAGAAGAAGAAGAAGAAGAAGAAGAAGAAGAAAGGGAGGGAGGGAGGGAGGGAGGGAGGGAGGGAGGGAGGGAGGGAGGGAGGGAGGGAGGGAGAGAGGGAGGAAGGAAGGAAGGAAGGAAGGAAGGAAGGAAGGAAGGAAGGAAGGAAGGAAGGAAGGAAGGGAACCACTCTGGATTCTTCAAGGCCATTCGTTGTGTGGCAGGGCAAAGATTTCTCTACTACTCACCCTACTCGATCCATGCTCTCATCACCCTGAGAAGACTTGGGGTCTGCTTGCTGAAGTTTAGCAACATGAGAACTCCTGTCATGAAGGGCTGTCAGTGTTAGCCATGGAAGAGTTTGTCTCCTGACGTTCCACTCTGAAGAGGCTGAGAGATGTCAATCTATCCCTACGGAGGACCTCCCTGTCTGGAGGGAGGTACCCATCCCTCCCAGAACAGAGCAGGGACAGACAGCCCCCCTCCACCTGACTCCAGTGTGTTTGTCAGGAAGGAAGGCAACAGTAAACACCACAGGTAGAGAAATAGAAGAAAGGGAAGCCAGAGACAGAGACAGTAAAGAAACAAACTGTCAAATAACAGTGGTGAGGGTAGGGAGATATGGGGGAGATAAGAGATCAACCAAAGGACTTGTATGCATGCATATAAGCAAAACCAATGGATGCAAAACTCTGGGGAGGGAGGGCATGTATGGGAGTGTGTGTGTGTGGGGGGGGGCACACACACACCTGGTGCCCATCACAGGCTGTCAAGATGGGAAGATGACTCACTCAGAAAAGTCATGCTGGAAGCCTGCCTCTGGGTCTCCTGTGGATTTCAGATTAGCCAACAATGAGAGTGCTTCTTTCTGGCTGCACCCCACAGAGCCTTTCCCATATGGCTCCCTTCCTGTGCTGTGAAACCAAAGGGCTATCCTACTCACTCCAGATGCCTGGTAGCTCGGGATCGCCAGGCTACAAGAGAATCATCCAGAAAGTTAACACAACCTACTTGGGCTCGCAAGCAAAACCTTTGGCCAGATCAGAGGGTTTTAACACAGTGGAGGAGAGCTTTGGAATCTCAGTATTGACGTGTTTTTTTGTTTGTTTTTATTTTCTTTTTAAAAATGTACTTTTTCATTTCTTTATTAAGGTATTATATGTGTGCATATCTTACCATTGCCCCCCACTCCCATACATGCCCTCCCTCCCCAGAGTTTTGCATCCATTGGTTTTACTTATATGTATGCATACAAGTCTTTTGGTTGATCTCTTATCTCCCCCATATCTCCCTACCCTCACCACTGTAATTTGACAGTTTGTTGCTTTACTGTCTCTGTATCTATCTTTTTGTTCATCAGTTTATAATGTTCTGTATTATCCATAAATGAGTGAGATCATGTGGTGTTTTTCTTTCATTGACTGGCTTATTTCACTCAGCATAATGTTCTCCAATTCCATCCAGGTTGCTGCAAATGATAAGAACTCCTTCTTTTTATGGCAGCATAGTATTCCATTATGTAGATGTACCATTGTTTTTTCCAATCATCTGCTGATGGGCACCTAGACTATTTCCAAATCCTAGCTATTGTAAATTGTGCTGCTATGAACATAGGGGTGCATATATCCTTTTTGATTGGTGTTTCTAGTTTCTCAGGCTATATTCCTAGGAGTGGGATCACTGGGTCAAATGGGAGTTCCATTTTCAGTTTTTTGAAGAATTTAACTAAGGAGGTAAAAGACCTATATGCGCAAAAATTACACAGCACTGAAAAAAGGAAGATGTAAACAGAGGGAAGAACATACCATGTTCATGGATTGGTAGAATCAACATCATCAAAATGGCCATACTTCCCAAAGCAATTTATAGGTTCAATGCACTCCCCATTAAAATACCAACAGCATACTTCACAGACCTAGAAAGAACTCTGCAAAAGTTCATGTGGAACAAAAAAAGACCCTGAATAGCCACAGCAATCCTGAGAAAGAAGAGTAAAGTAGGAGGGATCTCAATACCATATTTCAAGCTGTATTACAAAGCCACTGTTCTCAAAACAGCCTGGTACTGGCACAAGGACATATACATCAATGGAATAGAACAGAGAATCCGGATATTGACCCAAACATCTATACTCAATTAATATTTGGCAAAGGAGGCATGAACATACAATAGAGTCAAGACAGTCTCTTCAATAAATGGTGTTGGGAAAATTGGACAGATACATGCAAAAAAATGAAACTAGATCACCAACTTACACCATATACAAAAAAAAAAAAAACCCTCAAAATGGATACAGGACTTAAACATAAGACGGGAAACCATAAAAATACTAGAGGCATCCACAGGCAACAAAATCTTAGATGTTTAAAAAAAAAAAAAAAAAAAATATATATATATATATATATATATATATATATATATATATATATATATTATTGATTTCAGAGAGAGAGAGATCAATGATGAGAGAGAACAATTGATTGGCTGCTTCTTGCATGCTCCACACTGGGGATTAAAACCAAAACCAGGCACATGCCCTGACCGGGAATGGACCCATGACCTCCTGGCTCATAGGTCAACACTCAACCACTGGGCAAACTGGCTGAGCTGAAACCTCAGTATGGACTTACGGGAAGGGCTCACATAATGTTTTTACCTGGTATAGTCTGGGGCCCAAGAATGCTGTCAAGGTCACAGACAAATCTTTGCATAATGATTTCAGATCTCTGGTTATGAGGGGCTATCACTGCTAACAAGTATAAAGTTTGACTTAGTATTTGGCACCACCCCTGCAGGGCACTCTCTCTCTAGTGAAATGAGGGTGAAAAGATTCTGGCTGATTTGCAAGCTGGGAAAAGTACTATATGAAGCCGAAATTCACTGACCAGTGAGCCTTGGTAGTAGAGAACACTCACTAATTCAATGATTCTTTTTTTTTTTTTTTTGATTTTTTACAGAGAGGAAGGGAGAGCGAGAGGGAGAGAGAGTAACATCAATGAGTGAGAAACATTGACCAGCTGCCTCCTGCACACCTCCTACTGGGGATGTGCCCACAACCAAGGTACATGCCCTTGACTAGAATTAAACCCGGGACCCTTCAGTCTGCAGGCCAATGCTCCATCCACTGAGCCAAACTGGTTAGGGCTCACTCATTCTTTCATTCAGTAAACATTGATTGAGCATTTACTTCATGGAAGGCATTTTGTAAGATACTGTGGCTCTAACTGTGGGCCAAACAGATGCAGAGCCTAGCACTTTATAAAAAAAAAAATTTTTTTTTTACTGATTTCAGAGAGGAAGGAAGAGGGAGAGAGAGAAACATCAATGATGAGAGAAAATCACTGATTAATTGCCCCTACTGCTGATCAAGCCCACAACCTGAGCATGTGCCATGACCGGGAAACGAACCGTGACCTCCTGCTTCACAGGTTGACACTCAACCACTGAGCAACACTGGCTGCGAAGGCCTAGCACTTTCATACTCCAGGGAGCACCTGCTCTGGAGTTCCATCACCCCCACCACCCACATTCTGTCAAGCATATTAAAACGCACACACATCATGCATAAAATAGACATCGCTATATAATTTTTCAAAGGATTTTCCAAGTATTTATAATTCTGAATTTTGTTCAGAATTAAAATTTCATACTATTATTGATTTACATTCTCATACAGGCTGGGGCAAAAGTAGGTTTACAGTTTTGAATTGTTTTTCAGTCAGCTGGTTGCTATATCATAATCCTGTTCATTTGTGTAGACATTCAATGACACATTTATTACTTTTCTTGTCACAGCTGATTTTCATACATTGGAGGCCAATATCTTTCTACACATCCTGAGGTTCAAGTTATGAACTAGACCCTTGGAGATGTCAAAGGCACTTGGTATTTGGTGTGTCAAATGTAAGCTATCTGACAACCCTAATAGGCCTTCCTATTGTGGAACTTACCTTCTGGTGTGTGAAAATAATTACTTCATTATCCAATAGTGCATACACTTCCAATTATGACAAGAGCTAAGACAGGAGTGTATAGAATGGTTTATTAGCATTGAACTCAGGATCTAACCTTGTCATGGGAGGAGGAGAATGTTAGGATAGCTTTTCCTGAAGTGATAAGCTCTGAGCATCTCTCTATATAAAAGGCTAATGTGCTAAGTGTCTGATCATCTGACTGGTCTCTATGATGCACACTGACCACCAGGGGGCAGACGCTCAATGCAGGCACTGCCAAGATGCAGTGACTTGGCAGCAGCGGTTCTTGAGTGATGCACCCTGAAACCAGAAAGGAGGGAGCCCCATTCCTCACAGGGCTGCACGATTCCACCTTCAGCTGTGAGTTATGTAATTGCTGGAGCACTGTCGGCCCCGAATCTGGTTTATTGCACACTTACATTTGCATTCCACACCCTGTAGGACAGCAACTTTGCAGAGTGCCCTCTGGAACTCCCAGACCCCTTGGGGGATTGTTAGAGAGCCGGTTTCAGCCCGATCCCCACAGGACAGGCCTAGGGACCCCACCTGCCGGTGGGACCCTACCTGCCGGTGGGACCCCTGCTCACTCCGCAGACACTAGTTCCAGGGCATGTCCAGCCCATCTCGCCCAGTCCCACCCCATTGGCCACCTTCTAATTAGCTCTGGATCAGGGTCGGCAAACTTATTGGTCAAACAGAGCCAAATATCAACAGTACAACAAATGAAATTTCTTTTGAGAGACAAATTTTTTCAACTTGAACTCCTTTGAACGCCACTTCTTCAAAATAGATTTGCCCAGGCTGTGGTATTTTGTGGAAGAGCCACACTCAAGGGGCCAAAGAGCTGCATGTGGCTCGCGAGCCGCAGTTTGCCAACCACTGGGCTTACTCCAAAGAAAATTCAAAGGTTGGTAACCATTGCTCCTTGGAGTGCCCTTTAGAGAGCACAGTTCATTTGGTTACACCTCGAATGACTCAGTAAGGCAAACATAATCAGAAAATGTCTTGACTTCTGTTATTTCTACCAAATATCATAGAGCTGAACTCAGCTTCACAGAGCTTGAGGCGAGCTGAAGCATGTCCTCTAATTTATACTCCTGTGACTATGATACCACTTCTGCTCCTATGGACACATTTATATATCACATACATAAGGAGACCACGCATTTCTCAACACACAGAGTGACGCCTGAAAGGTTGACTCTATGCTGTCATCAAAATCTATCTTCTGTTGCATATTGCTGGGATATCAAGGCCACAGAGATGAACTCAATTTATTCCCGTTTCAACTTCACATGTTTGGGGACGTTTTCACATCATTATGCTCTCTTTTCCTCTCGAGGCTAAAGAAGCTATCATCTGCCTTAATTTGAAACTCACATTTTCTTTTCTTGGCCTTTTGTCATTTCCCTAGCTTTTCGCCGACCCCCTCCAATTCCTCCATATGCTCTTTTAAATCTGCGGGTGCAAATTGCACCCAGACTCTTAATAAAGCTGATGTTTAACCATGTAACATCAATTTTCCTCATTCCATATGGGTGACATCATTCATCAGTAACATGTTAATTTTAAGATTAAACTGACAATTCCTCTTATACTATATCACAGGGAACTAGCTACTAACATTAGAACAAGACAGAGGACCATAGGTTGTTCAACAAATTCTTATTTTCTATTAGTCAGTGGTGATTTCAAATACATATTAGAATATCCGACTGAACTTTTTACAGAGAGCTATGCATACAGATTGGGGCCTATAAGTGACGTCACTAAAGCCCCTTTGAAAGTATGTGGCAAATGCTTATTTTCATAACATGTGGCCTCAATCCAGACACAGTGCTGTCTATGGACCAAGAAGGATGATTTGGCCCAAGGTCAACCGCTATTGTCAAACCAAAGATTACCCAAATCCTTTCACTTGAGAATTTGAACCCAGAGTCATAAGTAATGAGGTCAGTCAGCAGTGGGTGATGAAGCTGTAAGGGCATATATGTGGGTCGGGCCCTTCAAATTTTTTAAATATATATATTTTTATTGATTTCAGAGATGGAGAGAGAAACATTAATGATGAGAGAGAATCATTGATCAGGTGCCTCTTACATGCCTACCTGAGTGAGAATGGAACCATGACCTTCTGGTTCATAGGTCAATGCTCAACCACTGAGCTATGCAGGCTGGGCTGGGCCTGGTCCTGGTCCTTTTAAATGCTTGTAGTGGTCACCATTGTTGGAAGCAGAAACTGGATTGGTCCTGTGGTTGCTATCAGAGTCAAAGGGAGCTTTTCAGCCTGTGTCTCCTTTTCCCATCCTCAGGAAGCTTCATCACTTTTTTTTTTTTTTAATTTCAGAGAGGAAGGGAGAGGGAGAGAGAAACGTCAATGATGAGAATTATTGATCGTCTGCCTCCTGCATGCCCCACACTGGGTTCTGAGCCCACAATCTGGGAATGTGCCCTTGACCAGAATCAAACCTGGGACCCTTCAGTCTACAGGCTGATGCTCTATCCACTGAGCCAAGCCAGCCAGGACATTGGCCACTTCCTTTTTTTTTTCTTTTTAAAAAATATATTTTGTTGATTTTTTACAGAGAGGAAAGAAAAGGGCGAGAGAGCCAGAAACATCAATGAGAGAGAAACATTGACCAGCTGCCTCTAGCACACCCCTACTGGGGATATGCCCGCAACCAGGATACATGCTCTTGATCAGAATCGAACCCGGGACTTTTCAGTCCACAGGCCGATGCTCTGTCCACTGAGCTAAACCAGCAGGGCCTTGGCCACTTCTTCATTCCTGTGTCATAGCGGTTGTACGGTGTTAATGTACCACAACTCCCCTCGTCCCATGCCTCGCTGGAGCAGACTGTAACACTTGGCAACAAAATGACCAGCCCCAACCATCTTTACCATGGGATGGCTTAGGCCAGTGGTCAGCAAACTCATTAGCCAACAGAGCCAAATCTCAACAGTACAACGATTGAAATTTCTTTTGAGCCACAGTTTTAAACCGTTAACTACATAGGTAGGTACATTGTTATTAACTTAATTAGGGTCCTCCTAAGCTGGCCTTTGCTAAAAACTCAAGGGGCCAAAGAGCCGCATGTGGCTCACGAGCCGCAGTTTGCCGACCACTGACTTAGGGTTTGGGATAGCATGTGTGCTCCCAATCCAACACAGCCCTGGGCCTCTGAGACAAGCCTGCCCCGCATCCCCTCCTCATGGCGATGCTCTCACTGAGCCCCCAGACCCCCGAGATCCCCCAGGAGGCCTTGTTGCTGCCCTTGACAGTGTCAGTGCCCAGCGGTGACTTGGATGCTATAGCTCATTACAAGGTCATTAATAGCCAGCAGCAATCTGCTGTGAACTTTCAAAGTTATTATTTTTTGTTTTAGAAAAAAGTATTTGGCAATCAATTTTGTACAAAAAATAAAAGTAACTGGGCTAAGAATACTTCTAAACACTTTTCTAAAAGTCTGTCTTCTTTGCTGGCCACTTCAGTGCATACTTAACAGATTAATTAATGGTTCTTGATGAAGAGAATTCCAGCAGATAATTCCACTTACTAGTATGCGGACAGGGCAATAATGGAGTGTGAGAGCAAAAACAGGGAGAAGTAAGTATTCAGGTCAAAGGGAGTCAAGTAGGCTTTTAGGAGACAGATTTTGATGTGTTACTGAGGGGATTTAGACGACAGTAATCATGCGCACACTGTAATTTTCCTGTTATTTTTTTCTAACCATTATATGCATGTTTTATTAAAAGTATTTAAACATCAAAAAAGAAAGAACTGCAGAGATGCAGTGAAGTATGGGGAATAGGGAAAATGCCTGATGGAGACAGCTTCCCAAGCTCAGGAAGCTAAATGGTTGGGATATAGACACGGGGACGAGCATTTGGTAAAACCTGTTAGATAACTGTTTTTTAAGTCCATAGTTTCAGGTGGAGGGGAGGAGGGGTTGGTATGCAGCAACAGCATCGCAAGGAAAGTAAATTCTCTGTCAGGGTGGAGTGAAGGAGCCAGACTGGGTTGAGGACTGGGGTCAAAGCTTGGGAGACCTGGAGTGCGAGGTTCAAGAGTTGGAAGTGAAATGATAACAAGTCCTTTTACTTAGGGGGTTGGGGGAGGGTGATCTAGGTTCAGTATCTTTGAAAGGGAGACAGTGAAAGAGGAAAATGGCAAGATTTGGAGAGGACTACAGAAATAGAGGCTGATGATAAAAACCTAGACAAGGATAGTGGTAGGAGCAATTTAAGAAAATAAGACTCGCCCAGCTGGTGTGGCTCAGTGGTTGAGTGTGGACCTATGAACCAGGAGGTCATGGTTTGATTATTGATCAGGGCACATGCCCAGGATGTGGGCTAAATCCCCAGTGGGGGGCATGCAGGAGGCAGCCCATCAATGATTCTCTTACATCATTGATGTTTCTATTTCTCTCTCCCTCTCCCTTCCTCTCTGAAATCAATTAAAAAAATTATATATATGTATATATATATATATATATATATATATATATATATATATACATATATATACATATACATTTATTTATAAGAAAATTATAGACTCCGACAACACTGTAAATAAAGATTAATGTGTGTAGGGATTAATTTGGTATGAGGAAAAAAGAAAATGGAGGAATTTTAAAGGCTATTCAACCAATCAAATATTCAACAAATATAGATAGCAACAAGTTTATATTCTCTGATGTTGTTATATCAAAGAACAGTGCTATTTATAGGAATCCAGTCTGATTCTAGTTATCTTAGGCACAAAGGGAATCCTATATAATAAAAGGCTAATATGTAAATTGTTCCCTTGACCAGTTGGACCAGGAGTTCGACCAGTGAGTGGGGCTGGCCAGCCAACCACCAGTGGCCCCTCCTCCCAGCTGGCCCCACCCCTAATTGGCCCCTACCACCCAGAAGCCAGGCAGCTGGACCGCACCCATGCATGAATTCATGCACAGGCCTCTAGTTTATCATAATTATAGATGCACACAGCATCAGTGAGAGCTTGGAGGGTCAGGCTTAGAAACATGGCAGATCAAGAAATAGCCTATAGCAGCCTTCCTAACCTGAGTTCCATGAGAAAACGAAGCTCCACCACCCTATAGCATGCGTTACATATAAAGACGTACCTCCTCTCCTCTGTATCTAAAATGGTATTAGTTATGCTCAATCTTTGACAGAATTGAGAAAATTGTCACTCAAATCATTTTTGGTATCTACTGTTCCAATGAGGTACCCCAATTAAGAAAGGTTGCCTGGGGGTTGAGCAGAAGGCACTGCAATAAGATGGTCTGTGCCACGCACTACTCGCTGCCTTTGTTCCCATATTATCGCTTCACTGGCTCAAAATTTAAAGTCCTGGGAGCTTGGGGTAAATTAAGCATCTGGGAAGACTTTAAAAAGAGATGATTTAAAATAGATCTTGAAAAATAATCACAATTTTTGCAAGTCTGGCTCAAAACAGATCATCTAATGCAAAGACAAGCTTGGAAGGGCTTAGGATTTAAGGAACTGGTGAGTGGGTAACGGGGCTTGAGATTGTGAGAATAGAGGTTGAGGGCAGAAGATGAGGTGGAACATGTAAGCAGGCCATGATGGGACTGACATATTCTAAGAGTTTCAACTTTACCCTCTGGGCCGGGGGAAGGTCATTGAGTTAATCAAGCTGGATGTTGACATGATCAGATTGGTCTGTCCCAGCAGGAATTCTGATGGGGAATGAGCTGTAAGTAAAGACTAGGCCTGGCTGGTGTGGCTCAGGTGGTTGGAGTGTCATCCCATGTAACAACAGGTGGCAGGTTCAATTCCAAGTCAGGGCATGTGCCCAGGTTGTGGGTTCAATCCCCGTGCAACTGATCAATGTGTGTTTCTCTCTCTCTCCTCCTCTCAAATCAATTTTTAAAAACTACAAGGCTGCCGAAACCAGTTTGGCTCAGTGATAGAGCGTCGGTCTGTGGACTGAAAGGTCCCGGGTTCGATTCCGGTCAAGGGCATGTACATTGGTTGCGGGCACATCCCCGGCAGGGGGTGTGCAAGAGGCAGCTGGTCGATGTTTCTCTCTCATTGACATTTCTAGCTCTCTTTTTCTCTCCCTTCCTCTCTGTAAAATATCAATAAAATATATATTTTAAAAAAACTACAAGGCTACTTTAAGAAAAAATACATAAAGGCTAGAAAAGTAAGAAGCTACTATATATATGACTTTTCAGGGGCAATGGGCCACTCACCTATGATTTATATATGTAGACCAAGACGCAAAAATATTTAAGCGACTAGTGAAGACAGGCTCAACTTGCAAGGGAAGAGTGAACACTGAAACCACCAGGAAGCAAGGACACCACTGAGGCATGAACTGAAATCATGCAGGTGATAAAGGGTAAGGTTTGGCCAAAAGGGAGTGGCAATACCAGTGGGGAGAAGATGCCAAGGCGAATGGAAGGCTCATGAGTTCATCTCCGCTCTACAGAATTAGGGGGCTGTGTGTGACTTAACAGGGAATCTGAAGTAGGCAAGGAAGAGAAGGAAGAGGCCAGCATTGGAGAACCTTCAGAATCAGGGCTGAACTGACAGCAGGAGCCACCTAAGGGGACAGAGGAGCAAGAAGACAATATCTTCTTGGGCACAACACTCTGGGGGTGGCGTGAAACACTGGCGGATGGGGATGCTGAGAAAGAGAAAATATTAACCAAGAGCAGAGACATCTATCACCAGGTGATACATCTCATTTCCTTCTCCCAAATCCTTCCGGTCCTAGTCTCATTACAAAAGAGAACAGACAAGTCTCACCCTGTTCAGATGACACGGAATAACCTCATCTCCTTGCTTTTCCCTGGTAGTTTTCATCCATCAAAATCTTTTTTTAAAACATATTTTTACTGATTTCAGAGAGGAAGGGAGGAGAGATAGAAACATCAATAATGAGAGAATCATGGGTAGGCTACCTCCTGCATGCCCCATACTGGGGATCAAGCCTGCAACCCAGGCATGTGCCCTGACCAGGAATGGAACCATGACCTCCTGGTTCATAGGTCCACGCTCAACCACTGAGCCACACTGGCCGGGCCCATCAAAATCTTATTTGCTCTCTGGGGCATCTAGCACTAAAACTATGCTAGAGCTCATTAGCTAAAGCCATATTGCTTGGCCTGGTCTACTGTCTTCAGAAATATACCGAAGGAATTACTTTAAAATGTATTCAAGACTGGTTTTAACTGTAGTGCTCATGGGATAAAGGAATAAAGGCGAAAAAAGCCAGCAAAGATCCCTGACAAGTGAACAAAGCCAGGATATAGTTACAAGTCCTTCACTATAATGTTACACTGCATTATGGATCCGGAAGACAGGCAGGAACTTTTACATAAATTCAGCAAAATGAAAAATAAACCCCGAATGTACCAGAACAAGAACTGGAAAGGGGTCATAGAATCTTTCAGATAAATGCGATGACATTTTAATATTTTAGGTATTCTTAACCTATCATATTCCCCGACGGCGGCCCAGTTTTCAGCAAGCCCAGCATAAAACACTATTTGCACCCAGCCAGCAAAGCTCAGTGGTTGAGCGTCGACCTAGGAACCAGGAGATCGCGGTTAGATTCCCACTCAGGGCACATGCCCGGGTTGTGGGCTTGATCCCGTGTGGGCATGCAGGAAGCAGCCGATTCATGATTCTCTCTCATCATTGATATTTCTCTCTCTTTCTCCCTCTCCCTTCCTCTCTGAAATCAATAAAAACAAAACAGTATTTGGGGGAGGGGGTATTGATTTCATATGAGAGCTTTCATCACATGTAAAACTTAGATTAAATAAATTTGGATGCTTTCTCATGTTAACCCACCCTGTTAGTTTACTTTTCAGACCCAGCCAGGGATATTAAGAGGGTCCAGGAAAACTTTCTCCTCCTCTATATATTCTTTTTAATCTATTTTATTGATTTTTTTACAAAGACGAAGGGAGAAGGATAGAGAGTTAGAAACATCAATGAGAGAGAAACATTGATCAGCTGCCTCCTGCACACTCCCTACCGAGGATGTGCCCACAACCAAGGTCCATGCCCTCGACCGGCCGGGATCGAACCTGGGACCCTTGAGTCTGCAGACCAACGCTCCATCCACTGAGCCAAACCGGTTAGGGCTCCCCTGTATATTCTTATGAGCAAAAAGTCTAACTGGCCTGGAAAAATCATATCCCAATTAAAAAGAGATGAGATTTAAATATAAGTGAGTACTTATAGAATACAAATAGAATTCTATAAGCTTTTCAGGAAAGTAAGGCAGAGATGTGTCATTTACATAGAACAACAAAGAATAATAACTCTGGCAGAAATAGATGTATTCATTCATTTATTGTCAAGGGGAAATATATGTATATTTGATACCAGAATTTTCACAAAACGTTCTCTAACATGCATGTCAAACTCGCTGCTGGTGGGCCACATGAATGAGTTATGTGGCCCACCAGCCGCAAGTTTGACATGCTTGTTGTCGAACAACAGAAGCACGTAATCTTTTAAAAAGCTATCCTAATATATAAAAACCCAGGGTCTGTAATGTCCGAAGGCTCAACTGGACACCGAAAGTCAGTCCTGCAGTCTGACTTCTGATTTTATAGTTGAAAGTTGGTACCCTTTTATCCAGCTCTTCCTATTTCCTTAACCCCTCAGCCCCATGGCAAACACTTTTCCATTCTGTGTTTCATTGAGTTTGACCGTTTCTATTTTTCATATTCCACATATAAGTGATGTGGATGCTTGTGTATCTGTATGTGTAGAACATCTTCTTTATCCACTCATCTATTGATGGACACTTACATTACTTACCTTGGCTATTGTGAATAATGCAGCATGTTACTTAGTATTTTAGATGTCTTAACTACAATCCCAAATAACTAAATACCCATACTTAAATTTCAATAAATACATAAATGATCATACTTCATTCTAACACCTGACTCTTCCCAGGTTGCATGTGGGGTGTGTATGTGTTTTTCCTGGATATGCTTCACTGATTTTCTTCCAGACTAGCCTCATATTTTTCTTTTTCTTCCAGAGAACCTCAAACCTAGTCAGTACCTTCATGGTTATTAAATGCTCCATGGCGGTGACTGAATTAATCACTTGATCTGTCACAGGGGTGACAGGGATGTTTCTCTCTAGAACCCTGAAGATCAGGATAGTGTGTGTGTGTGTGTGTGTGTGTGTGTGTGTGTGTGTGGTGTGAGAGAGAAAAGAGAGAAAGAGAGAGAGACATGAGCAGTAACAGCAGAAGCATTTTGCAAGTTTCCAGTGAATCTTCTGCTTTCAGGTGTGGGACATCAGCACCATTCATAGTAACTTCTCTTCCTCCATGAGGGACTGCCCCATGGACTTGTATACTGAACAGGCTATCCAACCAGGCTCTTTATAGAAAGGGGACCAACAACTGCTGAAGATGCAGCAAATGTTCACAAGGTAAACACAGTGTCAGTCACATCTTATTTTGGAACTGAGACATAGGATTCAATCTGAGACTCACACACAGGTCCAGGCCGAGAAACATGACTGAGGACTACTTTAAGGAGGCCTCCTGACACTCTATGCTAATGGGCTAAACTGGCTAATTTGTGAAGCTAGATGAGGTGGAGATACTGTCTACAAAGATAATGAAAGATAACAGGAATGGAGAGGTACCCTACTGAGTACCCAGGTAAAGTGTATTATATCTCTAAAGGTGAAGGTTACCTATAGCTGTAGTCCGTTGAAAGAGGTACTGAGTAGAACATGTCAAATACTTTGCTATGACTGCTCATTATTTACCAGTTTCTTTGTGTATAATCATTAATTTTAATAATATTAGATATGGATCCCTAATGGGTGTGACCATGACATGAATGGCCTTGAAATTCACACTGAGGCACCAATCATACTTATCAGGTTTAAGAACAAGTCAAAATGGCTGTTAAATTCAGAAGCAGGGGGAACAATTATACCTTCTCTCACTAGGTCTTCTATAATGGGGGTCTATCTGTGAAGGTCCTGTGTCCATTTACATTGGGGCCTTTTTCAACAGGGGTGAAAGGTGTTATTTGATAAGTGGAGAGGAAGATCCACAGGGTAACATTTTGTCACGCTGATTATAAGGGCAAAAGATTTATCTTGTTATTCATTAGTTCAGATTGCCATTGTGCACTAGAAAATATTTTAGGACAATAGGAGCTTTGACTAAGGGAAATTGAGGCAATGCAGTAGTTCTAATGGTTAAGTCCAGATATATTTGTATCTAATTTGTTATCAGAAACCCTTTTATCACCTTCTCCAAGTATTGGCTGGATAGGGAAGAGAAAGGAATGAGGCTTAAAGCTGTCCATAGTCTAACATCTAAACTGGACATCAGATTCATTATTACACACTGCCAACCCTCACACAACACCCCGTTCCCCATTAGCCCTACCACCTTCACTGCCACCCACAATGCCAAACACAAGCAGAAACAACTTCTTTTCTTGTCAGTATGATAAAGTATTAAGGAAAAAATTCATCTTCAGTCTTCACCTTGTCCTTAATCTCAGTGTCTGGCTATGGAATGGCTGGTCTGATGCCCAAACTTGTATAATTCTACATCCCTCCCTTCTCACATACCTTCCCCCTCCTTTAATCTCCCTCCTCATAATCAGAGAACAGAGACACAAACACATTTGCTTTATACACACACCAGTATTTATTCAAGGCGACCATTTAGATTTTGATGTCATAATGCCCATTTCTTAAGCATTGTGTGTGTGTGTGTGTGTGTGTGTGTGTGTGTGTGTGTGTAGAGAGCCCACACATACTTAAGCGTCTTTTTCTGGTAGGACCTCGGCATCACATGTGGTAGAACATTCAGGAACTTCTTCTTCATTTGTTGGGTGGTTTACTGGAGGTTTTCTACCCTTCCGGTAGTAAAATGCCAGCATCTGATTCTTTCTATCTTTATCCTTCTTGTCCTCACTTGGATTCAAGACAGAATTTACCACCGCCATTATCTTTGTTATCTAGTTGGGAAACAGGTTAAACACAGAAAGATATTTGTTTTGGGGAAGAAATTGGGAAATGGGTGGGGAAAGGGTTTATAATAGAATGACAAGGGATTGAATGAGGAAGTGTCTGTGCCAAAAAAGCACAAGGCCAGAATCTTGGGTGAGCAATTATTGGGGAAGAGGAAGCATATGAGGGTAATCTGACCTTCTCCTTCTCTTTGTTGTTGAGTTGGGAAACAGTCTTCCAATTCACTTTAGTTCTTGAAGTGTCTTTGTCCATTCTTATGGTTGGAATCTGATTCGATATCTAAATAGTCTACAGTATTTTCCTAGTAACCTTGGTTTTGTTGTAGCAACAGGCCCTACTCCAAGGCTCCTGGCCTCTATATATACTCTCTAGGACAATGGGGGGGCCACACCCTTCAGCTCTGATTGGCCAACAGTGGTTGCCATGGTGTGACTTGACATCACAAAGCCTCAGCTTGACCATCCAGGAGGGGGAGGTGGGAGAGGATTGAGAAGACTCAGATGCTCTGGTTAGAGAAAGGGGAGCTTCCTCAATACCTCCTAAGAGTTTTCTCAAACTGACCTCTCTTTCCCTCATTTCCTCTAGTTCAATTATTGTCCAGAATATGGCAGGGAGGTGGTGTTTCCTCTAAGGCATTTCCCATACACCCCCATCCATTCAGTGGTCCATTCCACTATCCCCCAGATATCACCATTACCTAGTATTTTGTGTGTTGTTTCAATGGATGTTTTATTTTAGGATAGTTTAAGATTTACAGAAAAGGTGTGAAGACAATACCCATATACTCCATACCCCATTTCCCTTATTACTAATACTTCCATTGGTATGGCGCAACTGTAACATGTAGTGAACCATCAGTGAAACACTTACAGTTATACCTCAGTTCTCTAATATCTCCAGTATCAAACTATTTGGTTCTAGACCAAACTGTTCAAGGAAAAACTATACCAGTTGTGAAATAAAACAACAGTTCTTGACCTGACAGCCCTTTCATGCTGATACCTCTCCCTGACACAAAGCATCTCTCATGTCACAAACAAAGGAGAGAATGTTTTTGTTGGTGGCCAAATCTGAATAGCACAATTTTGAAACATATAGAGGCCATCAAGAGCACCAAAGATGGTTAGGGTGTGAACATGCTCACAAAACAACAACCACAGGCACCTGAAGAGGTAGGAAATGGTTGTTGATTGGGGTAAATGAAGAGTGGTTGGCCAGTGAAAGAGCTGGGTCTCACACAAGGAAAAGTGGGGCCCCCAGTGGTGGTGGGGAAGGCTTTACAGAAGGCGGTGCAGTCCCAGAAGCTGGCATGGCCCTTAAGGCGTAGCTCTCAGAGAAGTGTGGCTGGTGTGGTGTAGCGGTTCAGCATCCACCTATGAACCAGGAGGTCAGAGTTTGATTCCCAGCAGGGGGCGTGCAGGAGGCAGCCAATGGATGTTTCTCTCTCTTCCTCTCCCTTCCTCTCTGAAATCAATAAAAATACATATGTTTTTAAATGTGGTCACTCTTTTCAAGGTGTACTTTTAAATCTCAGGAGAATGAAACTGACTCTGATGCAAATGAGTGAGAGAGATGTTAATGCACTTCACAGCCTTAGGAGACAGCAGGAAAGTTGAACTCCTTATCTATAGTACCCTAGTGATCATCCTACCGCAGATCCCAGCTCTGCGGAGGAGCTCGCTACACATACACCGAGTGAATGAACTCGCTCTAAGTGAGTCCTCCCTCCCTCGCTGAATAGGAATTTAATTCGAAAGCTATTCAGAAAGGGAAAACGAGCCCTTTTCATCCTGATTCTGTATTTCTATTATCATCAGCATGCATTTATGTTGCTTCTCTCATATATTATATTCCTGCTTCGAGCCTGCAGTCAGGGGTTAAGTGAAAGATTAAAGGAGTTGTACGCAGCAGTGATTTTGATGGTGCTGAGACCACAAATAAACACGCGTACGGGCTCCCACAAGGGACTCGAGTTGATGCGACTTCTAAATGTCTAAGGTAATGTAGGTTGCAACGCAGCCAGCAAAAATGTCATTTTCTGGCTTAATGGAGAGATTAATAAATCAAAACCATGAATTATAAATGAAGTCTCGCCCAGGATCGGGGTTATTTTTAGCACTGGAGGGTAACATGACGCTGCAGGTAAGGCTTGTGCCAGTGCCCTAAGTGGAGGAGCAAGTCCCAAGAAAATCAGGCCGGGATATCTTGACCAACAAAGGCAGAGACAGCTCAGCCTCCTCCAGAAGACAGAGCGAGCTTTGGTCTCCTACAGAAGGGAAAGGCACACATGACGGAACCCGAATGGATTTTGCCAACCCAATGACAACTATGCAAAGCACCTAACTCTGTCTTAAGAACAGCTCTAGCCTGGCCAGTGTGGCTCAGTGGTTGAGCATTGAGCCATGAACCAGGAGGTCATGGTTCGATTCCTGGTCAGGGCACATGCCCAAGTTGTGGGCTCCATCCCCAATAGGGGGCATGCTGGAGGCAGCCGATCCATGATTCTCTCTCATCATGGATATTTCTATCCCTCTCCCTCTCCCTTCCTCTCTGACATCAATAACAATATTTTAAAAAGCAAAGAGCAGCTCTGCTAGTCATGTGACAAGGTAATCGGCAGCTGGGATTTGAACTTCTATACTAAACAAGAACACCATTTGAAACAAAAAGAAGGGGAATCATTAGCCTCAGATCAAGCTACAGAAAGTCTGCAGGCTAGGGGGAGTCCACAGACTTTGAGTTCAAATCCCAGGGCGGCCACTTACTCTCTGTGCTGTCTTGGACACTAACTCAACCTCTAGAAGCCTTTGTTCATTTGTCTGGGAATGAGTACAGTGTGTGGTATATTTTGCATGGTGTCTAGCATAGAGCAAGTGATCAATAAACAGTTAATGATTTTCAGAAATTTATGTATGACAAAAAGAGAACCGTGTGTAAGTGTATGAGTGTGTGTGTGTATGTGTGTGTGTGCGTGTGTGTGTGTGTGTGTGTGTGTGTGTGTATGCCCCACCTTTAAAATCATTGAGAAATGTACCTATTTAGTCCTAACTGGTCTGGCTCAGTGGATAGGGTATCAGCCTGTCGACCAAAGGGGCACAGGTTCGGATCCAGTCAAGGGCTCGTACCTGGGTTGCAGGTTCCTCCCTGGCTTGGGCTCTGGTCCGGGCTTGTGCAGGAGGAAACCAGTCACTGTGTTTCTCTCACACCGGTGTTTCTCTCTGTCTCGCCCTCTCTCATCCACTCTCTCTAAAAATCCATAGGAAAATATCTTTGGGTGAGGATTAAAAAAAGAAAAAGAAATGCAATTATGTGTGAATATATAAAACTAATGAATTATGGATGAAAGGTTTTAGCAAATAAGTGGATTCTGCTCTTATCTGAAGCATGCCCTGCCCATCAGGAAATCCTCATTAGAAGTAGGCCCTTAAAAAAAAAAAAGAAAAAAAAAGAAGAAGAAGAAGAAGAAGAAGAAGTGGGCCCTGCCTACATGTAATGGCTTGGGCCACTCATTTAACTACCATGCTGCCTCATTTGCATAAATAAATAAATAACTATTAACCTTTTAAAAAATATATCTATTCAGAAAGGAAGGGAGAGGTAGAAACATTAATGATGAGAAGGAGTCATTGACTTGCTGCCTCCTACACACACCCCACTGGGGATTGAGCCCACAACCAGGGCATGTGCCCTTGGCTGGAATCGAACCTGGGACCCTTCAGTGCACAGGGCAATGCTCTATTCATTTAGTCAAACCGCCTAGGGCCACAAACATTAACCTTTCTTGAGTGTTGACCATCTACCAGGCAGTCACTGTGGAAAGCAGTATGGAGCTCCCTCAAAAAAATTAAAACTGGAACTGCCTATGACACAGAGATTACACTTCTGGGAATAGATCTGAATCTGGCCACTCAGTGTGTATCCTATGTACTGTATTTGACGGCGTATAAGATGATTTTTTGGCCCTGAAAAATACGTATTTGCCGGCGTATAAGACGACTGGGTATATAAGACGACCCACTAAAATTTCCACTAAAAATACAGAGTTTGTTGTATACTCGCCGTATAAGACTACCCCCCACTTGGAGGCATATTTTTCAGGGCCATAAAGTCGTCTTATACGCCTGCAAATACGGTAATAAAAGGCTAATATGCAAGTTGTCCCCTCGACCAGGAGTTCGACCAGCAGGCAGGCCAGCCAACTGCCCATGTCCCCTCCCCCTGGATAGGCTGGCTGGACCCCACCCATGCATGGATTCACTCACCAGGCCCCTACCCCTACCTCCAATACACACACACACACTGAGTGGCCAGATTATTATGCGTTCAGAGATCATCATAGTCTGGCCACTCAGTGTATGCACCCCTGCATTCATTGCAGCGTTATTTACAATACCCTAGATCTGGAAGCAGCACAAGTGCTCATCAGTAGGTGAGCGGATAAGAAAGCTGTGGGACATCTACACACGGGGATACTACTCAGCACAGATCATTAAGAACCACGTTCTGGAAAGCCATGGTAAACATACACAGCTCCCTCACCCACTCACAAGGATGAAATAAAGTTCTACAACTTTGAAAGTGTGCATCTGGGTAGTTGGATAATGGGTGATTTTCTTCCTCTCTCCCTTCCTTCGTTCTTTTCTTCCTTTCCTTTGGAGTTATATATTGTCCAGGTTTTCTTCTTTTTCGTTAATCCTCACCCAAGGATATTTTTCCCACAGATTTTTTTTTAAAGAGAGTGGAAGGAGAGAGGGAGTGGGAGAGAGAGAAACATTGATGTGAGAGAGACACAATGATTGGTTGCCTCCACATATATCAGACCAGGGCCAGGAACCGAACCTGCAACCCAGGTACATGCCCTTGACTGAGAATAGAACCCTCAGCCCTATAGTGTGCAGGCTGATGCACTAACCACTGTGTCACACTGGCTGGGGCAAGTTTTTTCTTTTTTTCTATATCAGGAATATTCATTACCTTTGAAATCAGAAAAATGACACTCAGGAAAGAAAAGCATTGATGCACTAGAAAAGATCGATACAAGCAACCACCGGATAATAAAGGGTCAGGATCTTGTCTTCTGGGAAACAGTTGAAGGACTTTGATCTCTATCCCGGGGAAAAGCAAAGGCTTTGGAGGATGAAATAAGACTCATCAAATCCTCCAGGAGCAGCTATGCTGACCAGGAAGAGACTGTCCCGGGAAGCTGCAGAGAACAGACCAGGACCAACAGAGACGAAGATAAAGGGAGGCTCGCTGAGTTTCAAAGGAGGGTGCACATATTTCCCCACAATGAAAGCATGCCAGAGCTGGACAGGACTCCCCCACTGCGGAGGCACACCCCATGTGACCATCTGTACCAACATTCCCCCCTCCCGATGCCAGATGACCAGCCATAGAAACACCCAGACAATGGGTGACTACATAGAAACATACATCCAGGTGCCAACGAACATACAATCCCAATGCTGAATGTCCCTCCTGCCCATCACCCATCCTAAAAACTGACCATCGCCCTGGCCGGTGTTGCTCAGTGGATAGAACACCACACCGTGGACACAAGGGTCCCAGGTTCGATTCCTGTCAAGGGCATGTACCTTGGTTTGTGGGCTGGATCCCCGGGCCTGGTCGGGGCATGTGAGGAAGGCAACCATTCGATGTATCTCTCTCACATCGATGTTTCTCTCTCTCTCTCTCTCTCTCTCTCTCTCTCTCTCTCTCTCTCTCTCTCCTCTCTCTCTCCCCCTCCCTCCCTCCCTCCCTCCCACTCTAAATAGCAGTGGAAAAATATTCTCAGTTGAGGAGTAACAAAAACAAAAGAGTGACCATCAAGTTGGTTTGCATCCTTCGAGCTATTCCTCAGAGCTGTGAGCTATGTCCTAAGACTGTGGTCGGCAAACTGTGGTTCGAGAGCCACATGCGGCTCTTTGGCCCCTTGAGTATGGCTCTTCTACAAAATACCACGGCCTGGGCGAGTCTATTTTGAAGAAGTGCATTAGAAGAAGTTGTTAAGTTTAAAAAATGTGGCTCTCAAAAGAAATTTCAACCATTGCACTGTTGATATTTGGCTCTGTTGACTAGTGAGTTTGCTGACCTCTGGGCTAAGATCAGCAGCCACAGGACCAGCAGCCTGTCTCCGGGGACAGCAGTGTTTCATGGGTTCGAGGGAAGCCCACTGCTCTGCCTCAGAGAGCCTCAGCAGTTGCATTGTGATATTCAGCCGTTCCTGTGACCCCCCTCCCCTATGTCTCAGAGCTTCACAGATGACCCTCCCTCACAAAATGCTCTCAAGGGAGAAAGAAAAGAGAGAGCTTCAAAGTGAAAGAAGGAAACCCAAGATTCAGGAAAAGAGGGAAAACAAAGGATGCTGAGGAATGGGAAACAAGGAAAACAGCAAGAGATTAATAAAAAACAGAAAAGCGTTTAGGAAACAACTGATGGTCAACATTCAAAATAAGTTTACATTCTGGTCTTGGAGATTCATTCACCTGCTAAACACTCGGCTACTTTTATTTATTTCTTTAGGCCAATCCTCACCGGAGGGTATATTTTTCCATGATTTTTAGAGAGAGGAAGAGAGAGGAGTGGAGAGAGGGGTCAAGTGTGTGTGGGGAGGGAGGGGGGGAATTGGTTGCCTTCCACATGTACCTGGTTGGGGGCCTGGGAGAAAACCTGCAATCCTTTAGTGCCCAGGCTGACACTAACCACTGTGGCACACCAGCCAGGACTCAGCTACCGTTTTTAGATGCTTCACAAACTGTCCTGCAGAACCTCCCCCAGGTATAAAAGGGCTGCTGAAACAGGAGGAAAAGACAGAAACAGCGGTGACATTTACATTTTCATCACCTCGCCTCCTAATTAGCTGCATGACCTGAGGAAGGTACTTCATCTCTGAAACGCGTTTCTTACACAAAATGAGAAGTTTACCTGCCCGGGCTCTGTAAGAACCAAATTATCTCCTCTCCTAGATGCGCACAGTCACTAGCTGCTCCGTGAGTCTGAGCTTTAGCAACATTCCTGTTTTGTGAAAAACAACCAATTGGGTCTAGAAAGGAATCGGCACTAATTTGTCCCTACATCTCATCTCACATGAGATGAACATACACCAACTCAATTTGAGACCATCAGACCTTCATGGCAGTGTTGCCTTCGACAAGCTTTTGCCGTAAAGGACCGATGAGCAAACATTTATGACTTCGCAGACACACAAGTCATTGCACCCCATTACTGGCAAACAATGGGACACGATATGCAAATGAAGAGTCACGGCTATGACCCACTAACACTGCTTACAAAAGTCAGCCGGATTTTCCTGGTGGGCAGTGGGAGCTCGACAGTATTCCGGAAGGCTACGGAAGTACTGATCTAAGTGCTCAAGCAACTGTCCCGGCGTGCTCATCTGACATGTGGCAGGCCTGGGATTTGAACCCAGGACCATCCATCCAGAGTCGCATTCTTTGGCACTATGCCTTTCACAGTCACTGGAAAGCAGGGCTTAGGGTCCAGAGGAGAAATGTTACTCAACAAAATACATAAATCAAGCAGGACGTGTCAAACTTCCGGGGCCCGGGCCCCTGGAACATTTACAGCCTCAGCGGGGCTCCTGGTTATTATGTCAGGGAGAGGGTGGTCTTGCTAAGATCAAGTAAAGAATACTTGTACCAATGTCAAAAAATACCTTTATCCTGAATTTCCTGGACGACACTAGGAACTTCATCTTATTTGGGCTTCAATGAGCCAGACACTGGACCCAAGTATCTAACACATTGACGTAGAGAAAGGAACTGGTCTTTACAGGACAAGAAATGGGAATACGAAAATACCCACTCTTTTATTTTTTTAAAAAAAAAATTGGTTTTATTGATTTTCACAGAGGAAGGGAGAGGGACAGAAAGTTAGAAACATCGATGAGAGAGAAACATTGATTCAGCTGCCTCTTGCACACCTCCTACTGGGAATGTGCCTGCAACCAAGGTACATGCCCTTGACCGGAATTGAACCTGGGACCTTTCAGTCCACAGGCCGATGCTCTATCCACTGAGCAACACAGGTAGGCAAAATATCCACTGTTTTCGTTGTTTATGCTAAACATTAATCTTCTGTGAAAATGGGCCACAGGCATTTATAGTTTTCTTTTGGTTGCAAAGAGAAGGAATGGAGAAACTAAGTCTTTTTTTAATGTTGTTATTCCTCACCCAAGGATATTTTTTCATTGATTAGAGAGAGTGGAAGGGAGAGGGAGAGACAGAGAGAAACATTGATGTGAGAGAGACATGGATTGGTTGCCTCCTGCACAAGCCACAAGGAGGGCCCAGGCCTGGGAGGAGCCTACAACTGAGGTACCTGCTCTAGATTGGAATCAAACCCAGGACCTGTTGGTCTGCAGGGTGACACTCTATCCACTGAGCCACACCAGCTAGGAAGAGAAACTAGATCTTTATCATGAATATACAGCCCAGTGTTCACCTCCACCACTCCAAGGTTCAAGAGCATCTGGGTGGGACCAGGGAAGGGCTCAGAGTCTACTCTAGGAGAGCAAATGATGGCAAATACACACTTGAAGGGATTTTTATTATTCTACCTTTAGAAGCATCGGCTAGAGGGAGGACTGTCCCCTTCAGCATCTTTGACAAGGAAAGCCGGGTAAATCTTTGCTGAGGGCAGCGGCCCTGTGCATTGTAGATGTAAAGCAGCAGCCCAGACCTCTACCCACAGGATGTCACTAGCATCTGCTGCCTAATTGTGACAATGAAAAATTGTCTCCAGCCCCGGCCAGTTTGTCTCAATGAACAGACTGTCGGACCAGGTTCGATTCCAGCCAAGGGCATATACCTTGGTTGCAGGCTCTATCCCTGGCCCTCTCTGATTGGAGCACATGTGGGAGGCACCCAATTGTTGGGTCTCTCTCACATCCATGTCTCTCTCTCTCTCTCTCTCTCTCTCTCTCTCTCTCTCTCTCTCTCTCTCTCCTTCCTTCCTTCCTTCCTTCCTTCCTTCCTTCCTTCCTTCCTTCCTTCCTAGCTCTCTAAAAATCAATAGAAAAATATCCTCGGGTGAGGATTAACAACAACAACAACAACAACAACAACAACACGTCTCCAGACTTTGCCAGCTGTTCCCTTGGGGGCAAACTCAGCCTCGGAAAACACGGGGTTAGGACCTACCATCAGATACCGGCTTTATCTTAACATTCAGTCCCAAGAAAATGGAGAAGATAAGTCCACGGAGATGTAATCAGAGCGCTTTTCTTATGTTTTATTTAAA
Source organism: Vespertilio murinus (assembly GCA_963924515.1). Taxonomy (NCBI): domain Eukaryota; kingdom Metazoa; phylum Chordata; class Mammalia; order Chiroptera; family Vespertilionidae; genus Vespertilio; species Vespertilio murinus. Next base: position 2,004,132 of record OZ004710.1, on the reverse strand, counting down.
CTCGTGGCCCCAACTATTTGTCAAAGTGGAGCCATTATTTTGTAGCTTTAAACTCACTGCAAATCTTAAGGATGCACTGCTAACATCCTTTCCTAATACGACCAGACATCATGTGTCACTCACTGTAATAGGTTGTAAGTTACTATTAATGCTCTATGCATCAACATTTAACCCTAATTTTTTCTTTTTCATTCTTTAAAAAAAAAAAGGTTTTTATTGATTTTGGAGAATCATCCATCAGCTGCCTCCTGCATGCCCCACACTGGGGATGGAGCCCATATCCCAGGCATGGGTCCTAATGGGGAATCCAACCGTGAACTCCAGGTTCATGGGTCAGTGCTCAACCACTGAGCCACATCGGCTTGGGCCTCATTCTTTTTTTTTTTTTTTTTTTTTTACACATTTTAAGTGATCTTGGAATTTGCAATAACAATCTCAAAACTTACAGAAATGTCACCTCCAACCTTCCCTAACTAAAATTCAATTATCTGAAATATGTAATAAAAAGTAACCAGTCAAATAAATGTTATTCCAGTGTCAATTAAGATATCACCTGGATCTAGCCAAGTACCGGTATTGCCCAGGATGTAGAGAACTTGCAACTGTCATACTTTGCTAGTGGGATAGTAAAATGGTGAAGGTACTTCGAAAAACAGGTTGGCAGTTTCTTCAAAAATTAAACATAATTTATTATAAGACCCAGAAATTCTCTTAGGTGTTTGCCCAAGATTAATGTTCACACAAAGACTGGTTCAAGGGCCAAAGCTCAACCACTGAGCAACACTGGCTAGGGTGATGAATGGATTTCTTTTTTAAAATATTTTTAGAAAACTATCTTTTTATGGATTTTAGAGAAGAAGGGAGAGGGAGAGAAGGATAGAAACATCAATGATGAGAATCATTGATCAGATGCCTCCTGCACGCCCCCTACTGGGGATCGAGCCCTTGGTTTGCTCATCAGGAAAATGAGAGAACGGGATCAGATAATCATTAATGTCTCTTGTGGTCTTAAGATTTGGATAAAGACCACTCTTCCATCTCCCAAACAGATTCTCAGACAGGCTGTTATTCTTTGGCTTGGGAGGGGGGGGGAGGAAAGGAGGAGAAAATCGCAAAAGAGAAATAACTGTATTTGACTAGATTCTTCTCTTCCTTTGCAATGAACTTTCTCTTCTCAACTCACCGTCCAGAGGGATCCGTTTTCAAACCACACAGCCCCTGTCACTCCACAGCTCAGAACCCTCCAAGTTACTCCCCATCCTGCCCCAGTGAAAGCCACAATCCTCTCCATGACCTACAGACACTGTACTAGCTGGCCTTTCCCCACTCGCCTTTCTCACCTCTACCCCTAGCTCACCCAGCCCACCCACACAGGTCTATCTAGTCTAACCACCTCATTAACAATTTGCAATCTTCCGTCCAGCACTCCCCATCCTCTGCGGGTCTACTTCTCTCCACAGTGCTTGTTACCTTTCATTATACTGCAAAAGCACTTTTATTTTATTGATTCTTTGAGTCGGAGCTTTTGTCTGTCTTGACCACTTCTGTGTCCTACCGCCAGGCACGCTGCATGGGGCTCAGTGAGTGTTTGTTGGATGAATAAACACAATTAAGGCAGCACAATGAGATGGGAGTGAGGCTCCTGCTCAGGAGCATCAAGCCCCAGGCTTCTCCTAGTTCTACTTTGGGCTGTTTCTCTAATGTCAAGTTCATGGCCTCCTGCAGGGCCCACATTGGCTCTGCTCTTGCACCTCTCTTTCCCTTTGCAACGCCTGTACACGGGCTACTCCCTTTCAGGACAGTGGGAGCTCCATCCCAAGGCAAATTAAGCAGAAGTAAAGGGTCAGAAAGGGAAAATCCCTTGCACTAATGGAAAACAGAAGCTATTATCAACAGGGAAGGCATGGTGCTGACCACCGACCTTATTTTCTGATGTGGAAGAAGGAGGCAAACATCAATTTTCCAATCCCAGACTCTCACAAAAGCTATTTTTGAGCTAAAGATGGTTAGAAAGCAACTTTCCAAATAAAACTTGAATACACAGACCTAGCACTGTTTCCTAGGCATAGCTGGTGTTCACGGAGGCTGTCCAAATCTGGAAGTCCTTATGTCCAGTGATATAAATCATATGAGAAGAAAAAGGTGATGCGTTCAAAAGGAAAGATCCCAGTTTTGAATATAGACACTTGTATTTCTTCACAAAGAAATAAAACCATAATTCCTACTAGATGAATTTACTTTCTGAATTTACTGACATGGGATATTTTAAGAGTGGGATAGTGGAGGTATAATTATCCAATCCATAATGGGTACCCACCACCCTCATCATCACCATTGTCATTTAGAAAGGTTGGGCAACCTATGAAACAGGAGGTCAGGGTTCAATTCCTGGTCAGGACATATGCCTGGGTTGTGGGCGTGTTTCCCAGTAGGGGGTGTGCAGGAGGGAGCACATAGATGTCTCTCTCTCTCTCTCTCTCTCTCTCTCTCTCTCTCTCTCTCTCAAAATCAATAAAAATATTTTTTTAAAAATAAAGGTTGATTTACTTAAGAGGCAGTAAGAGAGAAATAGAGAACAGGGGACATTCTATTGGCTGAAAGATGAACCTGATTCAACTAGTTGAGGGTTCCTCAAACTCAGCACATTGACATTTGGTGCCATATAAGTCTTTGCTGTGGGGGAATACTTGTACATTGTAGGATGTTAAATGTTATCCATGGATTGCACACACTAGATGCAGTAGCAACACACAAGGTGTGATCCATAAAACTGTCTACACAATGTGAAGTGTCCCCAGAGGGGTACAAACACCCCAGGTTGAGAACCACTGAAGTCTGACCAGAAAACAGGAAATAAAATGCAGTAAAAAAACAGATGTGACTTAAAACTTTTATCTTTGTGCTTTACAACAGAGGTCGGAAAACCATGGTCCACAGTTCACATGTATTCCATCACCTATTGTTTATTGATTTCAAAGAGGAAGGGAGAGGGGGAGAGAGAGAAATCTCAATGATGAGGATCATTGTTTGGTTCCCTCCTACACTCCCCACACTGGGGATCGAGCCTGCAACCCCAGGTATATGTCCTGACCGAGAATCAAACCGTGACCTCCTAGTTCATAGGTCTATGCTCAACCACTGAGTCACACCGGCCTGGCCCTGTTTTTGTAAATAAAATGTTATTCAAACATAGACATGCTTATCAGTTACATATTGTCTATGGCTGCTTTCACACAGGAAGGCAGAGCTGAATAGGTGTGATAGGTGAGTGAGGTCCCCCAAGCCTAAAACATTTATGATCTGGCCCTTTGCAGAAAAGCTGTCCATCCTTGGTTCCTGTCTCGATAGAATAGGAGGGCGGCTGCTTGCTTTGACATGCTAGTTCAGCTGATTACACCAGTACATTTGGGAGCAAGGCCTTTGTACCTCCTGCTGTTTCAGCTTCCTAATCTGTCAATGGGATTGATGATCATGGTGCCAGACTCCTGGGGTTGTTGGAAGGACTCAATGAATAAAGACATGTGATGTGCTCAGAACAGTCCTGGAAATGTGGTAGGGACTCACTGTGTGTGTTTGCCTTTTTAATACCCTTCAAGGGAAAACAAAACATGGTGAGCTTACTCTTTTTAAAAATATATATATTTTTATTGAATTCAGAGAGGAAGGGAGAAGGAGAGAGAGATAGAAACATCAATGATAATGGAAAAGCATTGATTGGCTGCTTCTTGCACACCCCCTACTGCGAATCAAGTTCACAACCCGGGCATGTGCCCTTGACCGGAATTGAACCTGGGATCCTTCAGTCTACTGGCTGACACTCCACCCCTTAAGCCAAACAGGTTAGGGTTCTACCTCCACACTTTTCAATGAAAACTTGACAGGATTCTAATTAGAGAGGACACGTTTATTAATTTTCTTTGGGGCCAATTGTTTCCTTTAGTCTACATGTATGAGCTAATTTCTGTAGCTGAAGAGCAAAATCAAAACCTTGTACTTGGTTAATTATATGGTACATTGTGTTGTAGGGTTGTTACATGCTATGGGGAGAAGAGAAAAAATCTTACAATTCTTTGACTTGTCATTTTGAAGGCTACAGAAAACTATATTTTGCATTCAAGGAAAATACATTTAAATTAATGATGTGCATATCTTTTGTTTCCCCTTCAACAAGGCTTTTGAATCTCTTTTCTACTCAGCACATACTGATGCCAGAAAGAGGTGAAGCTGCAAAAGAGGCCGGGGTGTTACATAACCCAGCCTGGGTACACAAAGCCAGCCACCGGGGCGGCTTCCTCATCTCCACGGGGACCCCGGGTGATATGAGCAATGAGCAAGGAACTCTGAGAGCACGGAGTGGGGAAACTTGATCAAATAGAGACTGGAGGGGAGGATGGAACTGAGCTCAATGATGAAATAGGGAAGATGCCTTGTAAGCCTCTTGCTGCCACAATCTGAATTTCCCACCTCTCATCTTCTGCTAGCCTCTTAGCTCCCTTCTCTGCCGATATCCCCGCAGTTTCCATGTCCATGCTTAGAGCCTGGGTGCTTTTGGTGGACACAGCCTAATGTTACCTCCGAAGAGCCACAGCCTCGGGGTAATCCCCTCATCTTTTTGTTGTTGTTGTTGTTGTTGTTGAATAGTTATAGAGACATAGATTGCATCACCGAGAATATAGTCAATAATCCTATATAATAAAAGGGTAATATGCAAATAGACTGAAGAGCAGAACAACAAACCAACCAAAGCGTAATGTGCTAATGATATGCTAAGGCTGCCCAACCGCTTGCTATGATGTGTACTGACCACCAGGGGGCAGATCTTTGATCAGAAGGTTAGTTTGCTGCTGGGGTCTGGCCAAGTGGGACTGAGTGAGATGGGCCAGACCCACCCTGGAACCCTCCTGTGGTCCCTCCCCTGCCCGATATTGCACCGGTGGGGTCACTCAGCCTGGCCTGCACCCTCTCACAATCCAGGACCCTTCAGGGGATGTCAGAGAGCCAGTTTCAGCCTAATCCCACAGGCTACTCCTCTTGGGAGGGCGCCAGATGCAGGGGTGGCAGCAGTGGCAGTAGCGGTGGCCGTAGCAGCATGAGCCTCTCCTAATCAATCAGGCTGATTGGGTGTGAGCCCACGGCAGGTGCAGTGGGGCCTGGATGAGGGGAGTGGTAGGTAGGAGCTGCTGGCAGTTTTGGGACTGAGGGTTTAAGCCTGATCCCTATAGGCCACTCAGAGGGACCCCACCCATGCACGAATTCATGCACCAGGACTTGAGTATCATGATAACTATATGTAGGTCAGGTGGATACTTGATACATTGAGGACACCACTCTATATAGTACATGATTTTCTAATTACTATACTGTACCTTTGAATCTAACACAGAATCCTATTGAATGTTAATTGTAATTGAAAAATAAAATTAAAAAATTTATTATTACTCCTGTCCCCTTTGCCATCTTATATGCTTTTCTTTGTTAGGTTGGTGATATTTATGTCTGTTTTATTTCCTCATCTGGGCCGAAGTACAATAACCACCTGTTGTACAGACTTCTCAATTTAAAACCACTAGTATGGCCCTGACACGTGTCGCCCAGTTGGTATGAGTGTTATCCTGTAAACCAAAAGGTCACAGGTTCAATCCAGAGTCAGGGCACTTGCCTAGGTTGCGGGTTTGATTCCCAATCAGGTGCGTGCGGGTGGCAATCAACCAATATTTCTCTTTCACATGGATGTCTGTCTCCCTCTCTCTCTCCCTTCATCTCTCTCTAAAATCAGTAAAAACATATGCTGAGATGAGGATCAAAACCCCGTCCTCTTGACTACAAATAGGACTTAAGACTTGCTTCTGGCAAAGAGAATATGGCAAAGGTGGTAGGATGGCACTCCCTCAGTAAAGTGGTGCTACGAGGCTAGGGGGATGGACTGGGAGGGAAGGCTCCAGCTCAGTGGCTGGAGTGAGAGACTCTGCTTCCTTGCTGGCCTTGAAAAAGCAAGCTGCTTCATGAGGGCCTTGGAGCAAGGTGTGCAGGCAGCCCCTGGGGGAAAGAAGGGCCCAGTTGACAACCAGCAGCACATTGTTGGACCTCAGCACGACAGCGCCAAGACACAGTTCTACCAACAGTCAGGCGAGTTTTGAAAGGATCAGAGAGAAGTCAGCAGCCCAGATGACACTTGCGCTCATCCTTGTGAGATGACGCCAGCTCAGCCGTGCCTGTCCTCCTGCCCCCAGTAACGGGAGGGTAATAAGTGCATGTTGTTTAAGGCAGTGGATCTTTGGCGAATAGCTACACAGCCACAGAAAAAAACTAGACAATAACACGAGGAAGGCTGGAAGACTCACAAATCTGAGAAATTAAACTGCGTGTACTTGAACAACTGGGTAAAAGGAGAAATCAAAAGGGAAATAAAAAAATATCTGGAAACAAATGAAGATGGGAGTACAAATTAATAAAAACCTATGGGATGCTGCAAATGTGGTTGGCAGAGGGAAGTTTATAGTGGCAAATGCCTGCATTAGGAAAAAAATATCTCAAATAAACAACCTAAATGTAACATCAGGGAACTAGAAAAAGAAGAACAAACTAAACCCAGCGGTAGCAGGAGAAAATAAAGATCAGAGCAGAAAGAAATGAAACAGAGACCAGAAAAACAATAGAAAAGATCAATAAAACTAAGACTTGAACTAGCAGGGGACCTCTTGGTCAAGTACATGATTTTGTAACCACTATGCTACAAGTCTGAAACAAATACAATATAATATTGATGTAAACTCTGATTGAAAAGTAAGAAAAAGGACATAAAACTTAAAAGCTCTTAAAAGAAAGGTAAACAAAATTGACCAAACTTTAGCCAGATTAACTCGGTGGGGGGTGGAGGTGAGGGGGTGGACAGAGAGAGCACTCAAATAAATAAAATAAAAATGAAAAAAGGCAACATCACAACTAATACCACAAAAATACAAAGAATCATGAGAGGCTACTATGACTAATTACACACCAACAAACTGGATAACAACGAAATGGAGAAATGCCTGCAAACATACAAAATTACCAAGACTGAAACTTGAAGAAATAAACAAATCTGAACAGACCAGCATGTAGTAAGGCAGTTAAATCAGTAACCAAAAACCTCCCAACACAGAAAAGCCCAGAACCAGATGGTTTCACTGGTAAATTGTACCCAACATTGACAGAATTAAGGCCAATTCTTCCCAAACTCTTCCAAAAAACTGAAGGGGAGGGAAAACTCATTTTATGGGGCCAGCATTTACCCTGATCACAAAGCCCAACAGAGACATTACAAGAAAAGAAAATTACAGACCAATAATTCTGATGAATATAGGTGATGAAATTCTCAACAAGGTATTAGCAAACAGAATTCAACAGCACCTCAAAAAGATCACACACTATGATGAAGTGGGATTTTTCCCCAGGGTGCAAGGGTGGGTCAACACATGCGAATCAATAAATGTGCTACACCACATTAATAGAATGAAAGATACAAGTCATAGGCTCATCTCAATAGAGGCAGGAAAAGAACTTGATAAAATTAAACATCTTTGATGATAAAAACTCTCAACATATTAGGCAAGGAAGGCACAAACCCCATCATAATTAATGCTGTTTATGACAAGCCATAGCTAACATCCCATTCAATGGTAAAATATTGAAACCTGTCCTTCTAAGACCAATACAGTATTAGAAGTCCTAGCCAGAGAAATCAGGAAAGAAAAAGAAATAAAAGGCATCTGAATAGAAAAGGAAGGGAAAACAACAACAAAAAAACCCAACTATGTTTGCAGAAGATAAAATCTTTTATATAGAAATCCCTAAAGACTCCATCAAAAGAAACCCTGCCAGGGGCTGGGGTTGCAAAACAGGGGAAGACATTAGTCAAAGGGTACAAATTCCAGTTATAAATTAACAAGCTCTGGGATCTAACATACAGCGTGGCGAGTATGGCTAACAACACTCTGTTGTATAATTCCTAAACCAGAACAAGTTTCTATTCTTGAAACACACACACACACACACACACACACATTTTTATTAATTTCAGAGAGAAAGGGAGAGAGGGAGTGGGAGGGAGGGAGGGAGAGAGAGAGAGAGAGAGAGAGAGAGAGAGAGAGAGACATCAATGATGAGAATCATGGATCAGTTGCCTCCCACACACCCACTACTGGGGATCAAGCCTGCAACCCAGGCATGTGCCTGACCAGGAACCAAACCTCCTGGTTCATAGGTGAACTCTCAACTGCTGAGCCATACCAGCTGGGCCAGAAGAAGGACTTTTTAAAAACCTATTCTATCACTCTGCTTTCATTCACAGCAGAAAGGCAAGACATTTGAAAGTCCATTACTTATTTTTCTGATATATTGGAAATTGTTCATTGTTTTAGATGAACCACCCATATGTTTAGCTCTTTTGATGATCATCATCCAATTCAATATTAACATCAGAAATCCCCCATCACTCCTTCAGAAACCGACATTATCTGAATACTAGAAGCCCAATGCATGAAGATTTGTGCTAGAATGGGCTTTTCTTTCCCTGGCTGCCAGCACCACCTTTCCACTATGGCCCAACCCCTTTTCGCTCAGGCCCCAGAGCTGCCTCTTTCTACTCTAGGAGCTGCCTCTTCCCACTCCAGCCCCGCCTTCTCATGCTGTCCATAGGCCCTGAGAGAACTGGGGTGGGGCAGAACACATGCATTGTCACTGGGCACCTGTGTATGCAAATTAACCGACATCTTTGTTGGGTTAATTTGTGTATTATTCCTGATTGGCTGGTGGTATAGTGGATGTACAGTCAATTTACATGTTTGTCTATTATTAGGTAAAATGACATATATTTATTCACTGTGAAATATATGCCTTTTGCCAACAGAAGGGAGCTCCGGAGTGTACAACATCACACAAAACCACATATAAAGGCAAACAGATGTTCTGAAAGGAACAACAGATAAAGAGTACACTGCATCTCATGCTGTCATTGAAGCTGGGTCACATTTTATTTTGCTTTAACAATTAACTAGAGGCCTGATGCATGAAGATTCGTGCAAAAATGGGCCTTCCTTCCCTTGGCTGCCTGAACTGTCTTCGCTCTGGCCTGAGCCACTTTTTGACCTTCCCGTGCTGCCCAGAGGCCTGGAGCAGCTGGAGTGGTGTGGAATGCCTGTGCTGACCCTGCCCCAGGCTGCTCAGTGCCTGCATAAGCAAATTAACCCACCAGCTTTGTTGGGTTAATTTGCATACTCATTCCTGATTGGCTGGTGGGCATCGTAAAGATACAGTCAATTTGCATATTTTTCTTTTATTAGTGTAGATTAGTCCCCTGTGGGGAATGACTTCAATTCCTGGAAGAAACAAGTATTGTGGGTCTGGCTACATCAGGCCATTTCAAGAGTGTGACTTACCAAAGTCTGAATATGTCACGGTGAGAGGGAAGGACATGTATGGTGGCTCCTTCCAAAAGCCATCCATTTCCTAGGTGCAAGGAAGTTGGTTTCATCCCACAGCAGAGAATACTGAGGACATTTTCAAAGGTAGGAACTGTCAATTCTGTTGACATTGGGGGATTTCAAATGTAATTTAAAAAATGAAAAGCACAGCTCTTATGGTAGAAAAGGCCAAAGTCATATAATTCTCCCTCCCCATTAGAATCTAAACATATAATAAAAGAACTCCATAGCAGAAGTGGCATTCTAAAAGCAACAATGCAGCCCTTGCTAATTTGGCTCAGTGGATAGAGCATCAGCCTATAGACTGAAGGGTTCTGGGTTTGATTCTGAGTCAGGGCATATGCCCGCTTGCAGGCTCCATCCCCAGTAGGGGGTGTGCAGGAGGCAGCTGATCATTGTTTCTCTCTCATCGATGTTTCTAACTCACTATCCCTCTTCCTTTCTCTCTGTAAAATCAATAAAAAATATTTTAAAAACATTTAAAGTAAATATATTTGCCACCCTCCTACAGGCTAGCTTCTGGGAAAATTTTAGTTGGAAAAGAAAAAAAGATACCATTATCCTAGAGGGGAACCAATGCCAGCATTAACCTCAACTGAATTACAACACACAGGTTGTATCTACAAGATAAAAATAAATGCAGCCAAGGAGAGGGCCTTCTCCTTCTCTGAGCTCCTAGTGTGTGAGGGGTGCATGCTTGGGTGCTGGGTAGCGGCTGCGTTAGACCAGAACAACCTAAGCTTTTGGCTATACGTGCGTCCACTCTGTATAAGGTGACTTAGCTCATGAAAAGAACCAATGTGAGAAGCCAGGGAAGATTTTCCATGATGCAGTTTCCTGTGGGTAGCTTCAGATAAACAACCATTTAAGTGGGAGGAAAGGCGAGCAAATAGATAAATAATTCACAGGAGTTGAGTCTGACCCATTTTCAGGAGGCAATAAAATGTAATCTGTATGCCTTTATGAGGAAATAATTCCGTCCTGCGCTGGCTAGTGGGCTGCTCAGTAAATCTATGAGGCCTCTGCACTGACCTTCCAGTTACCTAGAGAAGGAGCCATCATCGCGATACATTCTCTTTGAATGATCATCTCCAAACAATCATGCCATCAATAATTTCTAGAATTCTACATGCTTCCTCTTATTTCATTGCTTCTCTGAGCAACATCTCTTCTCTCTGTCTTCAGGCTCTGCTATTTTCTGGCATTTTCAGTGGAGGCTGTGCTTTTATTTATGTTTTGGCGTCTGAGTTTTAGAAGTTCTACTGAGAGCTTTGTGCCCAACTCAAGTCTTCTCACAGGTCTCCATGGGCAGCTCTCTTCCTTCTCTTTACCTTAACAACCTGCCAGGAGGGGAACCTCAGAGGACAAGTAGCCGGAGGTGGGTGGGTAGATATTAACCAAAGAATTTATATGCATATATGCATAACCCATTGACACTGACAATAGTGGGGGGGGCAGTTGTGGAGTGGAGAGGATCCATGGTGGGAGGTAGAGGGGTGGGGAAGACACCTGTAATATTTTCAACAATAAAGATACATTTTAAAAAATCTGCCAGGAAAAAAACCCTTCTCCAGCTAGGAGATGTACGCCAGAGACAAGAGCACTCCCTGGTGGACATCCAGGGTGATACCACCTAAGGGAGAAGGACCAGATGTGATCTTCCAATCAAGAATACTTTTGAGAGTAAGGGGAGGTTTTGAAAATAATAACACCCAGAAAACAGGTGTGAATCAGGTGTGTTCCAGGCAAATGGGGGCACATGGCCATTCCAGCATTAAAGTTAGAAATCGTAAATTTGTTCCTGGGTCATTGAAAGGAAGCAAGGAACAGCATTTGCTCACTTGTGGAAGGGAAAGCAGAGACACAGTCATAGAGTTGGTGCCTAATATTATCACCCTGTCCTCACTGGCGAGGTTATCCTCATTCTTCCCACACTTAGGAAAGAAAGAACACTTCCCATGGGAAGGATATGGTGTCTGGTCTCCAAGACTTTCCAAAAATAATTGCTTCAGCGACAATTTTCAAGATGTGAGAACTCCATTTCTACACAAATGTGTTAATGATCCAAATGGCACATTAAGGTACATCTTTGATTTCACTTTGCATTTAAACTCTGGAATATAAAGAGATACTCATTTCCAGCCAACTTATATTGCAGCATTAGATTATTAACAAGCCTCTATTTTAAGGTCTCGGTTGCAAGATCTGTTTCAATTCACACTGCCAATAGCAGGACGATATGAAGGGGTGGGTCCAAGATTGCAGATATTTACAAAATAAATGGAATCATCACATTACGACAGTAGGACTTATTACTACCTCAGCCCGAATGAAAAATATTACACTCAAAAAGCAAAATAAATGGAAATAATCTTTCATGAGTGCCAATATGTTAGATTTATGGGGTCATCTATCCAAATTGCAATTTCTAATGGATTGCGGAGCATTTATCTGAGAACTTTCATTTCCAGCTCTGTACATCTTATCATCATTTGAAGGGCTACAAAATTGCAGTCTTAAATTAAAGTGCAAAAATGGGGACATAAACAAGCATTTGGAAAACGAAACATATTATAGAGATTCAAAGAGCAAATTCGCTTTCAAAAGAGTTTGTATCATTTAATTATGTACGCTGGGAAATTTCATTCTTTATTTGGTTAAAAGAAATGACCTGAGACTGTCAACGGTAAATACATATATTTTAACTGCTGGGCACATTGATGGGTGTGGGGGGATTTCAACAAATGTAGCAGCCCTTTTAAAGCCAAGTACCATTTTTCTGTGAACACAATGCCCTTCTTTTATAGATGATGTGACGTGGGCACAGACAAAGTATAATTCAAACCAGGACGGGAGCCCTTTAGAAGCCACTAGGCCTTCTGACTCAAGGCTTTACATGTCCCATTGCCTTATCATCAGTTGTCATGCAGTTGGATAGGCTCACAGCTATATCCGTACCAATTTCAACCTAATTATGTTGTCATGAAATTACACTGCATGGGTTTTATTGCAATCAGGAGACTCCCAGGGTCTCCTTAATGGAAACCTGGGGAAAGACCCTAGCTTCATGGATCTCAACCACAGTTGATTATAATCCCACCCCACCCCCACTCAATGAGGGACATGGTGATGCCTGGGGACATTTTAGTTGATATGACCCAGGGGGAAGGGAAAGATGCTACTGGCATCTATTGAGGAGAAGCCAATGATGCTGACAAACATCCTACAGGCACAGAACAATCTCCAACGATGAAGAATTATCCAGCCCCAAATGCTAATAGTGCCACATTGAGAAATTCAGTCCTAGACATTAACACTGTGTTTCTAAGTGATTTCTTACAATAGAATCCCCCATTTAATAACTCTTTCAACCCAATTTAATGTGGATGCCTGTAGGCTGTAAAATCAGATACCTTTACTGTTAGTGTCATGATTGTGGGACTCTACTGTATCTGGAACTTGACATTCACATGCCAAAGTGGTGCAAAATCTTTAGAATGGGTTTCCAAGGCAGGAATGGACTGAGGAAATTGAGGGGCCCTATCAAGAAGAAATGGTCAGCTTCTCATCCTTCATCCACTAAGGTGACCTCCTTGAGTCACACCATTGTAGAATCCCATCCTCTTGAGTAGCTGGACCTTGACTTGCTTCTAATTGTTAGAATATGGAAAAGCTGAAGGGCTGTTAAGCTCATGAAAATACTATATTATACAAAACTCTGCCTTAGGAGACTGATAAATTCTGCTGACCTTGATGACACAACCTGCCTTGATATAAACAGCCTATGAAGTGGGTCACAGACCTAGGAAGTGAGAGAGGCTTCTAGGACCTGAGGGTAGCCTCCAGCTGACAGCCAGTGAGAAGTCAGGGGCCTCAGTCCTTCAGCCTCAAGGAGATGACCTGCCAACAAGTTGCGGGAGCTTGGAAAGCAGCTTTCCCCAGTTGAGCTTCTGATGACAATGCAGCCCTTGCTGACTCCAGAACTGCAGGCTTATGAAGCCCTGAGCAGAGGCCCTAGTGAGGCTGTACTCAAACATGACCCACAGAAACTATGAAATCATAATGAACGATATGTTAAGCTGCTAAAATTGTGATCATTTGTTGTGCTGCGAGGAGATGAACTGACCATGAAATAATGGTGTCAGTGGAGCTAAAGAAAATGTGTGGAGTCATGTGCCACGCCTCTCTATTGGTCTGACTTCCTAACGGAGACAGAGAAGGCCTGGGGGTGAAGTTAGGGGTTAGGTCAGTATAAAATGGCACCTGGAGGCCCTCACAGCGATGGAAGAAAGGGCACTACATATAGATATTATATCTCATGCAAATCCTGGAGTCCCGCTGCTGGCCTGACTGCTGCTCTCCTTTCCTCTGGGACTCAGGCTGAAGAGTTTTGGCATGCTCATTCCCTGAGGTTCCATAGTTGCAACCAGAATGTCAACCACATTCTTAACCCAAGGGAAGGGGAGAATCTGTTTAGATCTGTTTCTTTGTGTGTGTGTTTCTGTTTCTGTTTCTGATTCTTTGTGTGTGTGTCTGTTCAGACCTTTTCTTCTTTCCCCTGTGTGGTCCTGAGTGTCATGGTTCCTTCCTTCTAGGCAGGAAGAAATTACTTCCCTGGTTCTCTGGTTTCATCCCATAGCTCACCATCACCACTCCTGTTCGTTCTCATTCTCTCTCTCTCTCTCTCTCTCTCTCTCTCTATATATATATATATATATATATATATATATATATATGATATTTTATTGATTTTTTTACAGAGAGGAAGGGAGAGGGATAGAGTTAGAAACATCGATGAGAAAAAAAAAAAACATTGACCAGCCACCTCCTGCACACTCCCCACTGGGGATGTGCCTCCAATCAAAGTACATACCCTTGACCAGAATCGAACCTGGGACCTATTAGTCTGCAGGATGATGCTCAATCCACTGAGCAAAAGTGGTTTCAGCTTGTTCTCTTTTTAGAAACCTCCAGACATCAGCCTCTGGGTTGTCCCATGCAGCCCATGCCTTCCTGTGAACAGCATTGACGGTAGTTGGCCCAATGTTCCTCCTCTCCAGAATTCCCTAGATTTGATATCTGGGTACATATCACATGCTCAATGTGTAAAAATAACAATCTATGATCTAAAGGATGAAAGACAGAGCAAAGTGAGGCATCAGCTGGTCCATTCCATGCCCAGGCAATGCCACGGACGGCCTCTAGGTTGTAGCTATTCTCAGTCACTGGCCTTGACGGTAGACTTGAATCATGCCCTGCAGAGGTATCAGATCCACTCAGACCCTGGATTCTGACATGACTTGGCCAACATAACTGCTTTTTGCTGCTGCAAGCTCATCTCTTTATCACTGGTTACACCCCTCTCCCCACACAGGCACCAAGAGCCTTCTTTCCTTTATAAACACTGGGCTTCTGTCCTAGAAGACCATAATTTAAAGCATTTGGGTTAGAATGTCTCTGACCGCTGCTATAAGCATTATCAGATAAAAACCATTATCTTAATTATGTCACTCGACATGATGCAAGCCCCATGCAGAGAACATAGAGTTTCCATCTCTTGTCATTGGAAAAAAGCTAGCGAAACATGCAATGCATTTTTGCAACACTTACACATTCTTATTGTTTCTGATTTCATTAATAGAATTTAAGAATCATACGTGGGATCAATAATATGCTGTGTTGGAGGAATGGTTTCATTTATCTTGCAATGGAAAGGCAGGTCCACTGCCATCTAACTGGCTTGATTTCAGGGAGTCAAGAAGAATCCTTTTTTTTTTTTTAACTGACTGATGCTTGAAATTTTACATCAGTCAATTATCCTTTTAGATTAAGACACTGATCTCTTTATCTGGAAACATCTCGAAGCAGCCATGGAGGATTTGTATCTTAGTGGGAGCAGGATTTAATAGGGACACACACGAGAAGGGACACACAATATGAGAGGAAGAGACAGTTCATTGAGAGGGGGCTACAGGGGAGACACGGGTAGAAATCAGGAGGACGAGGGTTAGCTCCTTCTCAACAGAGGAGTGAGGGCTATGTTGGGGTGTCAGTCTTTACACAAATGTCAATGAGCTTAGAGCAAGCAAATTAATCTAGAAATTTCATTTTTTTAAAAAAGCACAGCAATAAAATGTGGATGAATTTCACATTAACTCTTCTAGAACTATGGCATGGCACACACAATGTAGTGCTATGTCTGTCAAAAGATTAGTATCCAGCCTGGCTGGTGTAGCTCAGCAGTTGAGAATCAACCTATGAACCAGCAGGCCATGGTTCTATTCCCAGTCAGGGCACATGCTTGGGTTGTGGGCTCGATCCCCAATGGGAGGCATGCAGGAGGCAGCCAATTAATGATTCTCTCTCATCATTGGTGTTTCTATCTCTCTCTCCCTCTTCCTTCCTCCCTGAAATCAATAAAAATATATGTTAAGTAGAGGCACGCAGGTGGGAGGGGAAATTATATATATATATATATATATATATATATATATATATATGTATGTATGTATACAGAATACATAATCCCACACATTAGTAAGAAAAAAGGTAAACAGTCAAATAAGAAAATTGAAAAGGAAAACAGGCGAATCAACAGGAAAGGGAAACCGAGCAGCTAACGAACATATAAAATAGGTTCTACCAATCCAGAATGAATGTAAAGACAAAAATGCCAGTTCATGGAAAATGCCTATTAAAACAAATATGAGACAACATGGGAAGCACTTTGAAAAGTATATGATTGTCTAGCCACTATGCTGTACACCCCAAACTGATACAACACAATATCAAATGGAAACATGTAAACTGTATTTTTTAAAAATTAAAAAAGCAAAAATGAGAAATTGACAACACAAAAATGAGAGACTGTTTCATACACATTAGATTGGCCATACATAGAAAGCCTGACAAACCCAGTGTCACTGAGGCTATTGGAAAACGTGGGTAGGGAGATAAAGATGGATTAATACATGCATTGTGGAGGATAATCTGGCCCTATCTGGTATGGACGAAGCTGCACATACCATTTGGCTTAGTAATGCCTCTTCCAGGTGCATCCTCTAGAGCAGAGGTTGGCAAACTGCAGTTCGCGAGCCACATGCGGCTCTTTGGCCACTTGAGTTTTCAGTAAAGGCCATCTTAGGAGTACCCTAATTAAGTTAATAACAATGTACCTACCTATATAGTTTAAGTTTAAAGAATAGGTTTTCAAAAGAAATGTCAATCACTGTACTGTTGATATTTGGCTCTGTGGACTAATGAGTTTGCCGACCACTGCCCCAGAGGAAGGGTCAGCATATCATAATTTGGGCCAAACCAGACCCAAAGCCTTTGTTGTTATTTGCTTTTAAATATATTTTTATTGATTTCAGAGAGGAAGGGAGAGAGATAGAGAGATAGAAACATCCCTAATGAGAGAATCATGGATCAGCTGCCTCCTGCACGCCCCACACTGGGGATCAAGCCGCAACCCAGGCATGTGCCCTGACCGGGAATCAAACCCAGGACGCTCTATCCACTGAGCCAAACTGGCGAGGGCCCCAATGCCTGTTTTTGTATGACCCGTGAGTTGGAAATACTTATTAAGATGTATAAATGGCCGAGGGGGGACCATCAAAGGAACACTAATGTCATGTGACCGTGATGTGAAATGCACAGCAGCGTCCACAATCACAGCTCCATGGCCACAGGCCGTGCCTGCGTGGTTACGTACTGTCTGCGGCTGCTCCGGCCACCCCGCAGAGTTCAGCAGCTATGACAGAGGCCATCGGGCTGCAAAGCAGAAATATTTACTATCTGGTCCTTAGAGCAAAACTCTGCAGACTCTGGCCCTAGAAGTGCCCAGCATGCGTGCATGGAGGGCTTGCAAGAGCGTGCACTGGAACATGGCGTGTGCTGGGAATGGGTAGCCGCCTGCACCTCCATGAAGTGGCTGCATAAATACATCTTCACATGGTTATGCAATGAACTCTATCATTAAAAAAAAATAGACTTAATGTTCAGCCCTAGCTGGTCTGGCTCAATGGAAAGAGTATCAGAATGCGGACTGAAGGGTCCAGGGCTCGTTTCTGTGAGGGCACATGCCTAGGTTGTGAGATCAATCCCCAGTGTGGGGCATGCAGGAGGCAGCCGATCCATGATTCTCTCTCATCATTGAAGTTTCTGTCTGCCCCTCCCTTCCTCTCTGAAATCAATAAAAAAATATATCTTTAAAAAATAGACCTATACTCATTAACTTAGATAAACCTCAAATGCTGAATGATAAAAAATATGATGAGCCCTGGCTGGTTTGGCTCAGTGGATAGAGCATTGGCCTGTGGACTGAAGAGTCCCGGGTTTGATTCAGGTCAAGGGCACATGCCCGGGGTTGTGGGTTTGGTCCCCAGTGGGGGTGTTCAGGAGGCGGCTGGTCAATGATTCTTATCATTGATGTTTCTCTCTCTCTCCCTTCTTCTCTGAAATCAATAAAAAATATATTTTTAAAAATATGATGCAAAAAGATATAATATAAAACCACCTATATACACTCTGAAAAATACCTCTAAGTGGTACAATATATGGATATATACAGAGACAGCCTATCTAATAAAGAGGGAATATGTTAATTGACCCTCATGCCATTGCAAAGATGGTGGTACCCACAGCCAATAGGGAGGAAATTTGCTAATTGACTGCCCCACCCTCAAAGATGGCAGGACCCACAGCCAATAAGGAGGGAATATGCTAATTGACTGCCATGCCCTCAAAGATGGTGGTGCCCACCACCACAAGATGGTGGTTTTCAAGTCCCCTCAACCCTGCTGGGTGGCAGCCACGTGCCTACCTCTGGAATCCCCCAGTCCTCTCAGCCCTCCAGCTGCCCAGGGCCAGCCTGAGGTGCAGGCAAGCCTCAGTGGTGGCTGCCCAGCTGCCCAGGGCCACCTGAGGCTCAGGTAACCAGGGCTGGATGAACCTTGCAGCAGATGTATGATGGGGTGTCACCTTCCCCTGATCGCCGGGTTGCCTCTCGCCCCTGAGGGCTCCTACACTGTGAGAGGAATCAGGCTGGCTGAGGAACTCCCCACATCCAGTGTATGAATTTTCATGCATGGGGCCTCTAGTTGAGAATAAAAGCACAAACATATGGAGAGAAAAACATACGCTCTCAGGATGCCAGTCATATCTGCAGAGAAGCAGAGAATGGTATGGAGACCTTCATCTGCATCTATAACAGTCTGTTACTTTAAGAAGAAATAGAAATAGCAAATAAAAACAACGTGTTTATGATGAAAATGTGTTCACTGCAATGTGCTCTAGCTTTGAAATGCATGAGATATTTTCATAACTTTGTCAGAAAGACAAACCTGCTCCAATAGCTATCACTCCTATTGTCCCCATTCCCAGCTGGCCACAGGCTTTTCTGAAAGTGCCCTATGAATGTCACCCTTGGGGCAGGAGTTAGGCAGGGGGCTTGTTGGGTGTCATCCTGCACCAGTGGATGCTGGGAAACACATACCCGTTGGTGTGATGGATTGCATAGTCCACAAAGCCATATTCTTTGACTCCGCACTCAATGTCCGTGACACCATAGGATCTGGGTGACAAAATAATTGCCCTACCACCCGACAAATGCTTTATGAATACTGGGAGAGAGAGAGAGAAACGGAAGAGGATTCTGTAGCAATCTATTGCACCAGTGAGCCACCTCCCAACCGCTCCCCTGTTAATAACTGGTGCGCATTTCCCAGGCACAATGGATGAATACTCAGCTCTGTTTCCAACCACAGTTTCAGGAAAACAAGGAGAAAGGCTCTGTCCCACCTATAAGTTGAGGGTTGACTTGCTAAGATGATGATTGAACACTAGTGAGAATGGGAGCTATGGTGGGAAACTTAACACCTTCAATCTTTTTTAAAAAATAGATTCCAGAGAGGAAGGGAGAGGGAGATAGAAACATCAATGATGAGAGAGAATCATTTATCAGTTGCCTCCTGCATGCCCCCCACTGGGGATGAAGCCTGCAAATTGGGCAGGTGCCCTGCCCAGGAATCAAACCATGACCTCCTAGTTCATAGGTCGATGCTCAACCATTGAGCCACACCAGCTAGGCTACACCATCAATCTTAATGATGGAGAGTTTGGGGTTTGCTGAGGTCAGGGAGTGTCATGGAAACTCATGTTGTTGTTGTTGTTGTTCTTCTTCTTCTTCTTCTTCTTCCTTAATGTTTTTATTGATCTTTAGAGAAAGAGGAAGGGGGAGGGAGATAGAAACATCTATGATGAGTATCATTGATTGGCTACATACTGTACGCCCCACCCTGGGGATCAAGCCCACAACTTGGGCATGTGCCTGAATCAGGAATCAAATCAGTGACCTCTTGGTCAATAGGTCAATGCTCAATCACTGAGCAACACTGGCAACTCATATTCTTGTATAATCACTGCTGGCTCTGGGGCCTGCTTGCTGGGTCTTTTCTTCTGCTGGTAAGGTCGGGAGTAGAGCACCGCCCCAGGAGGAGAATGGTACAGAGGAAGGGAAGGCAGCTGGCACGCCTGTTCGTCTTCACTGGCAGGAGGCAAGGGCGAGTGAGATTATGCAGCATTAGGGCAGGAGTCTGGGCGCTGCGCACCCGGATGTCCTTATCAGCATTGCCACTCGCTGTCTGTGCAACCCTGGGTGAGCGCCTCCCCCTCGCCAAGGCCAAATAAATGAAACTATATGCTAATGAGGCTGAATATCTGGCTCCCACAACTGTGGACCATTTGGGAAGAAAAATTCCCACAAAAATGCTTTAGAAAGGGTTAAGCCTGTCAGGATATTAGCTGTCCTAGCACACGCTGTGGTTGTGTAATGTGTGATGTAGTGAGGCCATTCCCGCTGATCTGTGTAGCATGTGCCATGGCTCAGGGGGCTTACAAAGGGAAGGGATGAGGGAGAGGGAGGCAGGAAAGAAGGAGAGATGATGGAGGAGGAAGGCAAAGAATGGGGGTGGGGTGGCAAAGGAGGAGGGAGGTAAAGAGAGAGGCAAGAGCCCAGCCGGCAAGACTCAGTGGTTGAGCATCTACCTAGGAACCAGGAAGGAGGTCACGGTTCGATTCCTGGTCAGGGCACATGCCTGGGTTGTGGGCAAGATCCCCAGTGGGGGGCATGCAGAAGGCCTGGGCATAGCCTGGTCAATGATTCTCTCATCATTGAGGTTTCTGTGTGTCTCTCTCTCTCCCTTCCTCTCTGAAATCAGTAAAAAAAAAAAAAAAAAAAAAAAAAAAAAAAAAAAAAAAAAAAAAAAAGTATTTTTTTTTTTTAAGAGAGAGAGGCAAGATAGAAGGAAAGTGAGAAGTGAGGAGGAAGAAGGGGCTGGAGGGATGGAGCGAGAGAGAAGGGACTAGCGAAGCTTGTCTCCTCATCACTCAGCACTGTTTATGGCTCTGGGCAGTAGCTCAGCCATCTTAATATTGTCACCGGCAACGTGCAGATAATTTAACCAGCCTCTCAAAATACTGCAGAGTCATTTTCTAAGACACACACACACACACACACACACACACACACACACACAAAGAACTCTCCAAAATAAACCCAGCGTGCACACTCCCCAGGTCCTAATGGCCAGCACAGCCCGAGCAGTGGGAGGGAATGGAGTGGTTTGCGGTGCGCATGTCCAGGCTTCACATGCTTCAGCTGCACTGCATTGCCTCTTTGGAAAGACAATTACCAGCTCCATGATATGTCCCTGTGTGTTTCTTGGCCGGAGGGGCCACTGTCTACATGAGAGGATGCTGCTGACAGAGCCGGGAGCGGGTGCTGGGCAGTCAGAGGCTCCTGCAGAGACTCAGCCTGCACTCGGCCTCTGGCCTTGCTTAGATGCTCGCCTCAGCGGTGAACACACAGCTGCAGAAAGTCCTCTATGCTTCAAGCCATGAGCCATGGCCTTAGCTTAACATTCTAACAAGACAACTTAGGCAAACCAGATAACAATAACTAAAACTCAGACAGCTGTCAGCATATGTGGGTTGGTGGTGAAAGCTCAGGGTTTTTGTTTTTGTTTTGTTTTTTGTTCCCTCTAAATTGTGAAAATTTCCAGAAATTTCTTTTTCTTTCCTCTATGCACCAAAAGCACATATTTTGAAGTGCCCCGAACACTAACACGTAGCATCAAAATCCTTTATGCTACTTAAGATAGGTCCCCATCAATTGTTCAGAAAGTACATGACCTACTCATTCACCTCTTTAGTTTTTAAAATATTTTTCTTGATTTTAGAGAGGAAGGGAGAGGGAGGGAGAGAGAAACATCAATGAGAAAGAAACATCAATGAGAAAGAATCACTGATTGGCTGCCTTCTGCATGCCCCCTACTGGGAAATGAGCCTGCAACCAGGCATATACTGCATAATACATCATGGAATACTATGCAGCAGTAAAAAAGAAGAAATATCTTGCCCCTTGTGACAGCATGGAGGGATCTGGAGAGTATCATGCTTAGTGAAATAAATCAGTCAGAGAAAGACATGACCTCACTCATATGTGAAATCTAATGAACAAAATAAACTGATAGAGTGGATCCAGAGACTTGGAAACATGGAACAGAGCAGGGAATCTTGGAAGGAAGGCAGGGGAGGGTGGGTGGGAGATACTCAACCAAAGACCTTATATGCATAGCCCATGGACACTGACAATGGGATGGTGAGGGCCTGGGGCAGGGGGTGGGATGGGTTGGAGGGGACTGATGGGGGAAAAAGAGGAACATATGTAATACTTTCAACAATAAAGATTTTTTTTAAAAAGGAGAACTAGGGCATGGACATCTATGGAGGAGGGCATTGTATTGCCTACAATAGGCCTTCACTATGAGAATGAGGGGGAAAGATGCACTATTTTAAGTCACCAGCTCAGTCACCTGGGCTTGCCAAAACTGAGCTGAAGAATATGCACATTGTTTATAGAAATAAGTGGGTGCTTGGCACCTGGCTTTACGGCCAAGACGAGAAGGGGTGACACAGGCAGCCTGAGTGGCATGGGCCTTTGTGGGAGCCAGATGCCGTCTGCATGCTGGAGGAGGAAGGGACATTAATGGTGTGGGGCCATCTTCTCATGGGGAAGAAGTTCCCTGCCCAGGAAGCTTGTCATGGGGTTCAGTGTGGCCCTAATCTTGGGGCTGCTGTTACGTTTGCTATGTTTCACTTTGCTCTGTGTTTTAAGGTCTCTGGGGTTAGAAACTGTAATTTGAATTTTACAAGTGTCCCCCGCACCACCCCAACTCAAAGAATAATGTTTAATTTATACTGTTTCTATGTAAAAAATATCTAGGATTAAATTTTTTTAAAAAATTATAATAAAACAGTATTTCACTGCCTCCTGCACGCCCCACAGTGGAGATCGAGCCCACAACCTGAGCATGTGCCCTTGACCAGAACCAAACCCAGGACCCATCAGTCCACAGGCGGACACTAGTCCAAAGCAACTAGGGCAGGTGGTTTCTAATATATGATTTCCATAGCTGTTACTGCTCTTTAAGCATTCCAAATATGCAAATATAAAAAGGTTCCAAAATTAAATTTTTCTCTCCTCATGCATTAAGTCCAGAGTAGTTCTATTCATTAAAGGTCAAACAGAACTCAAGTTGCTTAAAGAGCAAAAAGAAGACTAGAAATGCTGAATATTTCATCAACTATATTTGCTTAATTGATCCTTTCCATTGTATCTGTGTACACAGGCTCACAAAAAGACACATTCCTGGGAAGTTGAATTTCAAGGGTTTGTTTCCAATCATGGATGATTCTAGAAAACACAGTCTTAACATTTGATTTGCTACCTGGGTAACACCCCTTCAAATCTGGTATCCATGCCTCATCATTTTGCTCCTACACTTGGAAGAAGATGCTGAAACTAGATAGTGTCCATTTCAGGGACAGGGCATGACTTGAGCAGACATCCAAAAGAAGGATCTATGTTGGATGCTTTTCCCTGGAAGGAAATTTGTTTTTAAAATATATATTTTATTGACTTTTTTTTACAGAGAGGAAGGGAGAGGGATAGAGAGTTAGAAACATTGATGAGAGATAATCATTGATCAGCTGCCTCTTGCACACCCCCTACTGGGGCTGTGCCCGCAACCAAGGTACATGCTCTTGACTGGAATCAAACCCGGGACCTTTCAGTCTGCAGGCCGACGCTCTATCCACTGAGCCACACCCATCTCGGCAGGAAATTTAATTTGAGTTAATAAAAATAGCAGGAAAGAGGAAATAAAATGGAAAACGTGCCAAAACTTAATTCACTGCAACATAATGTTGTCTAGCAAGTTTATCTTGGGCCCCTACCAAACGATTTAAGTTTCTGAAACATCTCAAAAATAGCTTAACCCAAAGACTATGACATCATATAGCTCCCAGTTAGATTTATATGTTTAAACAACTGTGGGTGATTTCTGAAATTTAACAATGGGTAAGACTAGAAATATAGCATAAAGCAAAAGTTTCAAATTTCTGAAATATCTCAAAAATAGTTTAACCCAAAGACTATGACATCATATAGCTCCAAGTTAGATTTATATGTTTAAACAACTGTGGGTGATCTCTGAAATTTAACAATGGGTAAAACTAGAAATATAGCATAAATGAAGTTTCTATAGATTAAAAAAAGAATGATCTCTTGTCCTTAGGTGCAAATTTAGATTGCAAAATATTAAAATTACTTAGATACAAAGAGAGCCATCCCCAATGCATCCATATCCAAGGTTAAACCATAAGTTGTGCCTATGTCCTCATTCCCTGCTCTATTCCCTGTATTTTGAGAATATTGTGTTTTAAATAATCATCAAATGTAGCCTTGAACCACAAAGCGAAAAGCAGAAATGAGAGCAGCCACAGTAGGTAGACTGTTGCAGCAACAGGCATACAAAGCAAGAAAAGATAGGTTCACTCAGTACGCAGGCTCAAGGGTTGGTATGGAAGCAGAGAGGGAGAAAGGAGAGAGAAACCCATCAGGAAGCCAGGCCTGATTCATCTAACCAGCCAGCCTGCCTGCCCCGTTTGAGAGGAACTGTCCTAGGTCCTGAAATAGGCATTGGCCTTAGCCTTGATTCCTCTGATGACAATATGACATTTTCACTAGTCAACGGCATTGGCTCAAGACACATTCCTTTCCTTGCCTTCTGCCATGAGCCACTCTGCATTTTCTGCTGTCTGCCTCTGTACCTGCTCCTGGCTTGGGACAGGTCTGTCTGAAGGGGGAAAATCAGAATACCTGAAACTCATACAGAAAGCTGTTTAAAGGTTTAATGATTTATTTCCTTTCACTATTCTCCAGCTTCTTCACCGCCCACTCAATTTCCAACTGAGAATGATGGAAAATTCAATAGTATTTGTAAATAGGAATCTTTATGTCTTCTGCACACTACAGAACTCTGTTTTCATGTTAATCGCCTCCTCCTCACTTAGTAACTGGAGATGATTAATTATGCACATTGATGTTTAAAAACCACATGTATTCTGTTTAGTTATTACTAACCTGAGGGGTTCAAATCACTAACTTCCTCCACAAATGAGCTCACTTTTGTTGAACCAGGCAGAAAAAAATTTATAATCTTTTAAAAATAGTTACATTAATCCACTGAAAGGAACATCCCCCCCCCCCATTTTTACAGGGTTCAACTAATTACTACACCAAGCCCTTGAATACATTGCCTCCCAGTATATACTGTAGGGGATTCACGTTATCTATTACCATTCTTAAGCACTGGAGAAACCATCTAATTAAATACACGATGGATTTCTTATGCCTGTGTAGATTAACGTCAGTGCTCCTCACTTCTGCACCTCACTTTGGTCATCAACACCTCCAAACTGCCACACTGGAATGTTTTCAGTGACAGACTTAAAATATCCTCTGATCCAACTCCAGAAAAAGACATCTGACCAGTAATTCACACAGCAGACACACTTCTGAGTCAGGTGTCTGTCAGCATTCAAATAGGCTCAGGAAGCATATTCTAGAAATATACTGATTTATCCAAATCCCTGAAAAGTCCCATCAAATTCAAGTCTGTGCCAGGGACACAGTCTTGAGGGGTTCCAGATGAGACCACTCCAAAGAACGCTGCTTTGACATGTGAATTCTTTCGAGATAAGAGCCATTGAGAACCAGCCAGAGCTCTAAAAACAGGGCACACGTTGTCGTTTTGTAAAGGAAATTTCCATTCCTAGAGATGAATCCCACTTCTTAACCAGGAAGAGGAAGACTCTTAACAACTATCGAGGGAAAGGCTCTGGCTTAAATAAATACATTTCCCAGTGAGCTGCAGTAAACTTCATTCTCGGTGATAAAATATTAGATGCACTCCTATAAAGCCATGAATAAAGCAATAGTCTCTTCTCAACTAATCGACAGCAAAATAATGTGTGAATGGATAAATTTGTTACGTACATACTTTAGAATAGCACGAAGCTGCAAAAAAAATCAATTACATTTATATGTACTGACAAGGACAAATAATCATAATATATTGTCAAGTGAAATAACATGAATTTTCCAGAACGATTTCATTAATGCTGAAAAGGGAGGGAAATGGTGTATGTGTGTCTATGTAAAAAAAATTTGTGAGTTTATCTGAGCCAACCTGTCAGGGAACCAAAATCTCAGCGCATTAAGATAATGCTCCCAGAGAATGCCAGCTTAGCACCTTATTTTATATATTACAATCAAAAGAGAAGAGGTAGGTGGGAGGTGGGAGCGAGCAAAGGGTGGGGAACACCTCTGGGATTGGATAAAAAGTAAAATGAGTCCTAGCTGGTCTTGCTCAGTGGATAGAGCATCAATCAACCTGAAGGGTCTCAGGTTCGATTCCGTTCAAGGGCACATGCCTGGGTTGAGGGCTCAATCCCCAGTGGGGGCAGGCAGGAGACAGCCGATCAATGATTACCTCTCATCACTGATAGTCTCTCTCTCTCTCTCTCTCTCTCTCTCTCTCTCTCTCTCTGTCTCTTTCTCTCTCCCCTCCCTTCCTCTCTGAAATCAATAAAAATATATTTTTTTAAAAGTAAAATGATACATCTTTTACATGGGTGGGGACAGGATAGTCAATAGTCAAAATTAACAAGACACAAATAACAATGGTAGTCGCTGCTCTGGCCCATCAGTTGCACCCTGAGGGTCCAGAAAAAGGGGAGTTATCTTGACATTCAAAAGGAATGTTATCCTAGATGCAAAAGACAATAGACAGGCTCAGTTAAGGTAAACACTGGCCTTTGTCAGGGAAGATTCTAGTGTAGGACATGACTAAACTGCTTTTAATTTAAAAAGTTTTAATTTCAGACTGCCCTTTACATCACTAAGTGTATTAAACTTTATAAAAATTAGTTATGAAAGCAGTGCATGAGAAACGGTGTACCGCATCATGGCATACCATTTTTATTTGTTAGCATTTGTTTTTCTACTTACTCTTCAATGAGCTTACAAGTCATTTTATTTGATGATTGAGTCGTACATGAAATACAATGCTTGTTTTAGGTCAATACTTCTTGAAGTAATTTCTGCTTGTGTTTATTGTTTGTTTTTGTTAATCCTCACCCAATGATTTTTTTTGCATTGATTTTTAGGGAGAGTGAAAGAGAGAGGGAAATACAGAGAGACATCGATGTGAGAGGGACATAGTATGTTCCATTGACTGGAATCAAACCTGGGACCCTTTGGTCCGCAGGCCAACGCTCTATCCACTGAGCCAAACCGGCGAGGGCTATTTCTGCTTGTGAGTGACAGGTGATACCCTCTGTGTTCCTTGTGTAACTTCATTTCACTGAACTCAGTGCTGGGCAAGATCTCAAGTGTCATGAGGAAAGCAACAGAAAGGGTTCATGGAAATACCCTAAGAGGAAGCAGGCTCCTCAAGTTTTGAAAACCCCGTACTTCCAGGCCCAGAACAAGAATTTCTTAGTTATAGACCATCCAGTAAACACAGTCCTTAGGAAAGCAATCCTAAAGCAAAGATAAAAAGATAGAGGTAGGAGAATCCATTGTCACCATAACTCAAAAGCTGATATGTGCCCGAAACCGGTTTGGCTCAGTGGTAGAGCGTCGGTCTGCAGACTGAAAGGTCCCGGGTTCGATTCCGGTCAAGGGCATGTACATTGGTTGCGGGCACATCCCCGGTAGGGGGTGTGCAAGAGGCAGCTGGTCGATGTTTCTTGCTCATTGACATTTCTAGCTCTCTATCTCTCTCCCTTCCTCTCTGTAAAATATCAATAAAATATATATATTTTTAAAAAGCTGATACGTGGGGGTTTTGTTTCTGTTTTTGTTGTTGTTGTTGTTGTTTGTTTGTTTGTTTTCATCCTCAAATCCTCACCTGAGGAGTGAGGATATTTTTTTCATTGTTCTTTAGAGAGTGAGTAGGTGGTAGATAGGAGGAGGGGGAGAGAGAGAAAGAAAGGAAGAAAACTACCCACATGACACACACACATCAATTGATTGCCTTCCACAGATGCCTCCACCTGGGCTGGGGATTGAACCTGCAACCGAGGTATGTACCCTTGACTGGGAATGGAACCTGTGACCCTTCAATCCAAGGTGAAATACTCTAACCATTGATCAAACCGGCCAGAGCAAAAATTGATATGTTTTAAGTGATTGTTGGTGAACTCAGAATAGATAGCTAATACTGTAGGAGGTGGCTAACACTGGTTTAGGATGATGTCATTGAAGTGGTTAATCTACCTGAGCTTTTGAAAAAGTAAACTTCAGTGATTATAGCTGTGATTTCATTCTTTAATATTTCAGGTGCTAGCAAGGCTTGGTGAGAAAGGGCAGTTTTCTGTATTTATTAAAAGATATAATTGCCCTGACCTGTTTTGCTCAGTAAATAGAGCATCGGCCTGGGGACTCAAGGGTCTCAGATTCGATTCCGGTCAAGGGCATGTACCTTGGTTGCGGGCACATCCCCAGTAGGAGGTGTGCAGGAGGAAGCTGATCAATGTTTCTCTCTCATCAATGTTTCTAACTCTCTATCCATCTCCCTTCATCTCTGTAAAAAATCAATAAAAAAATATATATATTTAATATATATATTTAATATATATATATAATTGATACATAACATAGGGACAATATAACCAAATCAAAATCCATGATTTAAATATTTAAATACATTCCATTTATGACACAGAAGAAATGACACAAGAGCAACTAAAAATAGTAATTCCAATTTTGATTCTTTTCAGTGAAGCTGATGAGACTAAATTATGCTCTGTTCAGAAACATCATCATCAGTAACGTAACAAATTGACAAACGGAAGCAGAAAGGACAGCTGCCAAATGGGGGGTAATTAAAATAAATGCATGTCTTCATTATATACACATTAAATTTACCATACAATTTACTGTATAGTGTTTGTATTCTTTGCTTCAAATAATTTTATAGCACCAAAATATTTTTTTCTAAAAATAAGTACTAGAAATTAAACTTACACAGTGGCAAAAACAAAACAAAACAAAAACCAAAACCACAACAACCCACAGCCAATTTACTTGTAAATACATTTTTTACTATTTTAAACCATAATTTGTAGGAGTCATTTGAATAGACATAATTATATAACTACTAAAATATATAATGATCATTGCAACATTGTTTGTTATAATAAAACTAGACACACCCCACATGTTCATCAATATGGGGGTTGCTAAATAAATCCTGGTATATTCCTACCAGGGAATGTTATGGAAAAAATTGAAAAATTTCTCTTTTCATTTTTAAAAAATATTTTTATTGTTTAAAGTATTACATATATTAGTACAAATATCTCCTTTTTTCCCCATTGACCTTCCCCCAGCTTCCCCTACTCCCTCGCTTTTCTTCCACACAGTCCAAATAATTATTACTTAAAATGTCTCATTTCCAACCTAATTTCTAAAATGTCTAATTACACATCCTACAAACATCAAATCAGAATCAAAATCAAAACGTGAATGCTCCCCTCCCATCCTCCCCTTGTTCACTACCCTCCTTCCTGCTCTGTGGCCTTTAAAAATTTTGTTTTGGGTCCATTAGAGACACTTTCTTTGCATTCCATTACATCCTTACATTGCTAGGAAAACAAAGCCAGGCTTTTCCCTCCTGAGGTTTCCGTCACGGTTCATTGTGGCCACTGAGGTCGTCAGCAGAGTGAAAGCGAACGAAAGGGAAAGAAGCAGGATAGCCTGGCTTTTGTCTACAATTCAGTGTTTCCCAAACTTTGGACATATGTGTACCCCTTCTATAATTTTCATAACGCTGAGTACCCCTCATAAAAAAAAGATGTATTATATATATACAAAATTGATTTTTTTACAGAGAGGAAGAGAGAGGGATAGAGAGTTAGAAACATCGATGAGAGAGAATCACCAATCAGCTGCCTCTTGCACACCCCCTACTGGGGATGTGCCCACAACCAAGGTACATGCCCTTGACTGGAATCGAACCCGGGACCTTTCAGTCCACAGGCCAACGCTCTATCCACTGAGCCAAACCGGTTTTGGCTGGGTGTATTTTAATAACAATCAAAATGCATTTATTTTTTTATATTTTGGTACATACACAAAATAATAATAAATGAAAAATAAAATTATTCATAATAAAATATAAATAAAAGTTATATTATAAATAACATTTATTTGGATCAATGAGAAGGATGAAATTGACTTGACTCATGAGAACGTCGGATTAGGTGCAGCTAAGCACGGTGCAGTGCATATCCCCACCAAACTCCGGTGCAACACGTACCCCCACCAAACTCTTCCTGTACCCCTGGGGTACGTGTACCACACTTTAGGAAACACTGTAAACACATCAAAGCCGGGGGTCATCGCTGCACAATTGTTTCCCCAGCCTGGGAGGATCACAACCAGTGATTTCAAACACACCAGCATAACCAGGCGTCATCATCACAGTTAGAAACCAGATGACAGCTTCAGAGCACAGTTTCATGAGAACCGGGTGTTTGTCTCTCTTTTCAGCACCCTCAAGGCTGTGGACAGCACCAGCTGGGACAGCCATGTGCACTGAGGCACAGAAAAACTGGCCTTTTATGAATGGAAGGCAACCAGACTGATAGATATAGCTTATTTACCACGTCTCTCCCTGCCTCCCGCCTCAAGCCATTAGGCATCATCTTCCTCTACCTATTTTTTGCTTCCATCTAAAAATCTGTAAGAAACTCTTTGCAAGGAAAGCAACCCACCTCCCCTTTAAAAAATATTTAGTGTTATTAATTTCAGAGAGAAGGGAGAGGGAGGGAGAGATAGAAACATCCATGAGGAGAGAGAATCACTGATTGGCTGCCTCCTGCACACCCCACACTGAGGATGGAGCCCACAACCAGGGCATGTGCCCTGATCAGGAATCGAACTGTGACCTCCTGGTTCATAGTCTGATGGTCAACCACTGAGCCACACCAGCTGGGGCTCCCTTTTTTGAGTGCGCTGATGCAGGCACTGGAAACATCTATACATCCTGACAAATAAATTTTGACTTGTCACATTGCACCTTTATAATTTTTCTTATCAAATCTGTTCCATTAGGTTAACTTTTTGTGATACATGCCTTCTCCCCACCCCCCACTCCCTTTTGATTTTTGGAAGATCTGTTCCAGTTGGAACCTTCCATTTTCATCAGATCAGAGTTCATTAAGCTCAATTCAACAAATATTTCCTGACCAGATGGTGACCAAAATGAAGTCGGTGTCCAGATGAAAATAGGCACTCTCATGGTGATGACCGTCTAGGGAGAATGGGCAAATGCTTAAACAACACACACAACAAAGCAGTGAATCCGATGGAGGGGGAGTGGGGGAGGGCAGGGCAATGAGGATGGATGGGGAGTGCATGTGTCAGAATTTTAAGAAACTATTCAACATTGTGAGGAAACAAGACAAATCAGCCATAACACCGAGGACAGGTGCGGGGAGCAGAGGGACAGCTCTGGCCATGGGAGATCTCAGTCTGTCACCTTCCCGCCAGCTTGTCCTTTAAACTGCCATCTACGGCTCTGCAGTGCAGGGAAGCCTGCACACTGGAGCCATAATTGGAACTGAGTGACAACGCATCTGTTTCTGAAATGGCATCATCAGGACTTTAAAGAGGCTTCCCATTAAGAACTGTCCACAGGTCGGTTGTGCACCTGAAGGTTTTCTTCCTGCATTTTTTTTTCATTCATGATGTGTAAACCTTGATTACGCTTGCTCCCACATGCAATTGTTTCCCACCTGAAAAATATAGCTTAAGTTTTTAAAATGTTTAACATGTGTTTATTGACTTTTACGGAGAGGGTAAGGGAGAGCCTAGAGAGAGAGAAATATCCATGAGAGGAACATCAATGATCAGCTGCCTTCTGTATACCCCCTACTGGGGATCAAGCCCGCAACCTGGGCCAATGCTCAACCACTGAGCCACATTGGCCCGGATTAAGTTTAATTCTTGGGTGTTTTAGAAGTATCTTGAATCTTGCCATATGTCAAAGATTTACACAGAGAAAATGTGGTCCAAGTTTATAATACCTTTACGTTGACTTTTTAAATATATATATATTTTATTGATTTTTTACAGAGAGGAAGAGATAGGGATAGAGAGTTAGAAACATTGATGGGAGAGAAACATTAGTCAGCTGCCTCCTGCACACCCCCTACTGGAGATGTGCCCGCAATCAAGGTACATGCCCTTGACTGGAATCAAACCCGGGACCCTTCAGTCCACAGACTGACACTATCCAATGAGCCAAACCAGCCAGGGCTATGTTGACTTTTTAAATTAACCTTGTCATTTCCCTTGAAACTTCTCTACCGTCCTTAATACCTCAGTTCTTGGCCCTAAATACTGCCATATTCGAGATTTATTGCCATTAAAGAATTCATGTTAATTGATTGAAGGTACTATTTTGTTGGAGATAAAGTGAAAGAGTTGAGAGAACACCTTTCTGTGAGAAACTTGAAAAGGAATCAAACTATTGGGAGGGAGCCTGCCTCCATGATAACTGACTGGCTGTGGGACGAAGACACCCGGAGACTCAGTGACTGCATAGGAATGGCTGGTTGACTCACCAGTGTCTCAGAGTGACAGAACAAGGCAATAGATTTCATGCTCCTCGGTTTTCAATTCAGGGCTTTTCTGCTACCCCCGTGCTGCTATGGGAGAAAAGTATATATTCCTGTACCCACCCAAGCAGTCACCGAGCAATGTATTTGCAGAAATACCGTAAAGAAGACTTTATTTTCCTCAGATGCCCTCACGTCCCCACCCCCTTCTGATTCTTTCTCTGGATGAGATAAAAGCTACAACCCTATAAATTTCTTTGATGTGTTGGTTAGAGTCAGACCATCAATATTGCAAGCTCTACGCAAAAGACAAAGAGCTTTTAATGACCACAAGAAATACTTTTACAAGCTTCCTTACTCTATAAATCTGACAGAGTGATTTACAAAGGACTCATTTGAATCTACCTCCGAG
Source organism: Vespertilio murinus (assembly GCA_963924515.1). Classification (NCBI taxonomy): domain Eukaryota; kingdom Metazoa; phylum Chordata; class Mammalia; order Chiroptera; family Vespertilionidae; genus Vespertilio; species Vespertilio murinus. The sequence goes on along the minus strand of OZ004710.1, from coordinate 1,971,222 downwards.
TACAAGAAATGACCTCAAGAACAGACAGCCTGGTAAAATGCTGGCATCCTTCTTTAGCACAAGACAACCAAATGGCAGAAGCCACTGGACCCGACTGCTGTGTTTATTCACCATCTTATACAATTCAAAAAATTAAGAAGAGTTTTTTACACCATAAAATGATTAATGAACAAAATTATTGGTCCCATTTAATGAAAAATTTGATTTATATTTTTTATATTCAACACAGCTTAAAATTGCCTCCACTGACCAAGATTTTACTTCCTTCTTCTGTGCTCTGAAACACTTGAAATATATCTCTCCTCACACAGTGATATAACTGTTTACTTTCCTATATTCCTTTTTGACAGGACTTGGAGGAAAGGAAACATGATTTATTTCTTTTTCCTCACTTTAACAATTGCAGTGATTGGTATAATATTGTGCATTTGTTGAGTTCATGGATGGATGGGTGGGTGGATGGATGGATGGATGGATGAATGGTTGGTTGTATACTTGTGATGTCTGTTACTTTTCACCATCACCATCATATTAGGATTTGTACAACAGTTTTCTTTCTAAATTAGCATATACCTTCTGTAGTAAGGTTTCCTTTGTTACCCAGTCTACCAACAAAAGTACATTTATTATAAAAAATACTTGTGTACCCATCACCCACCTGAATAAAATATTACAAATGTATGGTGTATTAAAACCTCCCTCTGTGGGTTTGTGGTTTCTCCTTGTAATTCTGTAGCTATTCCATATCATAACGGTTTAGAATGTGTGTATCTTTAGGTTGACATGTACCTTTTTCCCCCCATTGTGTATAACAGTCTTTATTCCTAATACCAATTTTTGACTCAAAATATATTTTCTCATAAGACAATCAGCATGTCTATCTATCTCTTCCTAAGAATTTAGGAACCTTAGTGCATTTGAACTCTGAAAATACCCTGCATCAATTTCATGTGTCTCTGTAGCCCATTAGTCTATATTTTGCCTTTCTCTTTGGCCCTTGAACTTTGGACATTACCGTTGTCTCATACAGCTGTAATATTTAGATTTACCTCCGTTAGCATTCCCTCGTTTTTCCTTCTGAAGACTCAATTCTGAATTTAATTTCCTACTCGCCAAGGATCTTTGAAGGGTTACAGACCTGAGCACAGGGATAGAATACTGAAACGCCCCCACAGTGGCCAGGAGAAGCAGGTAACGTGCCCCACTAGGAAAGACAGAAGTCTTCCTTAGGAATCTTAAACTACAAACCAGCCCTCACGTGAGTTTGGGGTTCAGAGTTCAATGTTGATGTGATCTGGGACGCCTCAAGCCAGGGAAAGAAGAAATAAATTAAAATGGTTCCCTGTTTATAATGTCCCCAGAGGTCAAGAGAGAACATTCTTGGAAAGTACAACCCAAGAAGGAAATAATAAAACTTGTTTTCCTATTCTGGCTGGTTTGTCTCAGTGGTTAGAGCATCAACCCTCACACTGAAGGGTCTCAGGTTTGATTCCTGGTCCAGGGCACATGCCTCCATTTCAGGTTCAATCCTGGCTTGTGAAGGGGGCAACCAATCAAAGTGTCTCTTTCACATCAATGTTTCTCTCTTGTGCCCCCCCCCTTTATACTCTGTCTAAAAATCAATGAATCAATGGAAAAAATATATTTGGGCCCAGCCAGTGTTGCTCAGTAGCACAGTATTGACCTATGAACCAGGAGGTCACAGTTCAATTCCTGGTCAGGGCACATGCCTAGGTTACAGGCTCAATACCCAGTAGATGGCATGTAGGAGGCAGCCAATCAATGAGACTCATTATTTATGTTTCTCTCCCTCTCCCCTCCTCTCTGAAAATGAATAAAAAACACATTTTTTTAAAGAAAAAAACATCCTCAGGTGAGAATTAAAAAAAAAAAGTTGATTTCCAATGGTAGTGATCCTGGAAGTAAAGACAAAACATGTTGGAGAGAACCATCTTCAACCTGGGCCACAAACACATTCCTTATTATGTGCTTAGAATAAAGGCTGGCAAGGTGGTTCTCCAAAGGACCAGGAATTAAATATTTAGGGTTTACCGGCCATATGGTCTCCATTGCAACTCCCCAATTCTCCTGTTCAGCCTGACAGCAATATGGGCTCAGCCTCAGGAATGAACGAGTATGCCTGTGCTCCAATAAAAGTGCATCATAACACTGAAATCTGGATTTTGCATAATTCACAAATATCAATAAACTAGAGGCCCGGTGCACAAATTTGTGCATGGTGCACGGTGGCCTCCAGGGATCAGGCCAAAACCTGCAGCCCAGCACTGCCTGCAGCTCCTACCTGCCTCTCCCACTCATGCTGGACCCACTGTGCCTGCCGCAATCTCGGGCCACAGCAGCATTCACCAGCCACGAGCCCTGCATCTGGCACCCTCTCAAAGGGAGTGGCCTGCAGGATTGGGCTGAAACCGGCTCTCCAACTTCCCCCAAAGGATCCTGGATTGCCAGAGGGTGTAGGCCAAGCTGAAGGACCCCACTGGTGCATGATCAGGCTGGAGAGGGACCGTGGGAGGCCTCCAGGGCGTGTCTGGCCCATCTTGCTCAGTCCCAATAGGCAGGAACCCAACAGCAAGCTAACCTATGGGTCAGAGCATCTGCCCTCTGGTGCACATTATAGGGACTGGTCGACTGGTTGACTGCCTGCCCCCTGGTGGTCAGTGCATGTCATAGCAAGTGATTGAGCAGCCTTAGCATATCATTAGAATATTACACTTTGATTGGTTGTTTGGTTGTTCTGCCATTCAGTCTATTTGCATATTAGCCTTTTATTATATAGGATATTCTCATTTCTTTATTCACCTTCCCCCTCATAGCTAGACCAACGAAACTGATGCCTGGAAATGCTCAATTAAAGATGATGAAGTGAATGAATGTGGTCTTCGTAGAGGAATGCTCATGTCTTTCCAGCAATGGGACAACCAACAGGGTAGGAATGAGCTGCTCACTCACCATACCACACAACGTGGACATGCTATATAAGGCTGTGAAGCCACACACAGCCCAGGGTCTTTAGAATCAAGTCTTATAATGAGAGCAAAACAAAATGATATATGACTCAGGATTGCCAATTCTAAAGTAATCTAATCATTGCTAAGTTGATTTTAAATAAGAAAGATAGAAAAACTATGGGTGAATATTTTTCCAAGCCCAAATAAGATTTCTATCATTAGCCAAAACCGGTTTGGGTCAGTGGTAGAGCGTCAGTCTGCGGAATGAAAGGTCCCAGGTTCGATTCCAGTCCAGGGCATGTACGTTGGTTGCAGGCACATCCCCCGGTAGGGGGTGTGCAGGAGGTAGCTGGACGATGCTTCTCTCTCATCGACGTTTCTAGCTCTCTATCTCTCTCCCTTCCTCTCTGTAAAATATCAATAAAAAAAAAGATTTCTATCATTAGAAAAATTGGTAAAAATTAACTCAGATAAATGACATAGTAATTCATTCTTCCTGTCTGTTAAATTTTAAGGGCCCTTCTTATGATGACAAACTATATTTTCATATCACAGGATATTTTATCCTCTTAAAAAGAATTCACTGAGCCGAAACTAGTTTGGCTCAGTGGATAGAGCATCGGCCTATGGATTGAAAGGTCCCAGGTTTGATTCCAGTCAAGGGCATGTACCTTGGTTGTGGGCACATCCCCAATAGGAGGTGTGGACGAGGCAGCTGACCGACATTTCTCTCTCATCTATGTTTCTAGCTCTCTAGCTCTCTCCTTTCCTCTCTGTAAAAAATCAATAAAATATATTTAAAAACAAAATAATTCACTGAGTGGAATTGAAAAAAGCATTTGACTTCTCAGACCCACTATAAATTTTCTACCCTAGAGAATAACATGCAGCAGGAAACTTTTAATTCTGCTAAATAAGAACTGGGTACATACATTCCTCTCCTCCCACCACTTCATAAAAGAGAAAGAAAATCTTCAAACCAAAATGTAGGGAAACAATGTTATATTGTCAAAATGTAGTACATTAATTACATGTAGCTTTATGAAAAGCCTGTTAAACTGTAATTCTTTATTTTGTCAAATATATTTTATTGACTTCAGAAAGGAAAGGAGAGGGGGAGAGAGAGAGAGAAACATCAATGATGACAGAGAATCATTGATTGGCTGCCTCTTGCATACTCCCACTGGGGATGGAGCCCACAACCAGGCATGTGCCCTGACCTGGACTCAAACCCTGATCTCCTAGTTCATAGGTGATGCTCAACCACTGAGCAACACTGGCTGGGCATTAAGTTGTTGCTATTCTTTAAATGGTGTTACAGATTGCAAGAAAAATGTGACAAGACCCAAAGCCCTAACAATCTATAGCCCAGTGTTTGGGGACTATGGGACTATACAATATCTGAGGTCTCGTTTAAGTCTGAGATTTTAACACAATTCTTTTTTTTAGATATATTTTTATTGATTTCAGAGAGGAAAGCAAAGGGAAAGAGAGATAGAAACATCAATGATGAGAGAGAATCATTGACCAGCTGCCTCCTGAATGCCCCACACTGGGTACTGAGCCCACAACCCAGGCATGTACCCTGACCAGAATCGAATCATGACCTCCTGCTTCATAGGTTGATGCTCAACCACTGAGCCGCACCAGCCAGGCCACAATTAAGTTCTTTTTCTGCATCATTATATGATATTAAATGCCTCTCCTTTATAGACGCACTCAGAACAGATCACCCAAGACGGTTCTTTCAGAAGCTTTTAACTTTTCTTTATCTTCAACTTGATATTGAATTTACTTTCTAATTTACATCTTTATCAATCTCCATTATCTTCTTATTTGCTTTACAGGCTTGTATCTTCAGCTCACTAAATTAGCCATATATCATTTCCTGCTCCACTCAAAAAGTCACACATAGTCCTTTTCAAATGCGTATAATTGGCAGAACTTCGCTGATGACAGGGAAGAGTCTGGCTTTTATAAAACAGACATTTATGAAATTGGACAAAGAGGTCACTAACAACCTTTTCAAAGCTCCAAATGCCGGCCAAAGGCACCAGCAAGCAGAGAAGCATTGACTCCTGTAAAGCTCCCCAAACTGCAGGGGGTGTCTGTGGCCAGCTTTGGGGGCTGCTGCCCTATACAGCACCTGGGTAGGGACACAGGAACGGTACATGTATAGATATGAACCCTCACTGCTGAAGAGCGTTCACTTGGCTTGGAGCAGGGCTGAAACCCAGCCCCAGCAGTGAGGTCAGAAAAAATAGCAACTCAATAGGAAGCAAAAGGGGAAACCCACAGCCTGGCTGGTGTGGCTCAGTGGTTGAGAATCAACTTAGGAACCAGGAGGTTATGGTTCGATTCCTGGTCAGGGCACAGGCTCGATCCCCAGTAGGGGGCATGCAGGAGGCAGCCAATCCATGATTCTCTCTCATCATTGATGTTCCCATCTCTTTCCTTCTCCTTTCCTCTCTGAAACCAACAAAAAGATATTTTTAAAAAAAAGGTATGGGGTGGGGGGGGGGCACAGCCCTGCTGGCCTTGGCTGCAGGGTGAATGGGAAGCCAGGCAGGAATTTCACAGGGAGGTGGCCCTGGAAATGAAATGGCCTCAGTGAAGGACAGCTCTCCACACGCCGCCAACTGCCTGGGAAAATGACATGTGCAGGCATAGAGAGCCGGAAAGTAAAAAGGGAGCCAGACTTGAGGACTGCCTGAACTCTGAATGTGCTGCCAGCCCTCACCAGACTGATTGGCACAGTGTGGCACCGCACAGCTTGGCGTGTGTGAGCACAACTGCTGCCAATCAGTGCCTGGGTGTCCAGGTATGCGGACAGGGAAGTGGCACCCACATGTCCAGGAGGAGAATCCAAGTTAGGAAACACAAATAAACAGAGAGCAGCGAGCACACACCTAAGGAACACTTACAGAGCACACCACTCAAAGGAGCGCATGACACACTCCGCAGAATGGACCACGTCCTAGGCCACGAAAGAAGTTCCCAAAAGTTTAAAAGTACTGAACGATTTCGCTCAGCGGGCGTGGCTCAGTGACTGAGCATCAACCTATGAACCAGGAGGTCCTGGTTTGATTCCGGGCCAGGGCACATGCCCTGGTTGTGGGCGCGATTCCCAGTAGGGGGCGTGCAGGAGGCAGCCTATCCATGACTCTCTCTCATTCTTGATGTTTCTCTCCTTCTCCCTTCCTCTCTGAAATCAATAAAACATTTAAAAAATTAATGAGCCCTTACTGGTTTGGTTCAGTGGATAGAGCATCAGCCTGCAGACTGAAGGGTCCCAGGTTCAATTCTGGTCAAGGGCATATACCTTGGTTGCTGGCACATCCCCAGTAGGAGGTATGCAGGAGGCAGCTGATCAATGTTTCTCTCTCATCGATGTTTCTAACTCTCTATCCCTCTCCCTTCCTCTTTGTAAAAAATCAATAAAATATATATTTTAAAAAAGTAATGAACAACTTAAAGTATGTTCTTCAACTACAGCAGAATCCTTAGAAAACAACAACCAAAAAGCATTTAGGAAGTCACTAAATATTTGGAAATGAAACAATTTATAAATACTATGTAGGTAAAAAAGAAATCACAAAGATAATTAGAAAGTACTTGAAATGGAACATGACAAAGTCACATGTTAAAATTTTTACATAGCAGCACTTAGGGATAATTTTTAGCTCTAAAGACCTATACTAGAGGAGGAAAAGGGTCTCAAGACAATAATCTGCTTCCACCTTAAGAAATCAGGAAAAATCAGAAATTACATCCAAAGCCAGCAGGAAAAGAAATCATACAGATGATATGGGAAGTCAATCAAGCAGAAAACAGAACAATAAGAAAAGCAATCAGTAAAATTGGTAAACTTCTATTCAGCTTGGCCAAAGAAGCAGAAACCAATTGCCACAATCAGAAATGAAAGCTGGCACATCACCACCCCTCTAGGAAAGCTAAATAGATTATAAGAAAATATGATGCACACATTTATACCAACATACTATGCAAATTAGGTGAAATGGACAAATTCTAAAAAACACATTTCGATGATAGGCCTAAATGTAAGCGCGGAAACGAAATCTTCCAGGAAACAGGAGAATACCCTTGTGCAGCTAAGTTAGGCGATGACTGATTAGAGGGAGACATGAAAAGCGCACCCTCTACCTCTAACAACAATGGGTAAATTGGACTTCATCAAATCTGCTCTACAAAGATCCTGTTAGGAAAATGAACAAGCACTAGGCAGACCTGGGTGAAACTATTTTCCAAGCACAGATCTCAGGGGTTTGTTTGCACCTAGAACCATGACAATGAAAATAAATGAGCCGACAAAACACCATCACGAGGAAAAATCAAGATCATGATGCTATACCATCCCACATCTCCTAGGGCTGTGGTCGGCAAACTGTGGCTTGCGAGCCACATGTGGCTCTTTGGCCCCCTGGGTGTGGCTCTTCCACAAAACACCATAGCCTGGGCAAGTCTATGTTGAAGAAGTGATGTTAGAAGAAGTTTAGTTTAAAAAATGTGGCTCTCCAAAGAAATTTCATTCGTTGTCCTGTTGATATTGGGCTCTGTTGACTAATGAGTTTGCCGACCACTGCCCTAGGAGGACTCCAATATGACGGAAAACTATCAAGTGCCCGGTGGGGGATGGATTAACGGAAAACCTCATCCACTGTTACTGGGAATCAGAGTGGTACAGCCACCTTGGGTAAGTACCAGTATTCAGCATTTATGAAAAACTTGAAGCTACATTCAGTAGACAATCCCAGAAATCCCACCCTAGATAATTACCCCGGAGGAGAAATTACATGTTACAAAAGACTAGCACAGCTTTTTTATCCACTCATTTGCTGATGGGCACTTGGGCTGCTTTCAAACCTTATCTATTGTAAAGAACGTTGCAAAGAACGCAGGGGTGTATATATTCATTCGAATTAGTGTTGGGCGTTTCTTCAGATATATTCCCAGAAGTGGAATTGCTGGATCATACGGCAGCTTTTTGTTTTTTATTTTTTTTAGAGGTGACTCCATTCTGCTTCCACAGTGCCTGCCCCAGCCTGCATTCCCACCAGCAGTGCAGGAGGGTGCCCTTTCTCCCCATCCTCCCCAGCACTTGTCATTTGTTGCTTCAGTGATAGCAGCCATTCTGACAGGTGTGAAGTGGTACCTTATTGTGCTTTTAAGTGGCATTTCGTGGATGATTCGTGACACTGAGCATCTTTTCTTGTCTCTTGGCCATCTGTCTGTCCTCTTTGGAGAAGTGTCTGTTCAGGTCCTTTGCCCACTTTTCAATTGGATTTTTTTTTTTTTTTGGTGTTTGATACGTTAAGGTCTTTGTAAATTTTGGATATGAACCACTTTTCAAATGTATCATTGATGAATATGTTCTTGCATTCAGTAGGCTGTCTTCATTTTGTGGATTGTTTATAATAAATTTATTCATAATTAGTCAAAAACTGCAAAGGCATGCATACCATTCACTGGTGACTGGATAAACAAATTTAATACACTGAGTGGCCAGATTATTATGATCTCTGAACGCATAATAATCTGGCCACTCAGAGTGTGTGTGTGTGTGTGTGTGTGTGTGTGTGTGTGTGTTTGTGTGTGTGTTAGAGGCCCAGTGTATAAATTCCATGAATTCATGCATGGGTGGGGTCCAGTCAGCCTGGCCAGGGGGAGGGGACAGGGGTGGTTGGCCGGCCTGCCTGCTGGTTGAACTCTGATGGTTGAAGTCGAGGGGACAATTTACATATTAGCCTTTTACTATATAGGATATACACTGAGTGGCCAGATTACTATGCATCCAGAGATCATCATAATCCGGTCACTCAGTGGATATCCATACAATGCACATTATTCCACAATAAAGAGGAACAAACTAGAGGAATTGGCTCCTGAGATTGCTAGGGAGCTGGAGACACAGGAGAAGAAACGCTTGAAAAGGGGAAGGAAATGATTGGTTGCAACCGCCCTTGCATGTTCAGAAAACAGCAGCACCCCTGGCTGGTTTGACTCAACACAGAGAGCATCAGCCTGTGAACTGAAGGGTCCTAAGTTTGATTCTAGCCAGGGCACATGCCCTGGTTGCAGGCACATCCCCAGTGTGGGACGTGCAGGAGGCAGCTGATCCATGATTGTCTCTCATCATTGATGTTTCTATCTCCTCTCATCTCCTCTCTGTTATCAAGGGAAAAATATTTTTAAAAATGCTCCAAAAGCTATCCCAGGAAGATGAGAATGGACAGTATCCAGGTGGGATTCTCACCACCCAGTTACCCACCCATTATCTCCCAATGAAAACCGATTCATGAGGGGAAAATAAAAGAAACAAACTATGGATACAAACAAAATCATGGATGAATCTCAGAAGCCCTTTGCTAAGTTAAACAACCCAGCCACAAAAGGTCACACACTGCAGGGTGCCATTTATATCACGCACTGAAAAATTCAAAGCAATAAGGACAGAAATCAGATCAGGGGCCAGGGTCAGGGGAGAGGAGACAGGTGTAAGGGAGCATGAGGGAACTTTCTAGAAGGATGGAAATGTTTTATATCTTTTTAAAAATATCTGTCTTCATTGTTGAAAGTATAGATGGTCCCCTTTTCTCCACCATTGATCCCTCTACCCGGCTCCTGCCCCATCCCCACCCCAAGCCTTCTATCTTTAAAAAAAAAAAAAATATATATATATATATATATATATATATATATATATATATATATATAATTGATTTTTACAGAGAGGAAGGGAGAGGGATAGAGATTTAGAAACATGGATGAGATGAGAGAGAAACATCGATCAGCTGCCTCCTGCACACCTACTGGGGATTTGCCTGCAACCAAGGTACATGCCCTTGACAGGAATCGAACCTGGGACCCTTCCGTCCACAGGCCAAAGCTTTATCCACTGAGCCAAACTGGTCAGGGAATGCCTTCTATCTTGATTGTGATGGTGATTCCATGACTATATTCATTTGTCGAAATGCCTCTTCAATAAATAAATAGGTACAAAAGGGGGGAAGGATTATTGACAAATATAATCCTCACGAGAAAACACAGGTTTAGAAGTAGCCCTCCTTGTCTTCTCACACTAAGAACTCTAAATATCTGCCTCTAATCCAGCTGAGAACATTGGAGAACCACCTAGAAGTTTCACATGCCAATGCCTTGCCTATGTGAAGAGACAGACATGGTGTCATGTAACTGTATAGTCCAGTGGTTGGCAAACTCATTCGTCAACAGAGCCAAACATCAACAGTACAAAGATTGAAATTTCTTTTGAGAGCCAAATTTTTTAAACTTAAACTATATAGGTAGGTACACTGTTATTAACTTAATTAGGGTACGTGGTATTTTATGGAAGAGCCACACTCAAGGGGCCAAAGAGCCGCAGTTTGCTGACCACTGGTATAGATCCAGTGCCCAGCAAAGGGCAATATCTATAGCTGCTTAATAAATATCTGTATAACAAGTGGGCAGAGAAATGATTTCTAACAAAGATAATCAGCCGAACTCAGCTACTCTGGCAGGTGTAGAGGGGAATGTTAAAAGGTAAAATACAAAAACTGAGGAGGCTATAAATGAATAGGCCTCCCCAACTCCTGTGTCAGTGGTGCCTTTGTGGCCATTTTAGAGCCTTCATACATCACTGTACTGTCAAATCAGTAAACAGATGAACACTTTTCAAAAAAGGGATCATGCATAAAGAACAAAATGTTTTCCAAATGACTCAAACACTGAAACAGGTAAACAAATCAAAATAAAGAGACTCGACCCAAACCCTAAAATTCTATGCAAATAAGCCTGATCTGTGTAAGTTAGGCAGTGCCTGTGCTGAAATAGGTTCCATAATGAATTGGTTTCGCTTAAGGAGGCGGGGTTTCTTACTGTTCTTGCATTCTGAAATAATGAAGCGAATGCAACGGCTTCTCCACAAGCTGTTCACTTCTTAGCTCTAGATTGTTTTCAAAATAACATTCAAATCAATTCATCTCATTTCTAAGGAACTGTCACAGCGTTCCCCGTTCTTTGTAAGGCTCTCCTTTGCTTTTCTTGCTCAGCTCTTTATGTTGCACATCGTCCTGATAAGCATCCTTTACTGCCACTCTGTGCTTCTGCTCCAGATGGAACTCTTTGCATCTGCTTGCCAGGTCTCCAGATTCCTGCAGTCCGGAATGGTTCCTAACTTTGTCTCTCATAGTACTTCCATTTTGAAGAGTATGGGCTACTTCTGCTATAAAATGCCTCTCAATCTGGGTTTGTCTGGTGTTCTTCTTTTTTCTTTCTTTCTTTTTTTTTTAAAAAAATATTTTATTGATTTTTAGAGAGGAAGGGAGAGGGAGATAGAAACATCAATGATGAGAGAGAATCATTTATTGGCTGCCTCCTGCATGTCCCCACTGGGGATCGAGCTCGCAACCCAGGCATGTGCCCTTGGCCAGAATCAAACCTGAGACCCTTCAGTCCACAGGCTGATGCTCTATCTATTGAGCCAAACCAGCTAGGGCTTTCTTTTCTTTTTTATCCTCACCTGAGGATACTTTTCCATGGATTTTTAGGGAAGGTGGAAGAGAGGGAAAGACAGAGAGAAACATCAATGTGAGAGAAACACATCAATTGGTTGCCTCCTGCACACGTCCAGACCAGGGCCCGGACCTGGGAGGGGCCTGCAACCAAGGTACATGCCCTTGACTGGAATCGAACCGGGGACCCTTCAGTATGCAGGATGATGCTCTATCCACTGAGCCAAACCATCTAGGGCTGTCTGGTCTTTTCTATAACCACGTGGTCGTTAAGCATGTTAGGCAGGTGCCTACCAATGCAGTCCTGTGTCCTTTGTGCTCTATCACGTCAGGATGCACCTAGGATTGTGGGTATGAACTTGGATTATCTGTTTATCAGATTTCTCTATGGTAAAGTGATCTTTACCCTCTGTAATCAATAAGTAATCCATGTAGAAATAGTTGATAGTGCATAATTTAGTTCTAGTACATATATTTTAAGATGAAATATTATGACACTGCAGAGTATATCTATGAAAATAAACACCCACTAATAATCTCATTACATATAGTTTTGGAATGGAAAGATATATTTACGATGTGGATTTTCAGAGTCTATTCATATATTCGTACTAGAGGCCTGGTGCATAGATTCATGCACATTGAAAGGAAATTAATTAGAAGGTGGTTAGTTAGGTGGGACTGGGCTGGACATGCCCTGGAGCCAACCTCCCAAGGTCCCTCCCCAGCCAGCTGCACCTGGAGTGGGACCGGGGCTTGATGGGGGTCTGCAGAGTGAGCAGGGTCCCTCTGGCAGGTGGGGTCCCTCGGCCTGGCCTGCGGGGAATCAAGCAAAAACTGGCAGTCCAACATCCCCAAGGGGTTCCCAAAGTGCGAGAGGGCACTCTGTAGTTGCTGTCACTCAGCATTGAGCCTCTTCCCCCTGGTGGTCAGTGCGCATCATAGCCACTAGCCAGATGGTTGGACAGTCACTTAGGCTTTTATATATAGAGATTATTTTTAAGGCATAGATTTAAGTAGATGTTGATAGATGGGTCCTACAGAATTTGCCTACTTTCTTCCTATACCAATATGAGCCTTGAAGTTTTTGCTTTGTGCCCATAAGACCTGTTGGACAGGCATTTCTTCTGCTTAACATTCAAGAGCAGCACTCTTCATTCTGGCGGAAACAAAATGCTTTTCCAATGTCCTGACACGCGCACCATCTCACCAAGTACCAAGAAACCCAGGAGGCCCGCCTGGATCAATAAATAAACTCCCAGCCCCTGGGCTAAGAGCCAGTGACTTCGCTCATTTAGAAACCGTTAACCTTGAGACACAGCGAACTCAAGCTGAACGCTATGACAATGCAAGCCGGTGACACCCTGGGAACCCCACGTGCTCTCAGTCAGCATGTTTGTACTGAGGGTGTCCAGGTTGAAGACCACCAGTGTTTTCATCTTACCTCCAGCACGAAACCCAGCCTCTGGTAATCCACTTTTCCTTTCTGAACACTCATTTATTCCTCTTTCAATTGGGGTCACAGCCCGGCCGGCATGGCTCAGTGGTTGAGCATCGATCTATGAACCAGAAGGTCATGCATGATTCAATTTCCGGTCGGGGCACGTGTTCGGGTTGCGGGCTCAATCCCCAGTGGGGGGCGTGCAGGAGGCAGCCGATCCATGCTTCTTCCATCACTGATGTTTCAATCTCTCCCTCCTTCTCCCTTCCACTCTGAAATCAATAAAGACATATTTTTAAAATAATGAAAAATAAATTGGGGTCACAGTACCAACCCTGGGAGGTTGCATAAGCAGTCATACACACTGTGCATTAAAGAGCTGAGCAAGTCGTACAGCTGCTACAAATGTTAGGCAAAGAGGGGAAATGGCCTCTAAACTATAATCCTATTGCTGTTACAAACAAAATCATTCCCTTGGAGTTGATGCCAAATAAAAATCTAGTTATTAAAGGATTTTTAGTGCATGGAGTGTTTGAGCATGGAGCATCCTGCTCGTACAATGAAGCCACGCCGAAGAGAACGGCATGTTAATGATGCCAGAACTGCTCAGGAGACTGCTCCCCACGCGGAGTGACGGGACAGAGCAGTGTGAGGACAGCAACAGGCTGACACCCTCCTGCACAGCGTTGGCAGCGAAGCCAGAGCCACTCGCACCAGTTCCAGGAAACACACCAGTATCAATCACATGCGTACATACATGCATGCACACACATATACATCTTGCTTGTGACAAAGAGACAGAGCAGTTCAACAAAGCTGACCTCCCTTCAAGTAAGGCTTACGAGCTGTTGAATGAGTTCGTCTGATTCATTCTGGAATAATTGATCAGGATGGTGCCTGAAGGACCTTCCCAGTGAAAGGCCCAGAAAGTCTGGAGGCAGGTCCCCTGGCCAGCTGCCCTGTAATGGGTGCTCTATGCGCAGGCGCTGAAACTGGCACTGGGAAAGCTGGTGGCTCCACCTGAAGCTTCAGGTCACACAGGAGGATGGCCCTGGCTGGTATGGCTCAGTGGATAGAGCATCGACCTGTGGGCTGAAGGGTCCCGGGTTTGATCCTGGTCAAGGGCACATGCCCAAGTTGCAGGCGCATTTGTGTGCAGGGAGCAACCAACCAATGTGGCTCTCTCACATCAGATGTTTCTCTGTGTCCCTCCCCCTCCCTTCCACTCACTCTAAAAATCAATGGAAAGATGTCCTCGGGTGAGGACTGATAAGAGAGAGCAAGACAGGAGTATGTTCCAGAGGAAATGCTTTCAGCTAAATCCACTCCCAACAGAAGGAAGCAAGAGGCAAGGGCTACACAGTTGGGAGCTCAGAATGAAGGCTAAGCAAAGAGGAGTGTGAACACCCTGGCAGGCCTTGCCAACACCATGACCTAGAGCCATGGTTGGCAAACTGTGGCTCACGAGCCACATGCAGCTCTTTGGTCCCTTGAGTGTGGCTCTTCCGCAAAATACCACGGCCTGGGTGAGTCTATGTTGAAGAAGTGGCATTAGAAGAAGTTTAAAAAACTTGGCTCTCTATTGCTTGTCTCATTTTCGGTTCTTATAAGTGTATTTCTTGTATCACATGATCCCATTCATCTAGGGGAAATGATGCACAACATAAACTGATGAACAAAAACAGAACTGGAGACAGGGAAGCATCGATCAGACCATCAAACCTCAGAGGGAAGATAGGGGGGGGTGGAGGTAAGGGGGAGAGATCAACCAAAGGACTTGTGTGCACGCATATGAGCCTAACCAGTGGTCACGGACAATAGGAGGGTGGGGGTATGCATGGGGAGGGTTATGGGATGGGAATGGGGGGATGAGGACAAATATGTGATACCTTAATCAATAAAGAAATGAAAAAAATGTGGCTCTCAAAAGTAATTTCAATCGTTGTACTGTTGATATTTGGCTCTGTTGACTAATGAGTTTGCCGACCGCTGGTCTACATCAACATTTTGAGCTTTTGTTCTTGATATTGCTCTATGCCACTATATTTCTTCTTAACCTGCCTAACATACCTTGCAGATTTAATTTGAAATGATTTTTGCAGATAATGATTTGCTCTGAGTAACAGTCATCATATGGGCCCAGATGATGCATGCTTTCCTAGTCACTGGTTTCCGCCAGAAGGCAGACCTCCTGGGAATCACACGAGCACTCCTGTGATGGAGAACTGCCCAAGCATGTCGAAGCATGCTTGTCTGTGTTCGCACCTCCCCTCCCCAGCCTTCCGCCAACTCCTGTGAACACTGGTGGCATTTCTGTAGAGCTTTCTCCCTTGGGGAGATTGCTCTGAAGACTCTTCAGACAATTTTTCCTACAAATATTCCAGATGGACATTTGTCATGGGTTTTCATTATCTATCAACATTATCGATGTTCCTTGCCCAGACTTAGGGATCTTGGCATCTGTTATAGTATCTTTTTAAAAAAAATAGATTTTCTTATTGATTTCAAAGAGGATGAGAGAGGAAGGGATCAATAAGAAAGAATCATCCACCAGCTGCCTCCTGCACGCCCCACCCTGGGGATCAAGCCCACAACCCCGACAAGTGCCCTGACCAGGAGTCAAACTGTGACCTCCTGGTTCACACATAAGTTGATGCTTAACCACTGAGCCATGCCAGCTAGGTTGTGAGGGTATCTTAGAAAAGGAGGTGCTCAGTTGGATTTGGGGTGGGCTATACTAGTTCTAGCAGGCACTCAGCTTTGGAGGAAAATGTCTACTATCAAAGCTTAGTCTTCATTCCTCACCCTTTTGCTTTGTTTCCACTAACATTCTGCCTTTCCTTATCTAAGTTGAATTTTGGTTTCATTTTCTTTTTCTCCTTACTAGTGCTAATGGATAGTGCCTTCTCTAACCACTTTCATACCCATTTATCTTAGATTAGTCCAGATTCCTTTTGTGCCTAAGGAATGGGTAGATGCCTGTAGTTTCTTTACTGGTACCAGATAAGCTGTTTTCATTGTTGGTCTTCTCGATTAATATTGGATTTGCAGAAATTTCAACTGTCGAGAGATAAGGCCTCACTGAGTAGCTCAAGCTGAGGTTTCCTATGTTTATGGCCATAAACAAGAGACCCCAAAGCAATTAGAAAGAAATCCAAACGCCAAGAGACTTGCCTGGGGGAGAAGTTCTCATTTGGAGGTTTACTCCCGCATCCTATTCATGGATGTCCCTTCTACTAGTGTTTTCTTTGGGGTATTGTGAAAATGGCAGTGGCACTGAACTGGAAGTGGACTATGAAAGAAAGATATTACAATGTAGATAGATAATAACTTTTCTGGAAAGCCTATTTCTTTGAGATGATCTAGAAAAGATAATATTTTCCTTCCATGATGCCAGGATGCCTCAAGAAGTCTGGAAGTTTTTTTATGATTCTATATGCCACAACGATTTTAAATATATATATTTGATTGATTTCTTACAGAGAGAGGAAGGGAGAGGGATAGAGAGCTAGAACCATCAATGAGAGAGAAACATCAATCAGCTGCCTCCTACACAACCCCTATTGGGGATGTGCCCACAACCAAGGTACATGCTCTTGACCAGAATGGGAATGGAACCTGGGACCTTTCAGTCCACAGGCCGATGCTCTACCCACTGAGCCAAACTGGTCAGGGCTTCCACAATGATGTTTAGCATTACCACAGCAGCATAAAGAGAAAGTCAGGGCCAAAACCAGTTTGGCTCATTGGATAGAGCCTTTGCCTGCGGACTAAAAGGTCCCGGGTTCAATTCTGGTCAAGGGCATGTACCTTGGTTGCGGGCACATCCCCAGTAGGGGGTGTGCAACAGGCAGCTGATCGATGATTCTCTCTCATCAATGTTTCTAACTCTATCCCTCTCTTTTTCTCTCTGTAAAAAAATCAATAATTTTTTTAAAAAAAGAGAGAAAATCAGGGTTGCTACCAGTAGAGTCATAATATCTATAAAAATTCTAGTATTTGTTCTATACAATTCTCATTTGACAGATGATACAAGTAAGGCTCAAAGATGTTCTGACCAGAAATGAACAAATGGAATGCAGTTGGCTAAATTTTAAGTTGGCCCCCAGATTATCACTGCCCTGGGGTGTACATGCCCTTTGCAATCGTCTAGATGTGGACATGACTTAGATGTGGACATGACTTGTGAATATGATGGGAGGGGCACTCCCATGATTAGCTTATGTTACATGTTAAAGCATAAAGGGAATTTGCAAGTGCAACTAAAATCACTAATTAATCCAAAAAGAGATGCTGTCCTGGGTGGTCCTGACCTAAAGCCTAAAGAGGGTCCAGAGATCAGGGAGGTCCTCCTGCTGGCTTTGAAGAAGAAAGCTGACATGTTGTAAGTCAAGTGGCAAGGAACTAGAGGAGACCAGCCCTTAAGTGACAGCCAAGAAGCAAGTGGGGTTATCAGTCATACAACCACAAGGAACTTAGTTCTGCCCACTGCCATATGAGCCTGGAAGAGGACCCTGAGCTTCAGAAAGGAATGCAGCCCAGTCAACATATTGCTGTCAACTCCGAGACACTAGGCACAGAATACAGCTAAGCCGTGCATGGATTCCTGACTCACAAACTGAAAGTTTTTTTAAGCCACTAAGTGTGTGGCAATTGGTTGTGCAGAATTGGAAAAGTAATGCATCCTTAATGCTGAGATACAAAACTCACTGGTTAATAACAGACCAGTGGCCTACTTAATAAACTTGCTTCTTCTACCTCATAGGAACCTCAGATACACGAGTGATTATTTAAACACCAACAATAGAAAATACTTTATAAGCAAATGATTCCTATGCATTGAAGACAACACTGCCCATTTAGCAGGAATAATTTTATCTGCACAAATAACATATCCCAGGTATGAGCTTTACTAGTATTTTTTTTTTCCTGGAAAAAGGCACAACTTAATTCAAAATACTTGCATTAGGTATCTATGAATGCATCACAAAGTCCAATTTACAAGAAGCAAGGACTGAGATGTTTCCGATTGATTTTTTAAAATTTTTATTTTGGGGGCATTGGGACTATCTTTCTCATTTATTTGCTGCTTATCTTATTTATACCCCAGCAAATTTGTTTTCAGAACACACGCACTGAGGAATAAGAGTTGACTTCTATGAACAGTTTTCGCCAGTCACTCTATCACACCCCATGTAACAGGAAGGAATTGTTTCAGGCCAGTTCTACTTTTCCACACGCGCACTGCTCGCTCATATCAGATGATTGAATCAAATGCCTATGTGATTGAGGAAATTACAGTTCATCGCAATTCAAGATCTGAAGATTGGCTCTTGCGGTAAGAATCCATTGGGCTGATGTGAGAACAATTTGAGTTAACTTTAGGGACCCAACAGTAGTAAGGCATCTAGAAAGCCTTGCTCGTGCAGCCTTGAAGCCTTTTGATATGAATTTGCAGAGTTTGATAAGAATTTGCAGAGTAGCACTGGACCCTGGGTTATCAGTACTCAGTTTTGCTAGAAGGAAACAGGCCCAATTGACATAAATAAAAAAGAAGAATTATTATCCATATGAGAGGTTATAAACAATGTCATCTTTGTAACATTGAAATGAGCTGCCTTAGAGGATAATGAGTTGCCAATTACTAGAAGTAATGATTCAGAGGTTGCAAGATCGCTGTTTATGATGGTTTAGGGCAAATTCCCATACTACATGGGAGAGTGAACCCAATGACCAGTCAGAGTCTACATTTTAATCTAAGGCGTTTTATGATTCTAAAGGAAAAAAAAAGATACAATAACTTAAGGAGATATCCTACACCATTGTATTGGGATATGATTTATGAATATAGATAGATAGATAATCACTCATTATATATTACAGGAACAAATTTATGCCCCTTTTCCTTAGGTATAATGTAATCTTGACAATTTGCCCAAACTCTGTGATGATGAAGGAGAGAACACCCAGCCACACTTTCTAGTATTATATATATAAAGGAGTGCAGCAGAATCCCTAGAGTTTCATATATCAGGATGGTAATTAAGGAGGGAAAGAGAACTAGTAAGATAATGGAATATAATGACACATGCATAACTTAAAAATATATATTTTTTATTTCAAAGAGGAAGAGAGAAAGAGAGATCAATAACGCAGAGATGAGAATCACTGTTGACCTCCTGGTTCATGAGTCGATGCTCAACCATTGAACAACACTAGCCAGGCCTCTCTTTCGCTTTTCATTTCTCAGAGGTACTACTGATTTGCTAGAAGGTATGTTTATTATTGAGCCAATTAACCAATAAGCATTTCTCCATTTAAATGTGGCAGCACATAGGACATGCCGCTCAACTAATGTTTCTGTGCTTGAGAATTATCTTGGGAAATTGGGCAAATTTTGGCAGCTTCACCGTTGAAAATGCAGACACCTAACCGATCCCTCCTGTTTCAGATCTGGATGCCAGGGTAAAGCTCAAGCAGAGCACTGACAGCGGGAGCAGGCCCTGAGACCTGTCCTTTCATTGTTGGAGGTGACTTCTCAGTGGACAGGATGACGCTCAACCACTGAACCACACAGAAAGGGCGACATTATTGTTTTTAAAATCTGCATATGAAAACCAGCAGGAGGCCAGGTAAGGAAATTGTAGTATATTCATTCAATGGAATACTGTGAACAACGAAAATGCAAAAACAGAGACATGCCCATCAACATGGGAAAAATCCCCCAAACCTATTACTAAGCTAAACAAAAGCAATGCTTACAAAGACAGGTATTATGTAAAAGTTTAAAAATATCTAAAACGAATATATATTTTCATGAGCCCATTTGTAATCAGAATGATCTATAAGTAAGCGTAGGAATTGTTTTTAAAGATCCATGAAAGCAATTACATCTGGGGAAGGAGGAGGAGGCAACATGATCAGGGAAAGTATACAGCAGACATCACCTTGTCTGTATTACGCCTTTGGCAAGTTTGGAGCAAATATCTTACCTAATAATAGACAAACATGTAAATTGACCATACCTCTGCCACTCCACCAGCCAATCAGGAGTGATATGCAAATTAATCCAATAAAGATGGAGGTTAATTTGCATACACAGGCCCAAGTGATGGGGGTGGGATGCTTGTGTTCTGCCCCACCCCAGTCTCTCAGGGCCTCTGGGTAGCATGGGAAGGAGGGACCAGAGGGGCCAGAGCGGAAAGGGTTCCCTGAGTGGGAAGGTGGTGCCGGTAGCCAGGGAAAGAAAAGCTCATTCTAACACGAATCTTCATGCATTGGGCTTCTAGTAGAATAATACATGAGGAATCCTGATATGATTTTCTTTTTGTCTGTATGTTTCAAATATTTCATAGTGAGCCCTAGAAAGTTTAGGTCAGTGGATATAGCATTGGCCTGTAGACAGAGGGGTACCAGGTTTGATTCTGGTCAAGGACACATTCCTAGGATGCAGAGTGAGATTTTAAATGAATGAAGATTGACCAGATCTGGCAACCCTTTTAAGAATGGCTTTAAATAGGGTAGGTTTAAATGAGCTAGAGCAGTGGTCGGCAAACTCATTAGTCACCAGAGCCAAATATCAACAGTATAACAATTGAAATTTCTTTGGAGAGCCAAATTTTTTAAACTTAAACTTCTTCTAATGCCACTTCTTCAAACTAGACCCGCTCAGGCCGTGGTATTTTGTGGAAGAGCCACACTCAAGGGGCCAAAGAGCCACATGTGGCTCGTGAGCCGCAGTTTGACGACTATGGGGCTATAGAAAAAATGGGAGGTGAGGAAGGGTAAACGTCTCTTCTGAGAAGTTTGGCTTCACCCTCTGAGTGATATCAGAGAGGTTATCTATCCACAACTTCTCTCTGAAGCTTAGTTTTTTTACCTACAAAATGTATATCTGTGTGTGTCCATGTGCTTCCACATGCATGAGAGTGTATGCAATGTATGTGTGAATGTGTGTGCATATATGCACATCATACATGGAAACACTCACATAAATGCACACATAGGTAAATGGAGTTCAGGCAAGGAACAGATGAGAGCTGTAATTCAACCTTCACAGCGAGGGCTGACGAAGACAATCTTCTAGAGCTTAGCTTAGCTAGAATGCAGATTACAGATAAAAGGAAGGGAAAGGGAAAGAAAATGACAGGGAATACTGCCAAATGGGGTTCAGATCTGTCTGTTATCACAAAGGCCTTAGTAGAAAAAAAGATCATAAGCAAACCCAATGTGGTGGCCTGAATGTAGTTACGTGACTTTCCAAAAAGAGCGGTCTTCCAGCCCGACCCAGTCCACTGACTTCTTCCCTCCCCAAAGAGTCTAAAGGAAGAAAGAGAGCAGACTTCTCTCCAGCAACTGCTTAACAGAGAGAAGACATGGAGAGGCCCCAGCCTAAGGGGGGTGGGGGGGTGATCACTTTACTCAGGACTGGGATGGGAAAGGCACACAGCTCAGAGATCCTCAACAGGAATTTAAAGGAAACTGATACTGAAAACAAGGACTGGCCAGGCCGGGTGGCTCAGTGGTTGAGCATCGACCTATGAACTGGGAAGTCATCATTCAATTTCTCATATCAACCGGGCACATGCCAGGTTGTGGGTTCAATCCCCAGTGTGGGGCGTGCACGAGGAGGCCCATCAATGCTTCTCTCTCTCTACATCTCTTTCTCTCTTCACCTTCCTTTCTGAAATCAATAAAAATATGATTTTTTAAAAGTTTGAGCTGAATAGCTTTCTAAAAGCCAAGACCAAACTGACAGAAGAGAAATACACTGTTGATGCCTGACTCTTAATTGAGTTGAAAGAAACTATACAGGATGCTGTGATTCAAGTCATCAACACAGGAGAGAGACTGGATCCTAAGAGATGACCAGGGAGACACATAGATCAGGGCTTTCTGAGACACAGTGGTGCCGATACCGCCTGGGGCATGACTCAGAAGACTCTGTGCGTCATGTCCTGGCACAGCTCTGTGCTGATGTAACAACAGAGAATGACCCAGGAGTGAACTGCCCTGGTGAGGAAGAAGAGAAGGTGCCGACTGAATCCAAAAGTATCTCATCTTCAGATCCAATTCCGAAAGAAGTCTGTGCTGAAAACCTCTGATGTGTCTTTTATCAAGGAAGGAGCGGAGCCGACCTACCAAGAAGGTTCAGCTCAGCAACACTCCTGAGCTACTAAAAGGGCTCATGGTGTGCGCACTGCCGCCCGTTCTCAGGAATCCGTATGAGCTGTTAGTTAAAATAGCAGCAAACAATTGTGCGGTGGTTCTATGGCACCAGATACTTTCCAAAGTGCTTTATATACATTGATTTCCCCCCATTTAAACATCTAGGAGAGGATCGGCACCTGCAGGTTTGAATTTGAACAAGCAGCAGAGGACTCCAGAACAGTGAAAGCATTGCCAATAAGAAATAAATTGCAAAATAAAACAAAATAAAAACACCAGAATAGGACACCACACACATATTAGGATGGACGAATCCAGCACAGTGTCCATACCAAAGCCTTGCAAAGGTGGGAAGCAGCAGGAACTCTCTTTCGTGGTTGGTGAGAATGCAAAGCAGTAGAGCCACAGTTTGGGGATTTCTCATAAAACAAAACATACTTTTATCATGTGATCATGTTCCTTGGGATTTACCCCAAGTAGTTACAAACTTATGTCTATACAAAAACTGTACACAGAGGTTTCCAATAGCTTTGTTTCTAATTGCCAAACTTGGAGTCCACCAAGATGTCCTTCAGTAGGTAAATGGGTAAACAATGGGACATCCAGACAATGGAATATTACACAGCACCAAAAAGAAATGAACTATCCTATCTAATAAAAGAGAAACATGCAAATTGACCGTATCGCTGCTATGCCCACCAGCCAATCAGGGGTGAGTATGTAAATTAACCCAGCCAAGATGGTGGTTAATTTGCATATTCAGGAGCAGAGTTCAGACTGAAGACAGCCGCGAGGAAGCCAAGCGCTGCAGAAGGGAGCAAAGCTGCAGAGAAGCAAACAAGCAGGGCAGAGGAGAAGGGAGGGAAGCAGGCAGGGCGGGGGAGGAGGGAGAGAAATAGGCAGGACAGTGAAGACCACTGCAGGAATCCCTGTTGCAGGAATCTTCCTACAACGAGCCTCTAGTCAAGCCATAAATACCCAGGGAGTACCTAGAATGCATATTACTGAAAGAGACCAACCTGAAAAGTTACATCCGGGTGATTCCACCTAAGTGACATTGTGGAAGAGGTAACACCATGGAGACAGTAAAGAAATCAGTGGTTGCCCAGCCAGTGTTGCCCAATGGTTGAGTGTCGACCCTTGAACCAAGAGGTCACAAATTCCATTCCCAGTCAGGGCACATGTCTAGGTGGTGGGCTTTATCCCCAGTGTGGGGTATGTAGGAAGCAGCCAATTGATGGTGTTTCTCTCTCGTCGATGTTTCTCTCTATCCCTCTTCCTTCTTCTCTCTCTTAAAGTCAATAAAAACATATTTTTTTAAAAAATGATCTGTGGTTGCCAGGGGTAAGAAGGGGAGGAATGACTAAACAGAGCATCAGAGGGTTATTAGGGTGATGGAAATACTCTGTACGATACTGTAATGGTGGGCACATGTCATACGTTTGGCTAAACCTGTGGTCGGCAAACTGCGGCTTGCGAGCCACATGCGGCTCTTTGGCCCCTTGAGTATGGCTCTTCCACAAAATACCATGGCCTGCGTGAGTCTATTTTGAAGAAGTGGCATTAGAAGAAGTTTAAGTTTAAAAAATTTGGTTCTCAAAATAAATTTTAATTGTTGTACTGTTGATACTTGGCTCTGTTGACTAATGAGTTTGCCGACGACTGGCCTTAACCCATAGAAAGCAGAGCACCAAGAGTGGACTATAGTGTAAGCTTGGACTGTGAATGATCATGATGTGCCAGTATGGGTTCATGCAGTGGCACAGAGGCACCCCCCCTACTGGGAGGACGTTGGTGAGGGTGAGGCCATGAATGCGGGGCAGAGTATATAGGGAACCTCTGTACTTTCCCCTCCATTTTGCTATGAACCTAAACTTGCTCTAAAAATATTCACAAATGTACATATTTTTAAAGATCATATAGGAGCAAGCAATAGCTTTGTCCCATAAACCTCTCCCTTATTTGGGGACAATAGACCTTTGACCCTTCATTGACAACTGATTTCTTCTGAGTCTGATGTTCCTTGGAGATAAAAGTATAGGAAAGAAAAGGGAATTGATTGCCAAGGGCTTGAGTGTGGATGTGTGAAATGAAGCTGCTTATCCAATTAGATTCCAGGGCCTGGCTTCTGGCACTCCTACCACATGGCTGGGATGTGTACAGCTTATGTGCTCATAAAAATACCTGCCAGCCTAGCCCATGTGGCTCAGTGGTTGAGCTTGGACCCATGAACCAGGAGGTCAGGATTCCATTCCCGGTCAGGGCACATGCTCGAGTTGCGGGCTCGATCCCCATTGGGGGGCATGCAGGAGGCAGCCGATCCATGATTCTCTCTCATCAGGGATGTTTCTCTCTCACTCTCCTCCCTTCCTCTCTGAAACCAATTTAAAACAAATCCTGTCAAACAGTCCGTCCTCCTGCTTTTCTGCATTTAGCCTTAGATTAAGACTCAAGGAATTGTAAGGGCCTCAGCCAGGAACCAAGGAAGCAGAGGCAGGATGTGAGCTACGGACTGAGGAAATACTAGAAAACAGAGCAGGAAATGGGTCAGAAGCATGAGGCAGGCCTGGAAGGAAGTGTAGACAGCTCTCCAAGAGCAGAGCCAGGAAGGATTGTGGAGCTAGGGCAACCAGCCAGGAGCAGGAGGATATAAATAGCGCTAGTATATGGGGCAGCAAGCGCTATTCTAGGGTGAACAGCCGCCCCGGTGACTGGAGAAGAGAGAGAAATAGTGTCAAACTCAGGAGGTCGGAGGAAAGCTCTGGAGAAGGGAGATCAGATCTCAGATCTTCACCTCCAATGAGAGGCTGCGGCCTGCTTCGTGGGCATTTGGTGTGGACCATGAGGACCAAAATAGCTGATTTTGTAAGGATAGCGCTCAATGCAACTTTTGGTTTTGGGTTAGCCTTCCTTGGCCTCGTGGACAGAAGCCCTTCCCCGAAAGCCTTTGCAGAGAAGCACATCCACAGGGCTGCATTAGTCATTCCTTCTCTTACAAGGTGGCAGGGGCTGGTTTTGTAAAATCAATTCACTCCACCTTTGATGCACTCTGATCCACTTAATGCACTGAGCGGTTAACACAGAGCCTCTCTCCTGAACCCCGCCGCCCTTAACAACAGGAACATTAGCTAGCCCACACAGCCAGCCCCTCCTTTCCTTTCACTTCCTTTGCCTTAACTCATTCACAATGAGCACCTTTCCCATGTCTCCCTAGCGGTGTCTTGTCCTCACCCTCAATTTTCTTCTCTTCTGCTAACCCCTTCAGTCGTGAGTTCTAGGGAGGCGGGAATTGTCCCTCATGTCACTCCCCAGGCTAGTGAAACTCAGCTCTGTTCTCTAGGTAAAACAGTCAATATCATTCTTACTCTGCTTATTTTCCCAACCTTTGGGACCTCACAGACCACCAGTGGTCCGCGGACCCCCGATTGGTGACTGCTGCTCTGTACCGCCGCAAGAGAAACTGAAGGGGAAAAAAAGAAAAGCAATGAACATCAACAAAGCAGTTACTTTTGCTGTGTTCAAGTCCCAATGAGTATGGTGGCTCTGAGATGCCACTGGGGAATCCATTCTGTCTTTTTTGTTGGTTTGTTTTTATTGATTTTCAGACAGAGGGGAAGGGAGAGAGAGAAGCATCGATGAGAGAGAATCACTGGTTGGCTGCTTCCTGCACGCCCCACACTGGGGAATGAGCCACAACCTGGGCATGTGCCCTGAATGGGAATCGAACTGGTGATGCTTTGGATCATATGTCAACACTCAACCACTGAGCCATGCTGGCCAGGCTGCATCTATCTTTTTAATCAGCCTCAGCTTTCATCTAATGCTACTTGCCTCAGAGTTGCAAAATGGCTGCTTATCTGCCACTATTGCGACTGCCCTAAGCAGCAAGAGAGGAAGTGTAATACCCAGGTGTAAAGTTCTCCAGGAGGCAGCAGATCAATGATTCTCTCTCACTCATGCTTCTCTCTCCCTTTCTCCCTTCCACTCTGAAATCAATAAAAACATACACTGAGTGGCCAGATTATTATGCATTCAGAGATCATAATAATCTGGCCACTAAGTGTATATATATATTAAAGGCCTGGTACATGAATTCATGCATAGGTGGGGTCCAGCCAGCCTGGCCAGGGGGAGGGGACATGGGCGGTTGGCTGGCTTGCCTACTGGTCAAACTCTTGGTCAAGGGGACAATTTGCATATTAGCCTTTTATTATATAGGATGTACACTGAGGGGCCAGATTATTATGCATTCAGAGATCATAATAATCTGGCCACTCAGTGTATAGTTTTATAAAAAGAAATGATAATTACGCCACGTGATATACGTTTTAGCTAAGATTGTGGTGCTAATCATCTTCCATATATAAACATATGAGATCAACACATTATACACCTCCAACTTATAAAATGTTATACATCAATCATATCTCAAAAATGAGGACAATAAATATCAGCCATTTGGTGATAGACATAACACAAATAATTATAACTATGTATAATGATATGCCTGAAAAACGGTAAAATGAAAATCATAGGCTGGCGGGAGAGCATCTGCGGAGGCAATGAGATACAGCCAGGGAAGGTGAGATGGCCCCCAGAACTCACTGACAAGTGGAACCTGAGGAATAAGTAGGAATTAACTGGGTGTGGAAGGTGCTGTGTTCTCTGCTTGCTGCCTTCAAATGGGGGAAGTGGCCAACCGGCCCAAACCAGAAACTTAAGCTTCTAAAATGTACTATGAAATGAACTGTAACATGAGGAAGCCATATTTTTTAAATTCCTGAACTTGGGGGCGGGGCGCAACCTCTCCAAAGCCTGTCTATGTGAAGATCAATCTCTCTGTCTGGCCACACTCTTGGAATTTATTTTCTTTTTTAAAGGGCAAGACCCCCCCACACCCCCACCACACACACACACACACACACACACACACACACACACACACACGATCTAGTATAGTGCTGCCGGTTATGGAAATGCAGCAAAAAAAACATCATCATTCTTGCTCCTCTTTATATATTCCTGAGTCCAACCATGGAGTCCTCATCGAGAGAATGGATTCATCCTTCTATCATCTAAAAGGCAGTTCTGAACTGGGAGACGGAGGAAGATTTGCAGTTTCATCATCACAGCTACACCTTTAGCGCTGTCTAACCCACCCCTCTGTCAACATCCGGGACTTAGAGTTATGGCTCCCACTCAAAAGCACAGAGCACTTGGCGCTGGGTTTTTTTCATCAGCTCTGTACGGCACGGCTCTCTCTGGAATTCCTGAATCATAAACACTCACGACCAAGTATGAATACAGTTCCAGTTTTTGTAACCATAGAATTTTTTCTTCTACTTTTACTGATTTCCAAGAGGAAGGGAGAGGGAGAGAAACATCAATGATGAGAAAGAACCACGGATGGGCTGCCTCTTGCATGCCCCTACTAGGGCTTGAGCCACAACCAGGGCCTGGGCCCTGACCTAAATAGAACCGTAACCTCTGGGTTCATAGGTAGACGCCCAGCCATTGAGCCACACTGGCTGGGCCATAGACTTTCTTCTTGTGTTTTTTCCCTCTTCGAAGCAGTGACTGAAAACTCTGATGGGAGAATACTCTTTTGATTTCTTTATTACTTTCCACAACACATGGCTCGCTTCTCTACAAACAGGCCCTAGGCAGACAGAGCTGCCTTGCATGTAAGTCAGACCTCGCCCAGTAGGCGAGTTTGCAGAAGTGAGCTTCCAGACTCACAGAACGCTCAAAAGGTGACGTGGAACTATGAAGCGGGGTGCCATCCACTTGGCATGGCATAAGCAATGTTTCCCTAACAACTGCAATGCAGGCCTCAGGGAGGGGCTGGGGTGAGGTCCCACAGAATACAACTTATGGCTGCTAGCAAGTGACTGTGTGTTTCTCCCCCCTGTACCCCTTACACCCACTCCAGTAAGTTATTTCTTGTAACGCTACCCTCCGGATTTGCCCTATTGCTTGCTCTTCTTGATATACCTCCTTCACATTTCCACCTTCATACCTTTGTTTGGAGTGTCTCTTCTGCTGGGAATGTCTCCCTTCACCTCTACAAACCCAAGCCTGACCACATCACCTGAGGCCTCACTCAAATCTAAATGCCCCGGAAGCTCTCTGTCTCAGCAGGATGTCCTGAATTCTTCATCGATTTTGTTGTTAATATTTAGTGCTCTGACACATATTATAGTTTTGTTTTGTTTTTTAATATATTTTATTGATTTTTTTACAGAGAGAATGGGAGAGGGATAGAGAGTTAGAAACATCGATGAGAGAGAAACATGGATCAGCTGCCTCCTACATACCTCCCACAGGGGATGTGCGCAAAACCAAGGTACATGCCCTTGATTGGAATCGAACCCAGGACCTTTCAGTCCACAGGCTGACGCTCTATCCACTGAGCCACACCGGTTAGGGCCACATATTATATAGTTGTATGTGCCCATCAGCTATCTGATCAGACCCAGCATCAGCAAACTATAGCACATGGACTAACTGCGGCCCACGGCATGTTTTTGTAAATAAAGTTTTATTTGAACACAGCCATGCTCATTTTTGTACACATTGTCTGTGGCTGCCTTTGGCGTACAATGGCAGAGTTGAGCAGCTGCAAGTGACTCTGTGGCCAACAAGGCCTAATGCATTTCCTAGCTGGCTCTTCATAGTATGTTTGCTGACCTTGAACTCCTCTCAGCTTCCAGAACGGACTGTAGGGACAATCTAATTTCTTTGTCTTTGTCTCTTTAAAAAATGTTTTATTGATTTCAAAAACAGGAAGGGAGAGGGAGAGAGATATAGAAACACCAACGATGAGTGAGAATCATGGATCGGCTGCCTCCTGCACGCCCCACACTGGGGATTGAGCCCACAACCCGGCCATGTGCCCTGACCGGGAATCGAACCGTGACCTCCAGGTTCATGGGCCAATGCTCAATACTGAGCCACACCAACTGGGCTAATTTATTTTTCTCTTAAATCTTTACAAAACCTGAGTATTGCCATACATATAGCAGGAATCTAAGAAATATTTTAAATAAATGTTTGGCTTATAAGGAATTAATAGTGTCTGTTTATGCGTATCAGTTTTCTATTTGCAAACATTATCCCACCCAATTTGTCATTTACTCGTCACCAGAACGTCTCCACACAGAGAAAGTAGGTCTCATTATCTGCTGTTAGAAATTCAGGCATAGACACGGACTTGCCTATGGACAACACAGCCAAACTAGGTCGTGAACCCAGACCTTTGGCTTTCTGGCTCCAAAATCCCTCTCTGTGCCACCTGCTTTCCCTAAATTGGACCAAGATGCTGACAGACCCAGATGCACGCATATCCACATCTGCTTCGGAAATGAGGAACCATGGCTCAGTTTTCATAGAAATGCAACTAGATTATGGGAACTAGTCATTCGCCATACTTCCCTTTCTACATGCAAATGTAAAAATTAATTTTCATATTAAATTTAAAAACTCAAGATGTAAAAAGCTTTACAAAATAAATAATCTCCTTTAAAGGGGATTTTTAAAAATATATATTTTTTATTGGTTTTTCACAGAGAGGATGGGAGAGGGATAGAGAGCTAGAAACATCGATGAGAGAGAAACATCAACCAGCTGCCTCCTGCACACCTCGCACCAGGGATGTGCCCGCAACCAATGTACATGCCCCTGAACGGAATCGAACCCGGGACCCTTCAGTCCGCAGACTGACGCTCTATCCACTGAGCCAAACCGGTTCTGGCAAGGAGATTTTTTTAAAACTTCAAAACATACAGAAAATGTGGGCTGGGAGAAGGGGGGCAGGGGGGACAATGGGAGGTATCTGTAATAGCATCAACGATAAAAATATATTTCAGGCCTGATCGGTTTGACTCAGTGGATAGAACACCAGCCTGTGGACTCAAGGGTCCCAGATTTGATTCTGGTCAAGGGCATGTGCCTTAGTTGTGGGCACATCTCCAGTGGGGGGTAAGCAAGAGGCAGCTGATAGATGTTTCTAACTCTCTATTCCTTTCCCTTCCTCTCTGAAAAAAATAAAAAATATATTTAAATATATATATTTAAATATATATATATATATATATATATATATATATATATATATATATATATATATATTTATACACACACACACACAGAAAATGCACATTTCCCACGCTGCTACCACCGACTCTCCCAGCCCGGTCCTTCTTGCAAAGACAGTTGCTCTCGCCTTTTCATTCGACACCTTAAACCTATTGATTCAAGTTAGCAGCTATCAGATTGAACCATAAGTAAGAATAATACGCCCCTACGGTATGTTCAGTCTGCCCAGGCCGAGCTGATCTAATTCAAGTCCATTATCTGCTCAGCGTCACCTCTTTACCACTCAGTGCTGTTTACACAGCTGATGTGAAACGCCGGGAAAAGCACCGAGGCCAGGAGAGAGGACATTTGTTTTATGTCTTCCTGTAAAAATCTCCTCTTATTCTGCATACATTACACGGCAGGCTCATGCATTTTTAAACAATATCTGTGACGCCTCTGCATTTATATCGGAGAGCCACATTGTTTTCGATAGGCAAATGGGGTTTTTGTAAATAGCCCTTTCTCTGAAATGGGTCGCAGGCTACACAATTCCGGAGCGCCTATTAATTCCTGCCCAGTGAGAAGGAACGGGCTTGCTGGCCAAGGCGCTTTGCGGTGCTCGCTCCGTGCCTTTACATTATGCAGGACCTTAATGCAAACGGCAGGTTTCAATGTGCTAGCAAGCAGGTGGCCCTCTGAGCTGGAGGCTAGCCTGTTGGCGAAACGCACCATGAAGTATACGTTCAGCTCTGTGGGCATCCAATGAATGCCTGAGACTTAAAAAACATCCCTTTTTTAAAGGCGAAAATTAGTCTTTGTAACGCCACTTGTAGAAGGCACATTGGAATGCCTGTAAACGCAGGAGCACGTGCCTGAAGCAGAGGCGACCTAGTTTCTCAGACCAGCACAGGGAAGGACACACACCCCAGATGCAGGCCCCATCCTCGGCCTGGGTTGGGGCGCATGAAGGAGACAAGCAATCAATATCTCTCTCTCACATCGATGTTTCTCTCTGTCTCTGTCTCATCCTCTCCCTCCCACTCCCTCTCTTTAAAAAAAAAATCAATGGAAAAATATCCTCTGGTGCGGATTAACAAAATAAAATAACAATAAAATAACAACCATCAGCCCTGGCCAGTGTTGCTCAGTTGGTTGAGCACCATCCTAGGCACCAAGAGGTCTCCAATTCGATTCCTACGCATGTCAGGGCACATGCCTAGGTTTCAGAGTTGATCCCCAGGAGAGGGTGTGCAGGAGGCAGCCAATTGATGTTTCTCCCCGCCCCCCCTTCCTCTCTCTCTCTTAAAAAAATCAATAAAAACATGTTTTAAAAAAATTAAAATAAAATATCCCCATCATTTATGTCACCCCTGAATCCACGAGGTGGGCGGGTTGCAGGGAGGATCGTTTCCGTCCCATGTGGTGGCAGCTGTGGGACCGGCTCCAACTGGGCCTCCTCATAGGGCTGCCCAGCGGGTGGGCGGGAAGCTAGCCCAGGGTCTCCGCAGGTGGCCCTTTCCCCAGAGGGACTCGGGCTCCCTCACTGAGAACTTTTATTTTTTTTATTTTTTAAAATATATTTTATTGATATTTTTACAGAGAGGAAGGGAGAGAGATAGAGAGCTAGAAACGTCGATGAGAGAAACATCGACCAGCCACCTCCTGCACAACCCCTACCGGGTTGTGCCCGCAACCAAGGTGCATGCCCTTGACCGGAATCGAACCTGGGACCTTTCAGTCCGCAGACCAACGCTCTACCACTGAGCCACACCGGTTTCGGCTCACTGAGAACTTTTAATTTATTTTATTGTATTATTTTATTTTCTTGTTAATCCTTACCCGGGGATATTTTTCCATTGATTTTTAGAGAGAATAGGAGGGAGAGGGAGAGGGAGAAATGCATCAATTGGTTGCCTCCTGCACGCACCCCAACCAAAGCCAGGGAATCTGCAACCAAGGTACGTGCCCTTGACTGGTATTGAACCCGGGACCCTTCAGTCCTCGGGGCAACGCTCTGGCCGCTGAGCCATACCGGCTGGGGCGCGTTGTCCTATTTTTGAATCCTTCACAACTTTGGTTTCTGGTATCCCCTTTGCAAGATCTGTCTCCTACTTTCCTAAAAGTGATGGTCTCCCTCACCAAGTAAGATGAAATTGTAAAAATAAACTGTTACAGCTGGGGCCGGGGGCGGAAGGAGGGGTGCGGTGACATGGCCCCGCCAGGGGATGGCTGAGCCTTACCAACCTCCAGGCGATTATGCATTTTAAAGGCCTGATGCTTTTTATTTTTTATTTTTAAAAATATATTTTATTGATTTTTTACAGAAAGGAAGGGAGAGGGATAGAGAGCTATTAACATCGATGAGAGAAACATTGATCAGCTGGCTCCTGCACACCCCCCACTGGGGATGTGCCCGCAACCAAGGTACACGCCCTTGACCGGAATCGAACCCAGGACCCTTCAATCCGCAGGCCAACTCTCTATCCACTGAGCCAAACCGGTTTCGGCGCTGATACTTTTTTAAAAAACATTTTTTATAGGAGAGGTGGGGGTAAGGGGGAGAGATCAACCAAAGGACTTGTATGCAAGCATATAAGCACAACCAATGGACACAGACAACAGTGGGGTGAGGGCATGAATGGGGGGGTTGGTAATGGGAGAATTAGGACACATGTAATACCTTAATTAATAAAAAATAAAAAAATATATTTTAATTGATTTTTTACAGAGAAGAAGGGAGAGGAATAGAGTTAGAAACATCGATCAGCTGCCTCCTGTACACCCCCACTGGGGATGTACCCGCAACCAAGGTACATGCCCTTGACTGGAATCGAACCCGGGACCCTTCAGTCCACAGGCCAACGCTCTATCCACTGAGCAAAACCGGTAAGGAATAGACATTTTGATTTGTTACACAATGATGACATTCCCAGCCACACACTTACAGACACAGCTTAGCTCAAAGCAGAAACTGGCTATTGTGGTGGCTTTCTTGTAGTAAGACCATCACCATCTCATCTTGTTTAGCCTACGGCAGTGGAAACATGTTAAAAGTTCTTATCATCTAACCCTGAATTTAAAGATATCACAGAAATCTTGTTTTCTGCTCCAATATCGATGGTATCTGTTAAGTCCTCCGGTTCTTAAGTGTACATCTGTACATACCTAAGCCGGAGGGCTATTTTGCTAAGAATCGACTTCCGTGATGAGATTTTATAATGGGCTCAAAAAGTAAGTGCATGATAGAATTCGTTTTTGAACTCTGTTTTGAGACAGCCAGGAAATCAAGAGTCAGTGAGTCCTCTAGTACTATGTGAAGGGCAAAGCTGATTGAGATGGAGGGACCAAGAGCAGCCACTCCTGCGGGCAGTCTGCCTCTGCAAATGGGTTCACTGCACCCAGGCAATCATCATTTCACCATTTCTTCCTTTTAAAAAATATATATCTTATTGGTCTTTTACAGAGAAGAAGGGAGAGGGATAGAGAGTTAGAAACATTGATCAGCTGCCTCCTGCACACCTCCAACTGGGGGTGTGCCCGCAACCAAGGTACATGCCCTTGACCGGAATCGAACCTGGGAACCTTCAGTCCACAGGCTGATGCTCTATCCACTGAGCCAACCCAGCTAGCTCTTTCTGTATTTTTTATGGTTTCTTTTTTTCTTTTTAATACATTTTTTATTGATTTGAGAGAGGAAGGGGAGGGAGAGAGAGAGATACATCAATGATGAGAGAGAATCATGGATTGGCTGCCTCCTGCATGCCCCCTACTGGAGATCAAACCCACAACCTGGGCATGTGCCCTTGATGGGAATCAAGCCATGACCTCCTGGTTCATAGGTCATTGCTCAACCACTGAGCAACACCAGCCAGGCTTTTTACAATTTCTTTTAACAGCCAGAAAAATTTTCTTATAAAGATCAGATTCTTAAAATTTACCCAAAGGGAAAAAAAGAAGAAGAAGCTTGAGAAAGTCTAATGACTAATGATTTCTTCTCTAAAAATAAAACCCACTTTGGAAAGAGGCAGGCCAGGCAGACACCTGCTCACATAGGCTCGGAGGTAGGAGGCTTGAGTAAGAGACTCACAGGCCACCCCTGCCCACTCAGCTCCGGGCACAGGGTTTGCTGTCACACTTCCGGGAAGCCTTCCAGAGCAGTCGTTGTGTGATGGGCATGCCCAAGCCATTGGCTCCAAAGGTACATCAATTCTTCCCACTGCACAGCTCAGAGGGTGACATAATACATTCGGTGGAGGCTCACATGTCTGTTAAAGGATGATTCATCAGGGCAAAATCTAGGACAATAAAATTCCACGCAATGGTTTTGCATCTCCAGGTATTAAGGCCTTAAGGGAAATACTGGCCCTAGCTGGTTTATCGCAATGGATAGAGCATTGGCCTGCGGATTGGAGGGTCCCAGGTTTGATTCCAGTCAAGGGCACATGGCTGGGTTGCAGGCATATCCCCAGTAAGGGGTGTGCAGGAGGCAGCTGATGAATGATTCTCTCTCATCATTGATGTTTCTCTCTACCTTCCTCTCAGAAGTCAATAAAAAGTATATTTTAAACAAAAATAAAGGAAACATTTGACATGAAATGGACTGGAGACAATAGACTGGAGACAATATACAATCTTATCTAATAAACGAGTAATATGCAGATTGACCATCACTCCAATACACAAGATGGCTGCCCCCATGTGGTCAAAGATCCTACCCCCATGTGGACACAAGATGGCCACCACAAGATGACGAGCAGGGGAGGACAGTTGGGAGGCACCAGGCCTGCAATGGAGGGCAGTTAAGAGGGACCAGTCTGCAAGGGAGGGCAGTTGGAGGTGATAACCCTGCAGGGGAGGGCAGTTAGGGGGGGCCAGGCTGGCAGAGAAGGGAAGTTGGGGGCAAACAGGCTGGCAGGGGAGCAGTTAGACATCAATCAGGCTGGCATGGGAGTGGTTAGGGGTGATCAGGCTGGCAGGCAGAAGCAGTTGGGGACAATCAGGAAGGCAGGCAGGCGAGCAGTTGGGAGTCAGCAGTCCTGGATTGTGAGAGGGATATCCGACTGCCTATTTAGACCCAGGCAATTTAACATCCCTCAAGGGGTCCCAGATTGGAGAGGGTGCAGGCTGGGCTGAGGACCATCCCCCACCCCATGCACAAATTTCGTGCACCAGGCCTCTAGTGGTAAAATAAAGAGAATCAAGCAAATGATGATCATGTTACAAGTTCTTCATGCTGGGCTTGCTCAATAATGGCCAGGCTGAAGTTCACATGTAAGCCATCAACCCGGGATGGATATCTGTGATTTAAGCCAGTGCTACTCCAAGTGTGGTCCACAGACCAGCGGCATCAGCATGTCTGGCGTGACAGAAGCGCAAATTCTTGGGCTCCATCCCAGATCTACTGAATCAGAGCCTCCAGGGTAAACCCAGCTACCTGCGTTCCCTCAACCTGTCGCATGATTCTCACCCACGCCATAGTGGGAGAAGCCCACTCAAACTGTTTATAGAGGAAAATTAATAACAAACGTTTGGTTTATTCAGGCTTAACTCTACAGAATGCATACTAAAATGAGACATCATTCTTGTGTCATTTACATCTTTAAGAAATTGTCTAGGCCTGGTCGGCATGACTCAGGGGTTGAGTGTCCACCTATGAACCAGGAGGTCACGGTTTGATTCCCGGTCAAGGGCACACGCCCAGGTTCCAGGCTCGATCCCTAGTGGGGGGCGTGCAGGAGGCAGCAGATCCATGATTCTCTCTCATCATTGATGTTTTTCTCTCTCTCCCTTCCTCTCTGAAATCAATAAAAATATATTTTTTAAAAAGGAAGCAGGTGACCAACGAGAGGGATGGACAGTTCCCTCCCCGAGCCCTGTGACTGTGCCTGCCAATCCCATTACATCCCTGTTTTACAGATTGAGAAATGAAGGCTTAATTCGCTCGGATCTCTGCCCTCTTTTGCCATCGTGCGAGGCAGCAATGCCAGGCTGACCCCGCTCAATACCGCCACTCTCTGGGGTCTTTGCAGCTTGTGCTTTTGAGTTTGAGTCTGAGTTTCCGGGATGGGTGGGGGCTTGATAAGAGGAACTTCAGGCCAAATCAACTTCTAGGCTGGTTGGTGGACTTGTACTTATTTTACCAAAACTCCACCCAACAGTGTGTGAGGGCCCAGGTGTGAGGGAAAGAAACTCCATCCCCTCCTGGGGGTGAGATTACAGGAATGTGTGCCTGCCGCCTCAGCCTTAGCAAATGTGTTCTGTTAATGTGTCCGCATGTCCCAGACCCTGCCTCTCCGAGCTGGATGAAATCAATCACACAGAATTCAGGCTCATGTCCCCTATGAAACAAATAGTAACTTTAAAAATATATATATTTTATTGATTTTTTAGAGAAGACGGGAGAGAGTTAGAGAGTTAGAAATATTGGTCAGCTGCCTCCTACACACCCGCACTGGGGATGTGTCCGCAACCAAGGTACATGCCCTTGACCGGAATTGAACCTGGGACCTTTCAGTCCGCATGCCGACGCTCTATCCACTGAGCAATACTGGTCAGGGCCATAGTAATTTTATAAAAATAATATTGTATTAATTTTTTACAGAGGAAGGGAGAGGCATAGAGAATCAGAAACATTGATGGGAGAGAAACATCGATAAGCTGCCTCCTGCACACTTCCCACTGGGGATGTGCCCACAACCAAGGTATATGCCCTTGACTGGAATCGAACCCAGGACCCTTCAGTCCACAGGCCAACACTCTATCCACTGAGCCAAACCAGTTAGGGCACATAGTACCTTCTGAATGAATAAACGAATGAAGGAATGAATGTCGAGTTGACTCCTCAGGGGATTCCTTCCCCAGTTTCCAAGGGATTTTTTTCATTCACTCAACAAACATTTATTGAGTGCCTACTATGTACCATGCCCAACTCCAGGAAACAGGGATACAGCAATGAACACAAAGGCTCTCAGTGGTCAACACTATGCACTCAGATCAAGGGCTTAAAAACTGGGCATCAGGGAGAGAGGAACACAAACACACGATAGACTGCTTTTGACTTCTAGCAACGCTTCATTTTCCGTGGCTTTTCTGTTACACACTTGCTTTAAATCCATCCAGGGCTCTGTCCTGAGAGTGCAGATACAACTCTAGGAATGATGCTATTGAGTTTCTTGGAACTGCTGACTTGACACACCATCAAAGCCGTCTGCCTGTGAACATGCCCAGAAAATGAAAGATCCCTGCCCACCTGAGCGGAAGCAAGCAGCTATTGCTCCTGTAGATCATCCCAGCCACAGAGAGGCGGGTGAGGGTCCAAGAACTCACTGGAGAGACAGGAAGTTAATTAAAGCACATCCTTCATCGTCCAGGATTTGTGTAACGCATGCTCTAGGGCAGTGATCGGCAAACTCATTAGTCAACAGAGCCAAATATGAACAGCACAACGATTGCAATTTCTTTTGAGAGTCACATTTTTTAAAATTCAACCTCTTCTAATGCCACTTCTTCAAAATAGACTCACCCAGGCCATAGTATTTTGTGGAAGAGCCACATTCAAGGGGCCAAAGAGCCACATGTGGCTTACGAGCTACAGTGTACCGACCACTGGTCTAGGGATTGTAGGAGAAGGAAGGCCAGTGCTCTGCGGTCACATCTGGCATCTTCCTTTGGGCGTTAGGAGGACAGGCCTCTGAGAGGCCGCCTATCCGGTGTTTAAGGCAGAGCGTTGTATGTTGAAGGATGCTCTACTGGCCTACAAGAGGGGGAGCCATGATGATGATGATGATGATGATGATGATGATAATTTACTTCCTAAATTATGGTTACACACAGACATCTCATTCCGGGCCACTCTGAGATCATGCTTTCTGAAAGCCCAGGTATTGGTTCTGGTCTATGAATGATGACAAGTCCATCTTTATTCAAAATCAATACTCTTGGGGTGAAGATGATTAATGCAATTGCCATTCTGAAGAATTCATTTACAGGGAGGAATTCCAAAAACATTGTTTAATTGCAAATATAAAAACGCATCTATTTTGCAGGTTAAGTCGTTCCAGCTAGCCCAGCCGTGTGCAAACTATGGCCCGTTAGGTTGTTCTATCGGGCCCACGGAGCCGAAAGAGCGGAGGGTTCTCTTGCTCTCCCCACTGCTCCTTCACCAGCAGCCCAAGATGAGAGTGCCAGCATGGTCAGGTTGCTTTTGTTCCGGCCCTCCAGTCAAAAAGTTTGCCCACCCCTGAGCTAGCCTCTAACTCAGAAGAAAAATTAAAAATTGGTGCTGTGAATACACCAGAAAGAATTACTTTCCCCATCCTTTTTCCTTTTTTAAGTAGATTTTTATTGGTTTCAGAAAGAAAGGGAAAAGGGAGAAAAGGATAGAAACATCCATGATGAGAGAGAATCATTGATCGGCTGCCTCCTGCATGCCCCCTACTGAGGGTTGAGCCCACAATAAGGGCAGGTGCCCTGACTGGAATCTAACCCTGACCTCCTGGTTCATAGGTCAACCCTCAACTACTGAGCCATGCTGAACAGGCTCCCTCTCTTTTAAAAATAATAATTTTATTGATTTTAGAAAGGAAGGGGGAGAGAGAGAAACATCAATGACTGAGCATCATTGACTGGCTGCCTCCTGCATGCCCTGCACTGGGGATCAAGCCCACAACTCCAGCATGTGCCCCTGACCAGAATCAAACCCTGGACTCTTCAGTCTGCAGGTCAATACTCCATCCACTGAGCCAAACTGGCTAGGGCTGTGGTTGGCAAACTGCAGCTTGCGAGCCACATGCGGCTCTTTGGCCTCTTCAGTGTGGCTCTTCCACAAAATACTACGGCCTGGGCAAGGCTATTTTGAAGAAGTGGCATTAGAAGAAGTTGAAGTTTAAAAAAGGTGGCTCTCAAAAGAAATTTCAATCATTGTCCTGCTGATATTTGGCTCTGGTGACGAATGAGTTTGTCGACCATGGGGCCAGGGCATCCCCTTCCTTTTTAATAGCGTGGTCGTTTCATATAGACCAAAGCTGGTTTCTTTGTGTTTCAGTCAGTCTGGGCTGGAGGACATGGTAGGGTGTCACTCCTCTAAATCAGTATTTGTCCACACTCATAAAATATCTGAGAAGCAGACAGGCACTTATGTAGCCTCTTCCTTCTCTAGATTGCCTTCTTTCTTAATGTAAACTATCCATCACCTACCAGCTTCCTACATTTTCAATTACGCTGCTGGGCAATTGTCAAGTAAATCATCAGAGAAGGCAACTTCACGGAAACTCCTGCACTTCCACTCTTCACAAGCTCCTTTGGGCCAACTTAAAGGGCTATCAGGAACATGCACTGAGTGGCCAGATTACGATGATCTCTGAACTCCTAATAACCTGGCCACTAGGGTTATTATATATATATATATATATATATATATATATATATATATATTAGAGGCCCGGTGCATGAATTCGTGCATGGGTGGGGTCCGGCCAGCCTGGCCAAGGGGAGGAGACATGGACTGTTGGCTGGCCTGCCTGCTGGTCGAACTCCTAGTTGAGGGGACAATTTGCATATTAGCATTTTATTCTATTGGACATACACTGAGTGGCCAGATTATTATATGTTCAGAGATCAAAATCATCTTGCCACTCAGTGTATAATGGATGCCATTGTCTTTCAGTCTTCATGGCAGTGGCCAGCACAGCCAACCATAATAATGCAAATGCCTGCTCACCAGGCGCAGGTCCCCGGGCTAGGGAGCAGTGCGTAGGCAGTGCCACCAGCGTCCATCAAAACTCTTCGGGTCTCATGCATCCCAAAGCCACCCTTTCTCTTCTGATCTTGGAGTGTGAGCCATGCCTGTGCCACTGATCGCAAGCCCAAGGGTCAGGACAGCACCTCCTTATCAAGCGCGTTTCTATTTCTGCAGCTAAATGCATGATTATTCCCGCTAGGCAAGATAAATAAACACTATTAAATAGATTCCTGTCAGTTTTTATTTTCCTTTAAATATATTCTTCTTGATTTCACAGAGGAAGGGAGAGGGAGAGAGAGAGAAACATCAGTGATGAGAATCATTGATCGGCTGCCTCCTGCACACCCCCCACTGGGAATCAAGTCTACAACCCAGGCATGTGCCCTGACCAGGAATCAAACCCTGACCTCCTGGTTCATAGGTCCACACTCAGCCACTGAGCCACACCGGAGGGGCCATGTCAGCTTTCAAAATACACTCAGTATGTTACAAATTCGATCAAGTGGGAAAATAAGATTTACAGATAAAACAACCATTCATTCAACACACTTCTATTATGTTTTGGTGTCCAAGAAACAGAAGCCACAGTTTATAGGGAAGGAGCTCACACATGCATAAAGTAGGCCACAGAGAGAGAAAAGACACCAAATCTAGGCTGGAGGTTTCAGAAGACGGTCCGGGGCTCAGCAACACCTGAGCTCACTCTTGTAAAGTGTGAACAGAACGTGAAGAAGGGAAGAGAAGGCAGAATGTTCTGGGCAAGGAAAATATACTCCAAGGCAGCTGACACAACCCGAAGGAGCGAGCAAAGGATGCAGAGCAAGCTGAACTCGGCAGCACCTTTGACAGTTTCTCTACAGGCAAAGCATCTATTTTTGGCCTATTATGATGTTGAACTTCTCTCCTGTTAAGCCTCGCTGCATATTTATATCTAAGTTGTCTTTTATTAGACTCCCACTGGACCATATCTTTGTTTCCCCTGCATAAGCCCAATCACTAATCTGCGGATATCTATATATATATAAAAAGCTAAATGACCGACTGTACATATATCTGACTGTCCAACCAACTGTCCGGTACATATGACACGCACTGGCAATTTAAAAATAAATGACTTGAGTATGTGTGAAACATATAGAGTGCTCTTGCTGGCGCCAATTGCACACATGTTTTTTATCTGTCATTGTCAAATGTGAATTTGGTTGATACTAGAGGAAGGGCAAGTAGTGATATTAAAATATTTCTTCTAATTAATTTCCTTTCAATGTGCACATATCCATGCACCAGGCCACTAGTTTTGAAATAAGAGTTGAAATCTAAATATGCTTCTTTTGCTTATGGACCACCTTACCTCCTAGAACTCAAATCTTCACAGGCATTTTAACAGCTGTTCTCTTTATCAAATTAAATAGGGGGAAATAATCCAAACTTCTATCAAAGCCCACAGAAAAGATTTCATGTAGCAGGGGACAGAGCAGAGATGGTAAAAACAAACAAAAAGAAAAAAAAAACCTCCTCAGTAAGATATAGTAAAATGGGTTTTGAAAACTCTCATTGCAATATGGAAATTGATGTAACAAAAAAATAATAAATCTGAGAAGGCATAGCATTTTATCAGTTCAAGTTTACTTCTCAAGCATGGAGCTTTTTATTTTTTAATATTTCTTTAGCTAATCCTTTTTATTTTTAAAAAATATTTTTTATTGATTTCAGAGAGAAAGGGAGAAGAGAGAGATAGAAATATCAGTGATGAGAGGGAATCATTGATCAGCTGCCTCCTGCATGCCCCCTACTGGGGATCAAGCCCACAACCTGGGCATGTGCCCTGACCAGGATCAAACCTTGACCTCCTGATTCATAGGTCGACGCTCAACTACTGAGCCATGCCAGCCAGGTCACAGGGATTTTTTTTTAATTTTTAAATGATTTCATCAAAGAAACTTCTGCATATACTTACCAGTGACAATCAGAACTTCTAAATTGCCCCTTACTGGGGATCGAGCTCGCAACCTGGGCATGTGCCCTTGACCAGAATCGAACCCAAGACCCTTGAGTCCACAGGTCAACGCTCTATATACACTGAGCCAAACTGGCTAAGGCTAGACAATCCTTTTTTAAAATATATTTCTATTGATTTCAGAGAGGAAGGGAGGGAGATATAGAAACATTCATGATAAGAGAGAAACATCAATCAGCTGCCTCCTGCACACCCCCTACGGGAAATAGAGCCCGCAACCCAGGCATATGTTCTGACCGGCTATGGCTTGAGTCTCTTCAGAATACTTAGAGAAGTTGCAAGCTGAGCTCTTCAGTTTTGGTCTGGTAGATCTCCCAATGTGTCCATTGCTTTTGGACTTGAGACAGCTCAGAGACAAACATGGCAGCTGGTAAGGGAGCCCTGCAGACATGGGGAGAGGCAGAATGTCGTGATGTGGTAGGTGGGGCAGTTCCACGCGTGATCATCAGCTGCTATTCACTGCGTGGCCCATAGACACGAAATTATGCGAAGACTGAAAGCCCATTTACACAGGGATCCTGAGCTATCTCAGCTTTAAAAATCAAAAAATCAAAGCAGTTTTCTTTCCCTTTATTAAGCAAAGGAACACATTTTCCCACACAAACCAAAAAGCACTTCTTAGTTGACTAGTTCTTTCAACTGACTGTGCAGCTGTTCCTGATGCAGGCTGTCTGGGAAGGCTGATTTTTTCCTAAGGAAACCAGGTTTGCATAACTTTTCATCAACACTAAGAAATAAAAGTTTCAGAGGTAGATGTCAAGTTGATGAAACAATTACTTCTCCTCGGGGAATGAACAATAACACACTCCCTATGACTAAATGTGATTTAGGGATTGAGTACAAAAAGGCTTTTTTAAAAAAAATACCATTTCATGGAAGAACTTTTTTTAAAAAAAATATTTTTATTGATTTCAGAGAGGAAGAGAGAGAGATAGAAACATCAGTGATAAGAGTCATTGATTGTCTGCCCCACCTACCACGTCACGACATTCTGCCTCTTGCATGCCCCCTATTGGAGATCGAGCCTGCAACACGGCCATGTGCCCTGGCTGGGAATCAAACTGTGACCTCCTGGTTCATAGGTTGATGGCTCAACCATGGAGCCACGTCAGCCGGGCCGGAAAAACTTTCAAAAGCAGGATTTTATATGACAATTAGGCAGAAAAGACTGTATCACCATAGTCCGTTTCAGTACCAGTTTAATGCGGGTGGTTGCAAAACTGATTTTCTATCCTACAGCTCTCACCTTTGCTCAAGTCCCAGGACCTTCAGTCACAGAGAGCCATTCAGAGGCCCTGTCCTCACCTCAAACCTAAAAAGGCTCTAAGGAAACACTTTTATTTTTCTGTTGCTTATCTGCCCACGCAATGACAACAGAAACAAAACAAAGAAAACCTTTGGTCTGCTGCCCAAGTTCCCAATTCCTTCCAAAGGTATCACCACTATTCCAGCCTCTTCTTCAGTCAGCATGCAAGGGACATAGAGATGAGCAAGCCACATGTCCGATTGTGGCAGAGTTATACATAAAGTATCTACACTAACAAAAGAGAAACATGCAAATTGACCATCACTCTGCTATACTCACCAGCCAATGAGGAGGGGGTATGCAAATTAGAAGGCCAAAGGTGGGGCTGCCCAGCTGCAACAGGTGTGGAGTGGCCAGGCAGGGCAGGACGCCTACAATGAGAGGGAGGGTGGGGGCAGGGGGCCTAAGGGATCTACAGGAACAGCACTCCAGCCGAAGCTAGGGTGAAGACTGCAGACTCCAGAGTCTGCAATGAAGACTAAGATGGCAGACTCTGGCCAGAGTGAAGATCTGGGTCCCGGGTGCTGGAGGAAAACCAGTGCTGGAAGTCAAGGGAAGGAAGGCTTATTGCACAAATCTCTTTGTGCAATGGGCCTCTGGTCAGGTAATAAAGATAAGTGGCACCAATCACAGACTTTCAAGGAGTCAGAAAATCCTTTGAGAAAAGATAACTTTTATGTATCTATTTACTTTTATAGTTGTATTGATTTCAGAGAGGATGGGAAAGGGAGAGAGAGAAACATCAATGATGAGAGATAACCATTGATCCTC
Source organism: Vespertilio murinus (assembly GCA_963924515.1). Taxonomy (NCBI): domain Eukaryota; kingdom Metazoa; phylum Chordata; class Mammalia; order Chiroptera; family Vespertilionidae; genus Vespertilio; species Vespertilio murinus. Next base: position 1,927,201 of record OZ004710.1, on the reverse strand, counting down.
TGCCCCCTGCACACCCCACACTGGGGATCAAACCCACAACCCGGGTATGTGCCCTGACTGGGAATTGAACCATGACCTACTAGTTCATAGGTAGACACTCAACCACTGAGCCACACCGGCTCGGCTGGTTGAGAAAAGACAACATTTAGATTGAGTCTTGAAGAAATGAAAGTAAAGGAGCATTCAAGGAAGAACAGAACAATGTGTGAGAGGAAGGCATGACATTTCATGGTGAATTCCAAATAGGTCAATGTAATCAAAGTGAACGATCGATGTGGACACATAACAGAACTGGGATGGGAGTGTGAGCAGATCTCGCAGAACTGAATTTACTAAATTTGACCTGTACACAAGTGGGGAATCACTACAATGATCTGTCCAGAAGCATTAAGAAAATACCTGTTTCAAAAGTTTGGGTTATTGCTCAGAATATATTCCCTTTGTCACGTGACTAACTTAACTTTGCCCCCTTATCATGACCATGAGAAGAGCATGCTCTAAGAGGCCTCTGACACTTCAGCCTGAGCCCTGTAATGAGACCAATGCTATAGAGGAGAAGCCTGGATTTCAGAACATAGCCCAATGGGCTCCAATACCTGGAACCAAGCTCCACCAATTTGCCATGTTAGCGAACCCAACAAGCCATTGTACAGTCAGTCTAATAACTTATGAGCTTATGCTTATTGTATTAAGTGACTACATTTGGGAATGATTTGTTACACAGCTTTACTGTAATAATAGTTGACTAATACATCATGTTAGGAATCTGACAACAATTTTCCCCTCCCAGTTAACCCTGTACCCCCCCCTCTTCTTCCAAATCCAAAATACCAAGAAAATATTGTCTCCCCCCAGAAAAGAAAGAATAGAAACTCTTCCGTGATTTATACATATTCTGAGCTCACTTGCTGCTTCTGAGGCCACCATTCTGGAAAAACCTGAAGCAAGTTTGACTGCCAAGTACTTATTCATCCAAAGGGAAGATGTTGTTTCAATCCTTCCTTAGAATTGGATTACTGAAACATTCTCCTAAGCAATGTATCCCTGAATCTGGTTTTGTCAGTTCCCATTCAGCCTGAAGTCTATGTCTAGACTATTCTTTATATATGTATATGTGTATATGTGTATATGTATATGTATATGTATATGTATATGTGTGTGTGGGTGTGTGTATGTGTATCTGGCCTCTCAGTGTATACACACACACACACACACACACACACACACACATTGAGTGGCCAGATGATGATGATCTCTGAACACATAATAATCTGACTACTCAGTGTATATCCTATATAATAAAAGGCTAATATGAAAATTGTCCCTTTGACCAGGAGTTTGGCCAGGCTGGCAGACCCCCACCCATGCACAAATTCATGCACTGCACCTCTAATATATAATTGATTTCAAAGAGAAAGGGGGAGGGAGAGACAGAAACATCAATGATGAGAGAGAATCATCGATTGGCTGCCTCCTGCACACCCCACACTGGGGATCGAGCCCGCAACTCAGCCATGTGTCCTGACCAAAAATTGACCCTTGACCTCCTGGTTCATAAGTCGACACTCAACCACTGAGCCACACCGGCTGGACCTAGACTATTCTTAAATACCACCTTCATGTCAACTCACCTCATGGTCTGCAAGGGTTCCCATTTCACAGCATTTCAGATTCAAACCTGCCTTGTTTCCAAACACCACCAAATAGTTCAACCTCCTCCCTGTTTGTGCCCCAGGTTGATTCTTTAGGCCATGGCTTTGTTCAGGCAGAAGAATAGCCTCCTTCCCCAGCCCCCCCATTGAGAAGATTCCCTACTTCTGCTCCATCCACAAAGCTCCACCTCCAGCTACCTTCAATGTAGTGATCACCCTCCATGCTTTCTAGAGCTGCTGGCAGGACAGTGCCTGTTCCTAAGACATTGTTAGTCTATTCAGCATCTAGTTAGGCATTTACTTGGTGTAAAAGCATATACAGTATGTCTATATTGTCTTTTCAACTACCTTGAAGTCTTCTTGCAACCCAGAACTCTACCAAATCTTACTCTATTCTCTTACCCCTTTCCCCCAAAGTTCTGTGCAGAATGGCTAACCACAACTGGCAGTGGATATTTGTTTGCTACCCTAAAATAGGCTTTCCGTTGTTCAATATAATGGTGACTAAACCATTGCCTATGGCCTCAAGAGCTTTACAATTTACAGCAGCAACAAATAAATACACAAAGGGAAGCATTGCTCTCTTTATTTGATTTGCTGTGTGTGTTTTTAATAAAATTTGTAAATGTATTTTCATTGATTTCAGAGAGGAAGGGAGAAGGACAAAGAGATAGAAACTTTCATCAATGATGAGAGAGAATCATCCATCAGCTGTGTCCTGCACACCCCCTTCTGGGAATTGAGCCTGCAACCCGGGCATGTGCCCTTGACCAGAATTGAACCCAGAACCCTTTCAGTCCACAGGCTGAAGCTCTGTCCATGGAGCAAAACCAGCTAGGGCTGCTGTATGTGTTTTAAATGTTATATTTATTTGCTGGACTAAAAAGATGGAAGAGGATCATGACAGATGCATTTCCTTAAGTCATAGCCATGTCCTACCCAGAGAATTTTCCTAACCTAATTGCCACTACTCTGAGACCATGATAGTCAGTCCTTGTTTATTTTCTCTGCAGAGGCTGTGGGTTAGGCCGGAGGGCATCTGGGGAGGGAACCTTCTGCTAAAACCCACTATTTATAGTTTCCCAGCTTCCCAGAAACAAATATTTAAATGTGTTTGCTCAATTCTCCCCTTGTCATATGACAAAAATGTAGCAACGTCCATAATCTATCAAAGAGGCAGCATATTATGTTATAAAATCAATGCGCTAAGTAATGGAATTGCATTTTTTGGTACACTGTCTGCTTTTTCTTCTTCTTCTAAATGGAGAGCTTATCTAAATAACGGAGTATTTGTATCTGGCACATTTTCAGGAAAATTTTAAGTCCGACTGTAATTATGACAAAGAACTCAGTAACAGAATTTTAACATAACACTGCCAACGATTCTGAAAAAAAATAACTCCGATGTATTTAATAAAAGTTAAACTTCATTGCCCTGACCGGTTGGGCTCAGTGGATGGAGCGTTGGCCTGTGGACTCAAGGGTCCTAGGTTCGATTCCAGTCAAGGGAATATGCCTTAGTTGCAGGCACATTCCCAGGGGGGGGTGTGCAGGAGGCAGCTGGTTGATGTTTCTCTTTCATCGATGTTTCTAGCTCTCTCTCCCTCTCCCTTTCTCTCTATAAAAAAAAATCAATAAAAATATATTTTTTAAAAAGTTAAACTTCATTGAAGACCACTCCAGCCTCTAATACTTTCAAATCAATCATGATGAAGATATGAATTGGCACACTGGCTACTTCAAATGCAACTTGACGCTGATTATGTATGCGAGTGGATGTTTAACCATGTAGGCTACTGATTTACCCAACTCCTCATTTAAGTCTAAGATGGTCCCCAGGAATGACAGATGTCAAATGACAAGTAGAGTTGATAACCCTACTTGGCAAATAACCAAGAAGGATGACTACATTAATAGTCATGACAGACCTAACTGGTTTGGTCTTTAAATCACTTTGAAAGTTTCTGCTAAACTCTTTTTTAAAATATGTTTTTATTGATTTCAGAGAGGAAGGGAGAGGCAGAGAGAGAGAAACATCAGTGATGAGAGAAAATTATGGATCAGCTGCCTTCTACATGCCCCACACTTGGGGCTTGAGCCAGTGACCCGGGGATGTGCCCTGACTGGAAATAGAACCGTGACCTCCTGGTTCATAGGTCGATGCTCAACCACTGAGCCACTTTGGCTGGGTTGCTAAACTCTTAATAAGCCCAACTTTCATTGTAAAGAACTACAATTTAACAATGAGAAACATTTCAGTACACAGACAAAATACAAAATCTTGGGAGGGACAAAAAGGTCCAAAGACCACACATTCAAGCTGATGTGAGAGTAAAAGGAGAGCTGTGGTGCAAGTATTTTAGAGTGCTAAGAGGAAAATGACTTGCTGGCAGGGCAGGGGGTGGGGAGTGGGAGGGTGGTGGGCAGCTTTTTGAAGTGATACCAGTATTTTAAGTTATTCTAGGCCTACTTCAGAGCAGGACACATCCTGGGTTGCAGGCTCGATCCCTGGTAGGGAGCGTGCAGGAGGTGGCTGACATACATTTCACTCTCACATCCATGTTTCTCTCATTTCTTTCTCTCTCCCCACCCCCACCCCCACGGAGGTTGCTGCGGCATCTCCATAATGGAAGGAGTCAGAAGCTCCAGATTACAGAGACCCAACCCAATTCCGGGCCAGCCCCTGGGGCACCCATGCTCTTGCACAAGGAATCTGAGACGGTCAGGCGGAAACTCAGAAGAGCCATGGAAGGCAGAGGTCTGAGGCTTGCACACAAAGGCAGGGATGACAGGAAGCCAAGACTGTCAGCTCAACCCTGAGACTCTGCCCCATTCAAGCTGAGCACAGAGGCTTTTGCAATTTTTCAAGTCTGATCCTATAAGACTGTCTCCAATACAGAATGTATCCCAGAGTAGACACAGCTGATACTCACATCCAATGATACTCACTCCCAGTGATACCAACAACAATCAAGACTTAACTACAATAAGACTGTACATGCAGTCCACAAAGGGGAGCACCAAGAGTGTCTACCTCAGATAACTGGGGAGGCTGATCCATTGGGCCATCTAGGACACCAAATACACAAAGTGATCCTACCAACTCTGGGAAGCAGCAAAAATGCCAAGACAAGGAAATAGATCTCAAATGAAAGAGAGGGAGGAGAACAAAAAACTGGATATAGAGTTCAAAACCATGGTTATAAGGTTTTTTAAGAATTTCCTAGAGAAGGCCAATAAAATAAATGAGACATATGAGGATATGAAAAGGGATCAACTAGAAATAAAGCATACACTGACTGAAATAAAAAAAATATTATACAGAGTCCTAAAAACAAACTGGAAGATCGCAAGAATCAAGTCAAAATTTGGAACACAGAGAGCCAGAGGACACTCCTCTGGAGAAGCAAGAAGACAAGACAATCCAGAAAGTTGAAGATAGTGTAAGAAGCCTCTGGGACAACTTCAAGTGAACCAACATCAGAATTATGGGAGTCCCAGAAGAAGGGACCAAAAACATACTGGATACCAAAAACATATTGGAAGAAATAGTGACAGAATACTTCCCCTGCCTGGTGAAAGAAATAGACTTACAAGTCCAGGAAGCACACAGAACCCCAAACAAAAGGAATCCAAAGAGACCACACCAAGACACATCATAATTAAAATTCCAAGAGCAAAAGACAAAGAGAAAATATTAAAAGCAGCAAGAGAAAAGCAGGTAGTTACCTATAAAGGAGCACCCATACGATTATCAGCTGATTTCTCAACAGAAACCATGCAGGCCAGATGGGAATGGCAAGCAATATTCAAGGTGACGAATAGCAAGAACCTACCCAGCAAAGCTATCACTCAGAATCGAAGGCCAGATAAAGAGCTTCACAAAAAGAGCTCTTATTGTGACTAAGAATTTAAACCACCCAGCTTCTCCTGGGCTGGAAGATGTTAAAAGACAAAGTTTTGCCCTAACCGGTGTGGCTCAGTGGATAGAACATTGGCCTGCAGACTGGAGGGTTCCAGGTTCTATTCCGGTTCAAACCCTTGCATTTGCCCACATACTAGGGCTAATCAGCAGCCCGCTGTGGGTCTCAGCTCCCCTAGTCTCCCAGTCTCTGAGTCTCCAGGTGCCTTTCTCTACAGTCGGGACTCCACCTGTATGAGCCTGGGTCCATGGGGTTTTGGCCGGGGTTGGGGGAGTCTGTCTCTTGAATGTGTCCCTTATGAGAATAGTTGAAATCTGGTGTCCTACACTAGTTTCCGGATCTCCAAAGGGGTGCAGTCCAGCTACTGTCTGCCGCCACCCAGCAGGAGCTACCACAGGAACTACAGTTTTCTCCTTTTTGCTTAGGACTTGGAGGTTTTGTTTCTGGAGCTGCAGTTTATTTCATTAAGCTGCCACAATACAGGCCATTTATATGCAAAAGCAGCTGTGTGGTGCCTGGGTAGGTCTGTAGAATGGGCGGGCAGGGCCTCAGGGCTGAACCTCAGGGTGGGGCGGGGTCTCAGGACTTCACTAGGCTGGGGCTTGGCTAACAGCGATGGCTGTTGCCAGCCTTCCTGCTCCTCCATGCCTCAAGCCTCTGAGTTCCAGAGTTTCCAAGCCCCCATGTCCCTGCAATCTAGTGCAGTAAATAATGATTGTTGCGTACACCTCTACAAGAGAGTCACCTCCACTCTCGGACGGGATGGCTGACAGACCACCCTCTCCCCACAGGCGTCTGGGTCCCCCACGTGACCCCAGAAACTGAATTTCAAAGTGATAGGGAGCTTGTTTCCCTTCGGGTTGAAAAAAAGCCGCATGCCCAGTCCCCCGCCACCAGCCCAATTCATGTGCCTTCGTACCAAGGCTCCTCAGGTTTTTCAGCGCTTGCGCTCCTTTCTCTTTCAGCCACCCTTCCCGTGGTTCTGGGTGATAGATGTCCGGTGTATTAGTTTTAATTTTGAAATTGTTGTGTGAGGCGGCAGACCAGTTCTTTACCTACACCGCCATCTTGGTTTCTCTCTATGGTCCTATTTTTAAATGGCTGGATTGTGACATCTGCAAAAAACAGGGGCATTAAAGTCACCAATCGCCCTGACTGGTTTGGCTCAGTGGATAGAGCGTCGGTCTACAGACTGAAGGGTCCCAGGTTTGATTCTGATCAAACGAATGTACCTTGGTTGCTGGCACATCCCCAGTAGGGGGTATGCAGGAGGCAGCTGGTGGATGTTTCTTTCTCATGGATGTTTCTAACTCTCTATCCCTCTCTCTTTCTCTCTGTAAAAAATCAATGAAATATATATTTTTTAAAAACTCATCCATCATTGATTGTATTGGAAGTTTCCTCATCCTGAACCACTACCTCTGCCCCTTACTGTCCTCCACCAATAGGAGGCAGCTTTCCGAGGGGCAATGGCGCTCAGAGGCCTTCTCAGGTCACAAGGAAGCCACCCCGGTAGAGAGTAGGGCAAACACTGGGCAATAAAGAGAACTCCAGTGGGGCTTGAGTCTTCCTCCCCTTTTACTTTTTATTATTATGGTTAATGCTCACTCGAGGCTATTTCCCACTGATATTTTTAGAGAGAGTGAAAGGGAGAGGCAGAGACAGAGGAAAATACATCGATTGGTTGCCTCCTGCACGCATCCCAACCAGGGCAGGGGGAAATGCAACTGAGGTACGTGCCCTTGACTGCAATAGGACCCAGGACCCCTCAGTCCTCAGGCTGACGCTCTAGCCACTGAGCCACACCAGGGCTTCCTCTCCCCTTGAAGTAAATCTCCTCACCATCTATTTTCTCTTTGTGTCTCTTTTCTGAAATTCCAGCTAAATTTTGGGGGAAAGAGCTCTGATTTCACTTGAATTTTTCTTTTTTGAAGCCTTGTGCAATCCTATCCCACTGCTCCAAGTTACTCAAGGGAGTGGAATTCAAATCACAAAACCAGCCAACTATCAAGGTATAAAACACAGGTGGTGAAATAGCCCAAGAATGCAGGCATCTCACCCTTGGGATTCTGGGTAAGCCACATTAGATTCCCATCCTGGGAGACAAAACAGGGCCCACAGCAGTGTATGTTGCTTTGTACACTAATCCCTGCAAGTATGTAAGTAAACCAAATGGCTGCAAGTAGAAGTCCTGTGAGCTCTTCTTGTGACTAAGAATTTAAACCACTCAGCTTCTCCTGGGCTGGGAGATGTTAAGAGACAAAGTTTTGCCCTAACCAGTGAATCAATAAAATATATTTTTAATTAAAAAAAAGACAAAGTTTGAAGTGAAACTGGAAAACAGGTATATATCACTGACACATCCATATTGCTCATGTAATATTTATGAGCCCTGGAATGATCAGATTATTCCCAGCTCATTTCAACAAGGGATTTCCTGCTCCCCCCACCCACCCACCACTCTCTTAATTAGATGCCAGCATGCAGACAAAAGCCTATCCTAGCACCACTCAATGAATAAAATTAGAGCATTTCTATCTTTTAAATCACTGGGTAGTAGTCTAGATATAAAATACAATGGTTCCCCATAGATTGAATGCGAATGCGCTTGCAATAAAACCTCAATGCTATTTCAATGGCCACGGTTTGCAATTAGGGCGAGCAAACCAAAAATCAACTCAGCTCCTCTCTCAGTTCTTGTAATGGATCTCAATGGAAATGCATGCTGTCTGTTTCAAAGGTGGTGTTGTCTCCTCTTTTTAAAAAATTATATTTTATTGATTTTTTACAGAGAAGAAGGGAGAGGGACAGAGAACTAGAAACATTGATGAGAGAAACATCCATCACCTGCCTCCTGCACACCCCTATGGGAATGTGCCCCCAACCAAAGTACATGCCCTTGACCAGAATCGAACCTGGGACCTTTCAGTCCACAGGCCGATGCTCTATCCACTGAGCCAAACCGGTTAGGGCATCCTCTTACATTTAGAGGAAACATTTCTAAATGCGTTCAAGTGCCTGTAAGGCAAAGGACACTCATAAAGGAAACCCGTTGTTCTATTGCTCAGCGCACAGGAGAAATATTTCAGATTCTACAGGATGTGAGAAATGTGGGCCTTTAGAAACCATCCGTCTCCTTATGCCAGACTATAGAAGTCTATTCAACTACAATTAGTGTCTAAATTTAAATCCCGTCTGTGGTTAGCATAAGGATTCGAAGCTAGAAATCCGCTGCTGTGTGCACCGACGTGGTCTTTAATTGAGGCATCTTATTTATTTCTGAGAACAGGTTAAAACAGATTCAAAGGCATGGGATCTTTCCAGACAAGAGAGAAGGCTGGCTCCTTGTTTCACATGATAATTAGTATATGGAATCATAGCTTGGACATGTTTATGCCTGAAACACTGCACCTCATTTTGAAATGCTCTTAAGGATTAGACTCTGCGGTAGACAGACCCTAAGGTGACCCCAAATGAGTCCCACTGCGAGGTGTTGACATATTTCATCATAATTTTTGAAGGCAGTAATAATTACAAAAGTGCTTAGTCTTACAAAGCATAAGGTACTATGGGAATAAGAATAAGTTACTGGACCCTAAACGGTTTGGCTCAGTAGATAGAGTGTCGGCCTGCGGACTGAAGGGTCCCAGATTCGATTCCGGTCAAGGGCATGTACCTTGGCTGCAAGTACATTCCCAGTAGGGGGTGTGCAGGAGACAGCTGATTGATGTCTCTCTTTCATGGATGTTTCTAGCTTTCTATCAGTCTCCCTTCCTCTCTGTATAAAATCAATAAAATATATATTTTTAAAAAGAATAAGTTACTGGGTTGAGGGGACAGCGGTATGGAGAGGGGTGAAGACAGGGAACAATGCAGTTCTATACAGCAGCCCAGTTTCAAGAAAAGTATGGACTTGATGTGAATTAAGTTCTTCAAGATGCTAAGATATGAAAACAACCTAAGTGCTTGTACATAGATGAATGGATAAAGCAAATGTGACTGACACACACACACACACACACACACACACACACACACAGGAATATTATTTGGCCTTTGAAAAATAAGGGAATCCAGCCCTGGCTAGTGTCACTCAGTTGTGGTTGGCTTCGTCCAGTGCACCAAACAAAGGGTTGCTGGTTCAAATCCCAGTCGGGGCACATGCCCGTGTTGCAGGCTCCATCCCATGTGGGGCATGCAGGAGGCGGCTCATCGATGTCTTCGCTCTCACGTTGATGTTTCTCTCTCTCTTTCCCTCTCCCTACCTCTCTCTTTTAAAAAAAAATCAATAAAGATATTTTTAAAATAAAAGGAAATCCTACCATTTTTGACAACATAGTACCTGAAACACATTATGATAAGTGAAATAAGCCAGACAGAAAGACAAATACTGCACGATCTCACTTGTATGTGGAATCTAAAAAAGTTAAACTCAAGCTGAGAATAGGACGGCAGTTATCTGTGAGCCTGACGCCAATGGAGAGATATTGGTCAAAGGCTATAATGTTTCAGTTACCAGGATGAGTAAGTTCTGGAGATCGAAATGTACAGCATGCTAACTATAGTTCACAGTACCATATTGTACACTTGAACTTTGCTAAGGGAGTAAATCTTAAGTGCTCTTAACACACACACAAAATGGTAACTATGTGAAGTGATGAATATAGCTTGATTGTGACATATTTTACAAAGCATATGTATATCAAAACATCAGGTTTTCTATGTTAAATATATACCATTTTTATTGTCAGTTATGCCTCAATAAAGCTGTGTGTGTGTGTGTGTGTGTGTGTATTTTGTTTGTTTGTTTTTTGTTTTGTTTTTTGGTAAGCCCTTCTGCAATCACTCTGATCCTGTGCAATGGAAATTTAAAATCTGTGCAATTTGAAAGAAGGGTGAAATAAAGTGAAAATGACCCCAGAATCCGTCCATTCAAGGCTGATGAGTCATGGTAAACAAGGAGGAAAGCGGGTGTAATGAAGAGCGCTGAGTCACAGCCATTTGGAGGCTCTCTCTGAGCAAGTTTAATGTCTGAAATTGGCTAGTCCTCGGTAATTTGTTTGGCCTGAATTCTCAGAAGGCAACAACTTGAATAGCGACAGGCTTGTTTGATACAAAACACAAGTGTGTGATCTGAGGAATCACATTATAATTGATCAACTGATCTCACTGTTAAAGCTGTACCGTCTAATTCCTTTGACAAGTGGAATGAACACATTCAGAGGGTCAACCAGATTGATGCCCGGGCCAGAAAAGCAGGTTTTCCTTCCCATTAAAATAAAAGTCAGGGTATTGATCAAGGCCCCAGCTTCCCTGAAAGCCAATGTGTCGTCAGGAGTGTTACGTTTTCAAGGATGTTTTCAAAGGAAGACAGCAGCAGAACATCAAAGCGACATGCTTTCCTAAAGGAGAAAAATCGCTTCTACAGGAAACCCTTTCATCTTCTGTGGCATTCACTATCAAAGGCCAACAGGCCCTTCTTTTGGTGCCTTCCTTTTTCCTGGAGGATTTGTCTAGAAAATGTTTGTGTGAGAAGCTACAGGTCATTCAGATCCCTCTGACGCAGAAGCGAGAAGTCTCGGGCCAGAAAACAGCTCGAGAAGATTCCACTTCCCGCCGGGCCAGAAAACAGCTCGAGAAGATTCCACTTCCCGCCGGGCCAGAAAACAGCTCGAGAAGATTCCACTTCCCGCCTCGACACGAGGGAAGTTGAGGATTTACATGGCAGACTCACGGGAGAGGGACCACTCAGGAGCACCCACGACAGGGCTGGCATAAGGCCTCCGTGTCCCCAGGCGGCTGTCCCAAGGGTGCATCTGTCACAGCTCTAAGTCACAGTGTCAGAGTCTCTTTATTCCCTCTGGAAATCCCATTTAAAAAATGCAAATCCACTGTCAGGAGAGGGTAGGGGACTACCGTATTCCCCGCCCGCTAACTCCAATAGCAGCTGGCCTTACATGTAATTCACCAAGTAAAGAGCAGATCTTGCGCTGACTTTTTAAAAATATGTTTTTATTTATTTTCGAGAGAGGAAGGGAGAGGACAGAGAAATGGAAACATGGATGAGAAAGGCCCGAGGAGCGGCTGCCTCCAGCACGCCCCCTACTGGAGATGGAGCCGGAAGCCCGGGCATGCACCTGACCTGGAATCCTACCTGCGACCTCTTAGTTCAAGTATCGATCCTCAACCACTGAGCATCAGCGGCCGGGCTCAGCGGAGATGTTGACCCTCACTTTATAGACATGAACTTCCAGGACCAGCACTTAAGCAGCTGCTCTCTTCCTTAAGGCTCTCTGCTCACCAGCAGGGAAGTGGGAAGTGGGCAGAAATAGAGCTGTTCTGTGCTGAAACCGGTGTTCGATTTCGGTTAAGGGCATGTACCTTGGTTGCGGGCACATCCCCAATAGGGGGTGTGCAGGAGGCAGCTGATCGATGTTTCTAGCTCTCTATCCCTCTACCTTCCTCTCTGTAAAAAATCAATAATATATATGTATTTTTAAAATAGAAATAGAGCTGTTCTAAGGGCTGTGCTGTGGGCAGCTTCTGGGTCAAGTTCACTTTGCCTTTGTCAATTAATATTTTTAATGAGGAATTATCACTGTCTTCGTGCAGTAAATGCCAAAAAATAAATAAAAATGAGTACCGCCAAATGCAAAAAGGACAATCAAATGCCCATAATGAGGTCACGGTAGGTAGAAGGCATGGGGAGCAGGCAGACATGCTTTCCTGAGTCGGTTATGGAGCTAGATGTTCTCTATGTTTTATATCTTTCCAACGACCCTGCAGAGGCAGCGTCCTCTCCGCTTTTTGGAAACAGAACTAAAGCTCAGAGATAATTTCCCAAAGCCCCTAGGGGCCTCAATGCAGTGCCTGCGCCTTTGCTCCATGGCATGCTTTGTCCTGGATTTAAAGCGGTACCAGCTTGGATTAAGACTGAAACAGAAAAGGCCGGACCGAGGTGCAGGCTTCGCTGCTTTGTGGTAGCTTGCTCTCGTTCCCGGCATGCTTCTGGCCTGGGCCTCCTTTGAGTTGGGATTTATGCTCCTAGTCAGCCATGTCCATCATCAGGCTCCGGGAGAGGCCAGCGACCCAACAGGCAGATCCCGGCATCCCAGACCAAAAGCCCGGTGTGCCTGCCTCCTCTCCCCTCTGCAGCCAGAGCTGACCTCCTCCTGCTGTGTGCCTGCCCCTCAGCAGTCCTTCGGCTGCTCTGCTCCTGGGCCAGGCACAGTGGGAAGGCCATTAACCTATCTCGCGTTAGGTTAATGGTCTCTCTGACCCCGGGGACCTCATCTTTCCTGCCCCACTGCCACCCACACCACAGAAGCTGGCCTGGGTCAACAGCTCCTGGTCAGTAGTAGCCTCTCTGTCACCCTCTCTCCTCATGTCAGCCAAGAGCTCCCACTTAATAATAACCTTCAAGTCTGGCCAGTGTGGCTCAGTAGTGGGAGGGTCGATTCATGAACTGAGAGGTAACGGTTCCATTCCTGGTCAGGGCACATGCCTGGGTTACAGGCTCAATCCCCAGTGGCTGGGGGGAGGGGAGGTGCGTGCAGGAGGCAGTTGATCAATGATTCTCATCATTGATGTCTCTCTCTCTTCCTTTCCCCCCCTCTCTCTGAAATCCATAAATAAATTTTTTTAAAAACCTCCTTTAAAAATTAAATAACAACAACAACAATAACCTTCGATTCCTGGCAAGCAAGGCTCAATGGTCTGTGCTATCAACAGCTCTTTGCTGGATGAGGGGTTCTGATTAGCAAACAAGTTCTTGCATCTGCTTTCCTTTCTTTCTTCCTCTGCAACTCTGTGGGCCTTCTGCTTTCTGCTTGTTGATTTGGACTTTTAACCTTTTGCTTTGCTCTTTCCTATGCCACTTGCATATCTCTCTGGACTTTGACCTTTCCTCTCTCGAATTCTTCAACTATGCATGCATCAGAGTTCCACTCCACAGATCCTCTAGTTCAGCCCGACTCCCTGCTACCAGTCCCTCCTGGGGCCTGACTCTGTGCCCCTCTGGGCTGTGTCCAAGTCCTTTTCATCTCGGGGTGCAGAGTAGCCTTCATTGCTAACCATGGCCAGAACGAATCCAGATGCTCCTCAGGACTTGAGGAGAATTCAGGAAGTGCCATCCTCCCAGCCCATGAGCTCTCTTTGGCAGAATACACTTTTTCCTACGCATTCCCTGGCATTACATAACATCCCTTAGGACTGGCAATTCTCTATTATTCTAGTTTCTTTCTTAATAGCTAGCTAGCAGAGAAAACAAAGAAGAGACACTTATCAGCATCAAATCACACAAAGGCCCTCTTCCAATCACAAGATGAACTTGAAATCCAATCCAATTCTTCCGTTTCTCCAGATAAGATAATATAGTGCCAAGAGCCAATTCCAGCATGTAATAATTACAAGAGTTTTACCCAAAGGTTGGTGAAGCTTGGGGAGCTCAGCAGGGTTGAGTCACATGTAGTTTACCTGTTGGAATGGCTAACCTGCACTTCCCCCAAACCTGAATAAGATTGTTAACTGCCAGACAGCTCAGGGCATTTTATGGCCTCCTGTTGTCCAAACACCTGAACAGCTGGAGGCTATTCCTGAAACTGACAATCTCTGTAAACCCTTTGATACCTTACCCTTTGAAGTGTATATTCCCACCTTGCCTTGGGACAAATTATGTTTAATAAAAGCATGGGTCCTTGGTCAGGGAGGAGAGTCTTCTAGCTCCTTCAGCTGGAAGCTCCTCTGACTCCCAATGCCTATCAAAAATAATCTTTCATGCACGGACTCCTTCTTAATCATCTATGTGCAGCCCTTTCTCCAGAATGCTGAACACTTTGTAAAGCTGGGAAAAAGAACCCCAGCAGCAGAGCTTCTCCAACTTTTACAGTCATTGAGGTACCTATTAAAGCAGATCCTGGTTCACTGGGGGAAGGGGGAGTCAAAAGGGGTCCCAGGTGATGCCCTGGCTGCATCAAGGCCCACACTTTGAGCTTCAAAGCCCTAGCTCTCCCCATCCCCAGAGCTGGAGTTATACCTGGCCTCCTCCTTAAACAGTACACGTGAGCTCACACAGCCCTGGGCTCTGATTCAAACCAAAGCTCTTTTCCTGAAATATCCCATTTTATAATGCATTTAAGCAAAACCACATGTTTTTCAACAAAACAATGATTTCTTTATTTAAAGCTATGGATGGGAGCCTGAAATGGAGACCCAAGTTATTTCTTTCAACAAAAGGAGAAAGGATCAGAGAGGGTGTGAATTACAAAGAGGCATTGAAGGGGAGGTGACTGGGCAATCTGGCAAAATGAAAGTCACCGAATCCTGGGGCTGAAAGAATAAAAGACCCCAAAGACAGGACAGCAGGGGAGAGGAAGGCCAAGTCCAGCCTTCCATTTCAGAGTAATGACTTCACTGAATCTAGACAGATAAGAGTGTTACTTGTCTATGATCTTGAGGTCAAGCAGCTTTTACTGGCTGAAGTTTTCCCTTTTTTATCAACCTAAATCTTAGAGCTTTAATGTAATTTATTCTTACATCCTAATGAAGCTAAGGCTACCTGGTTACTCTCTTTTCTGGTTATAGCATATGATTTCTAAATGTTGTATGATTTTTTAATATATTTGTATTGATTTCAGAGAGGGAGGAAGGAAGAAGGAGAGATAGGAACATCAATGATGAGAATCAGAATCACTGATCGGCTGCCTCCTGCAAGCCCCCTACTGGGGATTGAACCCACAACCTGGGCATGTGCCTTTGACCAAAATTGAACCCAGGACCCTTCAGCCCACAGACTGATGCTCTATCCACTGAGCAACACCAGCTAGGGTTATGATATCAAAGATTAACATTTGTAAGGCATTTGTTATGTGCTTTACATGAATTGATCTCATCTAATTCTCTGAAGGATGCAAAGGGTAGGCACACTAGTAGACCCTTGTGGCAAATGAGGAAAGAGAAGAAGCAGGCAATGTGGCTAAGATCTCAGGAGGCAGCAATAGGGCACGATTTGAACTCAGGCATGCTATTCAAGCCTTAAGCTTTCAACCACTAGACTATCCTGCCTCTCTGTTACTACTTAGGTCTTTTTTTCCCTCCAAACTGGACAATTCCAATGTATTTTCTTATCAACGTTCCCTGGAATTCTAATGAAAAGTCCTCCAAGGCCCTAGCTGGTTTGGCTCAGTGGATAGAGTGTCAGCCTGCAGACTGAAAGGTCCCAGGTTCAATTCTGGTCAAGGGCACATGCCTGGGTTGTGGGCTTGATCCCCAATAGGGGGCATACAGGAGGCAGCCGATCAATGATTCTCTCTCATCATTGATGTTTCTCTCTCTTTCTCCCTCTCCCTTCTTCTCTGAAAGCAATAAAAATGTGTGTGTGTTTTTAAAAGGGAATCATGGGTATTAAGATTATAAATGGCCTTAAGGCAATTGTAGGGAATTGTCCTGTGCTTTGAAAATCTGGGTCCAAGCCTAAAGCCGCCTCGATAAATGATAAACGGCAGAGATTGTCAGGATCAACAGAAGCCTATGGCCACCCTGATAAAGACCCACCAAGGAATTTGCATGTGAAACGCTGTGGTTTTCGAAAGGCTGGCTAAGTTTGGTATTAAGGAAATGCAGGAAACTTGGAATCTATATGACTTAAGGGGATATAATTATCTTTTGTGATTTAAGATATGTAACAAAAACCAATTTAGTCCTCACCTCTCAAAGTACTGGCTTAATAGGCTAAAAGGGTTACTTCCCACCCACTGTATCCCAGGCTCCTGTAGGTCCCGGTCCAAGCTGGAGGAAGCTGGCGGGCTGCCCCTGGATGCCTGAATCTGTAAGAGCAGGTGCTCCCGTTAAATATGCAAATGATCCAGATGGCAGCCAGAGGTCAGGCATTGGAAATGTACAAATTCTACAAATGCGTAAGCGCATTGCTATGCATGCATCATGCAGACAAGTCATTCAGGGACTCTGGAGGCACAGTTGTGCTAATTGAAGCAGTAAATTCTGACTCTAAAGATAATGCATGTGCTATAGTCTCATAACACACCATCATATAACAGCACTGTCCATGCAAACCAGTTCCATTACTTTGTATGGTTCCAATAGTGGGGAGAGGGGAAGGGGGGCAGGGGGCAGTGTCTCTAACTCCTGAAGACAATGAAATGGGAAGAAACCCCAACCTGGAGAAGATATCTACATCTAAAATCTCTGTGGTGGCTCAGTGGACTAAGCATCATCCCATGGACCAAGAGTCCCTAGGTTCTACTTCCGGTCAGGACACATGCCCAGGGGTTGTGAGCTTGATCCCCAGTATGGGTAGGAGGCAGCCAATCAATGAATCATTGATTTTTTCTCTTATCATTGATGTTTCTCTCTCCCTCTCCCTTCCTCTCTGAAATCAATACAAATCTATTTTTTTTAAAGTCTCTGCATAGTTCAAACTCCAGGATGGCGATAGCATTCTGTTAAAAATATATATATTTTATTGAAATTTTACAGAGAGGAAGGGAGAGGGATAGAGAGCTAGAAACGTCGATGAGAGAGAAACACCGACCAGCTGCCTCCTGCACACCCCCCACCGGGGGATGAGCCCGCAACCAATGTACATGCCCTTGACCGGAATCGAACCCGGGACCTTTCAGTCCGCAGACCGATGAGCCAAACCGGTTTCGGCAGCATTCTTTTTTTTTTAATTGCTGTTACTTCTTGCCCTGAAAACCTTGAAAGAAACCCAGATAAGTGATTAAAACTCAAACCCAAGCCCTTACTTATGGCTGAGAAGTGGGGGCTGAAATTAACATACCATATTTGCCGGCGTATAAGACGATTTTTTGGCCCTGAAAAATATGCCTCCAAGTGGGGGGTCGTCTTATACGGCGAGTATATAACAAACTCTGTATTTTTAGTGGAAATGTGAGGGGGTCGTCTTATACGCCCAGTCGTCTTATACGCCAGCAAATACGTATTTTTCAGGGCCAAAAAATCGTCTTATACGCCGGCAAATACGGTAATTAGAAGAGAATTTTCCAGTGTAATCCAGGAAGTTTGGTCATCCAGAACGTTTCATCCATCCCACTTGAGAAAAATGAGCTGCATTCATAGAGCTCACATTCATAGAGCTAGTCTCTGAAAAAGGATTGAGATCAGAGGTTTGAGGGATGACACACTCCGGAGGATTTGGGATCAGAGCAAGAGTGTGTGTGAATGAAAGAAATTGTCACCTGGTTTTACTGAAAAGGTTAAATGGGAGAAAGTGAAATTCAACTTCGTTTGCTTTTACTTACTGATTGAGAAAAAAAACAAACTAGATTTGTGAGATAATTGTTAGTTAAAATGCTTTGAGATCACAGAGGATTTTTACACATCCATGCTCTTTTCAACCCACTGCCAGGCAAATAGAGGCAAATTAACATGAAATAATATTACTATGATTATTAGATGCAAATATTTCCATGGCATAGAAAGGATTCAATTAAATCTACTCTTTATTGTTCATCTATATATATAAAAGCCTAAGTGATCCAATGACCAGTCGACCAATTGCTATGATATGCAATGACCATCAGGGGACAAATGCTCAACAGAGGAGCTTCCCCTTGGTAGTCAGTGTGCTCTCACAGCCAACTTCCCACAGCTGGCCAACCTCCCACAGTCCCCACCCCTGGCCAGCTGGCCACCTCAATTAACCCCGATTACTGGCCAGGCTGAGGAATCCTACCCATGCACGAATTCGTGCACCAGGCCACTAGTATGGAAAATAATATGATAATTAATAAATAATACAAGAATAAACCATTTCCAGTACTCACAGTGGTAAATCTACATTACCTCACCCTCAATATATTTCTTCTAGATTTGCAAGCCTCTTTGAGGTAATGTTGGTGTCTTGGATGTCTTTTATCAAGCACAGTGCTTAAAAAATGTGAAAATACTCCCAAATTGATTTACTAAATATGAAAATATAGAATTCAGAGAGTGGGACAATTGTGAGGATATAAGAAAACTATCATTTCCTCTTTGTTAGAGCAAAGAGCTTCTTGCCCGACAATACTATGGAACATAAAGAGGTTGCTTCTAAATAACAATCAAATCAGGACACTATTCAAGCTTCACACTGGAGTGAAAATTGCTAATACCATTTCTTTTGTATTCATGCTTTTTTTTTAAAATGTAAGATGCTGAGAGAGTGGGAGGCAACATGCAGGAACCATGTACTACTGACAAAAGAAGACTGATTTTTAGTTCCAATAACGATTAAACAGGAAGATGGTTTTCTAGATTTGCCCTGCAATCCAGGAACTCTGGAAGGAGCGAAATATTACAGAATTGGACAATGAGAGCAATGGAGTTCCAGAGAAATGACAACAGACATGGGAGCATGCATATTGCTCCCAATAAACAGACATAATATCTTCTTGGACAGAGAGGAGTTATGATGAAGAGTCTTCTTCCTGATTAGAAATAAGAGTCTTATTACTAAAATGTATTTAATCAAATTATTCTGGAGCCCCACCCAGTTTGGCTCAGTGGATAGAGCATTGGCCTTCGGACTAGAGGGTTCCTGGTTTGATTCTGGTGAAGGGCAAGGTGGGGCGTGCAGGAGGCAACCAGTTAATGATCCTCATCATGGATATTTCTCTCTCTCTCTCTCTCTCTCCTTTCCTCTCTGAGACTAATAAAAATATATTTAAACCCCTAGCTAGTTTATCTCAGTGAATAGAGCGTTGGCCTGGGGACTGAAGGGTCCTGGGTTTGATTCCGATCAAGGGCATGTACCTTGGTTGTGGACACATCCCAGTAGGGAGTGTGCAGGAGGCAGCTCATTGATGTTTCTAACTCTCTATCCCTCTCTCTTCCTCTCTGTAAGAAATCAATTATTACCTTTAAAGGAGCACCCATATGATTATCATCTGATTTCTCAACAGAAACCATGCAGGCCAGATGAGATTGGCAAGAAATATTCAAGGTGATGAATAGCAAGAACCTACAGCCAAAAATACTCTACCCAGCAAAGCTATCACTCAGAATCAAAGGCCAGATAAAGAGCTTCACAAATAATTTTTAAAAAAGCTAAAGGAGTTCATCACCGCCAAACCAGAATTATATGAATTGCTGAAAGGGGTTCTTTAGGAAGAGGAAGAGGATAAAGATAAAAATTATGAACAACAATTACGTAACTATCAACAAGTGAAACTGAAAACCAAGGGAATTAAAAAATCTGATGAACAATATTAACTGGTGAATATAATAGAATCAGAGGTATGGAAAGGGAGTGGACTGACGATTCTCTGGGAAAAGGGGAGTGGGGGGTTCGGGAAGAGACTGAACAAAAAATGAAACTGGTTTGGCTCAGTGGATAGAGCATCAGCCTGCGGACTGAAAGGTCCCAGATTCTATTCCTGTCAAAGGCATGTATCTTGGTTGCCGACACATCCCCAGTAGGGGGTGTGTAAGAGGCAGCTGATCAATGATTCTCTCTCATTGATGTTTCTAACTCTCTATCTCTCCCTCTTCCTCTCTATAAAAAAAATCAATAAAATATATATATTTTAAAAATGTGCACCTATGGATAAGGATAATGGGGGGTGGGGAAAGGGCAGAGGGTGGGGTGGGAACCTGGTGGAGGGGAGCAATAGAGAAAAAAAAGAGGAACATTTGTAATAATCTGAACAATAAAGATTACTTTTTTAAAAAAAGAAATCAAATATATATATATATATATATATATATATATATAATTTTACATTTTTTTCAGGAGTATGAACCAAGTAACAGGAAAGAAACAGTTTTCAGAGTTATGTGGGACTTCCCAGTTAAAGACCAAATACATCAGCACCCAGAAGGAAGCAGAGGGTAACTGGGAAACCCCAGATGAGAAAAAACTTGTCTGCCCAATAGTCCCTGCTAACACCCACAGGAGCTGGCCAGAGGAGCTTTTGGGAGGGTGTGGAGGGAAAATCCAGGAAGCCCTCAAGGTTCCCTGAGGAAACAGCTGGGCACTGACACATTCGCCAGCCCTGCAATGGCCAGTGCTGGCTGGTTCTGGGATACACACCCCATCTGCTAGAAGCGCTAACACTGCTGGTTCCTTGCATGAAGTTCCTTTTCAACTCGGATGGATTGGGGTTTCTTGAATTTGTCTACTGCCATCCCATCATTTGAGACCCTTGAACTTCCAACAGAGTTCTCTTTGGCATCCTTGGTCTGTTTGCTGAAGAGACGCCCCTCCCTAGGGGACAGAGCTTTTACATCCTTTCTAGAAAGTAGTTGTGCTGTGAACAAGACATGCCACTCCACTTATGGAAACTCTTTAAAGAAACACTGTAAAGACAGACACACGCCTACATCCCCTGTGTCAGAAATAAAGTGAGCCCCCCAAGTCAGGGGTTCTGGTAGAATACAAAACACTCAGGAGCCAGTCATCAAGGCAAACATATTTACTTCTACGTAGAAGGGTGCACACACATGGTCTGGAAGCACGTGTACACCAAGCAGATGGACTTCTTGGATTTATAATCCCTTAAACACGTGACCTGTCCTTTGCTCTTGATTGGAGCTCAGACTCACAGAATTGGCTAATTCAAAGGGAGGGGTTGGCTTTTGCTGTTTCAAGATGGCAGCCCCCAGAGGGAAGCTGCAAACCACGTGGCCAACATGGCGGCTGTCTAAATTGTTCTTTGACAGAAAAGATGACTTGTTTATTCTCACTCCTGGGAACAAAAAGGAGCCACGTGCTAACCTGACAAGCTCAGGGGAGGCCTGCGTGGTGGCCTTGCAAACTCAGACCTACAGGAGCCACAGAGGATGTACTGAAATGAATAACCTTTCACTAAGAAGCAGTTTGTAGTGGGTAGTCATGTCCGAGGCCAGTATCTTCCCTGAGAAAGATCAAGTTCAATCTTGACTGAGCCTACTGTCTTTTGCACCTAAGATAACATCCCTGTGAAATGGCTGGGTTCCTTGTAACTTCCCTTTTCTGGACCCCTCAGGGCACAGCCAGGGCTGAGACCATAAATTCCTTCACTGTAATTGTTAGCATGTTAATTATTGACTGAGAACTATCCTACACCCAGCTAAGTACTAGTAAAAGAAGTATTTTGTTGCCCTAATTCCATGGTAGGCAAACTCATTAGCCAACAGAGCCAAATATCAACAGTACAACAACTGAAATTTCTTTTGAGAGCCACATTTTTTAAACTTCAACTTCTTCTAATGCCACTTCTTCAAAATAGACTCGCCAAGGCCGGTGGTATTTTGTGGAAGAGCCACACTCAAGGGGCCAAAGAGCAGCATGTGGCCCGCAAGCCGCTGTTTGCCGACCACGACCCTAACTGGTTTGGCTCCATAGATAGGGCCCCCACCAGTGGACTGAAGGGGGTCCCGGTGAAGGGCACATCCTGGAATGGCGGGCTCCATCGCCAGTAGGGGGTGCAGGTGGCAGCCAATCAATGATTATCTCTCATCATTGATGTCTCTCTCTCTCTTTCTCTCTCTCTCTCTGTCTCTCTCTCTCTTTTCTTCTTCTTCTTCTCCTCTGAAATCAATAAAATATAATAAAAAGTATTTCTCTATTATTTTACTTTTTATCCAACCCCAGAGGTTTCCCCGCTTTGCCTTCTCCTGCCTCCCTAATCTACCACCAATGGAGTTCATGTAACCACCTATGTCCCCTCCTTTGATTGTCATGTATAAAACCAGGTGCAAACCAGCCATTCTCTGGGGCACTATCCCTGTACATTGCTGCTTCCTGGCAATTGTGGACACTTGGCTCAGATAAACTCACAAAAGCTCTTTACGGGTTGGAATGTTTATTATGTTAACACCCCTGTAATCACTACTCTACACCACCGCCACTTCCCTTCTCCCCCCAGGAGCGTGGGTTTCCCCACATCGAGCGATTCTGTGACACCAGCCAGGTGTCCTGAGTTTGAACTCATGAAAACCTCATGGACCTGGCGGCAACATCAGAACACACAGGTTATGGGCCTCAGTCCCCCGAGACTGGCCCCCACAACACACACCCGTACTCGGGACCCCCGTGGCAATCCAGCTTGCTCCCTGTGGGTGCCTCTGATTGACCGCAGGGCTCCAAGGCTCCCTCCTTGGGGGTCCATTCATTGGTTTGAGCAGCTCACAGAACGGGCAATCTGGGCAATCCGTCTCACTAGCTCACTGGCTTCTTATAAATGACAGTCAGGGATGCCAACCACAGCCAAATGAATGGGTACATACGTAGGGAAGGGTCCTGGGCACAGGAGCTTCTGCCCTCTGGAGTTCGGGGTGCATCACCCTCCGGGCATGGACGCTCCTTGCTCACCCACCTGGAAGCTCCATGAAGCAGGCCTTAGGGTTTGTATGGAGGCTTCATCACAGAGGCTGGGCTGTTGAGGTCCCTGGCCTTCAGTGAGGATTCAGCCTCCAGCCCTAGTTCCCCTTCAGGGAGGCTGGGGGGTGGGGCTGGAAGTGCCATCAACCTAGGTTCCCCTGGCAACCAGTTACCTGGGGTTTTCCAAAAGTCACCTCATTAACATAAACTCCGGTGTGCTGGACAAACCACTTTATAGCTCTCCAGAAATTACAAAAATGTGGGAGCTCTGTGCCAGGAACAGGAATGGAAACAAATATATATATATATATATATATATATATATATATATATATATATATATATATATATTGATGTTTAAAAAAATCTTTATTGTTGAAAGCATTGCATATGTCCTTTCCCCCACATCAACCCCCTCCAGCCACCTCCAGCCCCGCCCCAGGCCCTGACCACCCCACTGTCTACATCCATGGGTTATGCATAGATGCATACAAGTTCTTTGCCAAATACTATTTCTTATGATAAATCACTGATGGGGGTCGGGACATATTCCCCAAAAACCTGGCATCTTGGTGCACTGAATCCAAGGGAGTTTGAGAAAACAGCAGGAAAGTTGCCTTCCCACCCCCACCTGAAACAGGTCTTAAAACCCTGACGCGAGAGGGGCTCCCATATTCAGAGCAAAGAAGCACCCTTCCATCTGAAGACAAAAGGAGAAGAATGCAGGCTAGCCGGCCTTGCTAAGCCACCTCCTGCATCCCCAAGTTCAAGCCTCGGGTCTGACAGTTCCTTCATGTCTTCACTTCCTTAGGAGGGTTCCCCAATCCAATAAGCTTATATTAAATCACCTTGGTTCTGATTTCCTCCTGCTAATCTCTTCGTCAGTTTGATTTCGAGACCCAGCCTGGGACCCCACGGGTGTGAAGAAAACTCTCTCCTCCCCAACATCTCCGTTTCCCCAATACAACCCACCGTAGTAAATAGCATGGGCTTTGCATTGAAGATTTATTTCCAGGACACAAACTACATTTTGATTTTGGTTTTTCTGTGCTATGATTTTTTACTTCCCACTTCATTAAACTTAATGGAGTCTAAACCTACTAAAACACCCTTTATTTGCATATTGGGTTTTGGTATAAAATACTGTATGGGCAATACAGAAAATTGCATTCTATCACAAAACGCATCTTTGTAAAGTGATGATAAATGTTGGGATTCGTTCCAGATTGGTGGTGGAGGGAAGGCTATACTAATTTAAAAATGGTAAAGAAGCTAATGGGCCTTATCACTGTCCTACAGGTTGCTTAATGACCGGAAGTCTCCTCACTTAATGACCAGAAGTGTCCTCCCCCATCAGCCATTACAATATTCAATTTGTCACTAGGCCCAGCCAGTTTCACCTCAAAATTCCTCTGGCCTAACCCCCCCTTTTCATCAATGCTGACATTTCCTCCTTTGGGGGGTGGGGGAAGGATAGGGAGGGAGGGCTTGGTCTAACTCCTAAGAATTTTTGTTAAAGACATATATGCCCCAAGTCTCCAAACCTCCCGAACCTGGGTGCTTGTATTTCTGAAAATCCAATTTAATGATTCTGATTGACCAGGTATGGAAGAAGGGAGGGGGAAAAGGTTTCTCCAGATCAGGAGAAATCAGTCCTAAAATGACCTACAAAATAGAGTGTCGCCGAAACTGGTTTGGCTTAGTGGATAGAGCATCAGCCTGCGGACTGAAGGGTCCTGGGTTTGATTCAGGTCACGGGCATGTACCTTGGTTGCGCGCACAAGAGGCAGCTGATCGATGCTTCTCTTTCATCGATGTTTCTAGCTCTCTATCCCTCTCTCTTTCTGTAAAAAAATCAATAAAATATATTTTTTAAAAAAAATGAGTGTCAGTCAAAAGATGTAAACAAGTGAATAAGAATTTGGACTAAGTGCCCTAGCTGGTTTGACTCAGTGGATAGAGCGTTGGCCTAAGGACTTGTGAATGAAAAGAGCCACATGCCAACCTGACAGGCTCGGGGAAGGCCTGCGTGGCAGTCTTGCAAATTAAGAGACCTAAAATAACCACAAAGATGGTTTGAAAATTTAATATCTGACTATGAACAGGTTATAGCAGGTAGTCATATCCCAGGTATTTCAACTGACAAAGATCAATTTGGATCTGCTTTACTGAGCCCATCTGCCTTCCTGCCTCTGAGATAACCTATCTGTGAGATATCTGGGTAACTTGTAACTTCCTTTTACTCCAGACCCCTGAGGGCACAACAAATGGCCCTGAGACATTCCTTCATTGTTACTGTTATCAAGTTAATTGTCAAATGTTAATTACGTTAGAGTATCCTGTATCCTTCTCTGTAAAAGAAGCTCATGTCCATCATTTCACCTTCTACCCTATCCCAGAGGTTTCCCTGCTTCGCTCTGTCCCACCTCCCTAATCTATCACCAATGAATTTCATGTAACTCATCTACATCCCTTTCCTTTGATTGCAATGTATAAATACAGAAATGTAACCCTCCATTCTCCGGAGCATTATCTCAATCCTTTGAGGTTCTGCTTCCCGGTAATTGTCAACAGTTTGGCTCAAATAAACTCACAAAATTTCTTTACACGTTTCAATGTGTTTTTTTTTCATTAACAGACTGAAGGGTCCCAGATTCGATTCCTGTCAAGGGCACATTCTGGGGTTGGGGGCTCAATCCCCAGTAGGGGGAGTGCAGAAGGAGCCCAATCAATGATTCTCTCTCATCATTGATATTTCTATCTCTCTCCCTTCCTCTCTGAAATCAATAAAAATATATTGTGGGGGGAAAAAAGAATTTGGACTTAGTGAGATCACTGGATGTGTCCAAAGAACAAACTACTGTATTTGCGGGCGTATAAGACGACCACCTAACATTTCCACTCAAAATACAGAGTTTGTTATATACTCGCCGTATAAGACTACCCCTTCTTCCGCACACCTTCCACACACCAAATAAAAGGTAAAACAATATCAGATTTGATTTCAACATTTTAATTTCGAGTTCTGGCCAGTGTGGGGTGCCTCTTCTTAATGCACACTTACCCCTTGGCATACTCTTTAATGCTTTCTCATTTGATTTCCAGTCCCGAACCATCTTTTCTGTTACTCCATATTGTCTTGCAGCAGCACAATTATTATTTTCCTTAGCAAAGTTTATAACTTTCAGTTACTTCTTTCTTTTGGCTGGTGCCATGATAGGGATGATAGGGGTTTGACTGGTTGACATTTTCTATGCTGTACTGTACAATGGTGCAGTATTGTGGCTGGCTGTTGGCTGTATACAAAGCCTGATTTGATTGGTCCCTGCTCCCTGTTTGCCCACCCTGTCACTATAGCAGTCTGGTCCACCATTGTATCAGCATCTCCCTGGGAACTCACTAGTGCGTAAGTGCGAGCTCTTCAACATTCTAACAGGCACCATGATAGCGCAAAATTGTGAATCTTCAATGCATATGTAAAGAAATATAGGGTAACCCGAATTTACCACACTCGCAAAATCGCATAACAGCAAAATCGCATAACAGCCGAGCATACACCCAGCAGCGCTGCTGATGCCTGAACGGTATGTGGAATGAAGTGGGCGGGCATCGGGAGGCCACTATGGCACGGGGCAAGCACTATGGGCAATCTATCTGAAGTGTACCTGGCGTATAAGACAACCCCCCACTTGGAGGCATATTTTTCAGGGCCAAAAAAATCGTCTTATACGCCGGCAAACACGGTATTCCTTGAGCAGAGTGCAACCTCCCAGGTTACCGGGATTTTTTTCCTGAGCTACTTCACAGCTCTATACACTGGAGATAACTAAGAGCAATGGAAGAGAATTCTTGCCTGTAGACATGCAAATCAGTTGTCTGGTGGCAGCTCAATCAACTACCTCAACCACATCCCTGAGGGGAAAGCTAGTTTTATGTCCCGTTCAACATTTTTTCACTCCATACAAATCAGTGGTTTCCTACTTCTACTTTGAACTGCTTCTAATCGCTTGCTGGGGCCCTCATTTGATTAGTGAGCTACATAAACTATTTGTGTGTTCATTGTATACCATATGATCATGATTCTGCCTTTTTAAAAAAATATATTTTATTGATTTCTTACAGAGAGGAAGAGAGAGGGATAGAGAGTTAGAAACATCAATGAGAGAGAATCATAGATCAGCTGCCTCTTGCACACCCCCTACTGGGGTTGTGCCCGCAACCACGGTACATGCCCTTGACCAGATTCGAACCTGAGACCTTTCAGTCTATCCACTGAGCCAAACGGGTTTCAGCTCTGCCTTTTGTTAAAGATGATCCTTTAGCAGAGTCTATGTGGGAAGTTGTTCATATGCTAGGGATCTAGGGGGGATGATCAGGGATCAGTCAGGGAGTTGATCTAGCTCTTTTCTTAAAGATATATATATATATATATATATATATATATATATATATATATCTCCGAACCTGGGACCCTGCAGTCCGCAAGCCGATGCTCTAACCACTGAGCGAAACTGGTGAAGACTATCTAGCTTTTTCTTGTTCTCCATCTGTGGCTTATGTAAAACAATTGCTTTTCCTGTAGAAGAAAATGTGATACTCAGATACAACAAGTATTCCAAACTTCTTGCAAAATGGATTTCTCAGTGTCCACAAATAAGTTGTAAGTGGTGATAAAGTGGTCTCTATAAGAATAGGCTGCCAAAACCGGTTTGGCTCAGTGGTAGAGCATCAGCCTGCGGACTGAAAGGTTCCGGGTTTGATTCCCATCAACTGCATGTACCTTGGTTGCAGGCACATCCCCAGTGGGGGGTGTGCAAGAGGCAGCTGATCGATGATTCTCTCTCATTGATGTTTCTAACTCTCTGTCCCTCTCTCTTCCTCTCTGTAAAAAAATCAATAAAAAATATATTTAAAAAAATAAAAAGAATAGGCTGCCTTTGCCCTGGCCTGGAGCTCATTGGTTAGAGCAGGGTGGGCAAACTTTTTGACTCGAGGGCCACAATGGGTTCTTAAACTGTACCGGAGGGCCAGAACAAAAGCAACCTGACCATGCTGGCATTCTCATCTTGGGCTGCTGGTGAAGGAGCGGAGAGGAGAGCAAGAGAACCCTCCGTTCTTTTGGTTCCGGGGGCCAGATAGAACAGCCCACAGCTGGGTTACAGTATACACCTAAGTCGTGGGTTAGATCCCTGGTTGGGGCACATGTAAGAGTTAACCAATGAATGCATGGATGGGTGGAGCGACAAATCGATGTTTCTCTCTCTCTCTCAAATCAGTATTTTTCTAATTTTAAAAACAAGAATAGGCTGTTTGTTGCTAATGGACTCCGAGCACCACACAATTCCCTTTTCTGAAACTCCAAACCGGCGGCCCAGACCCTGAAGCACAAGGGTGCTGGCCGGCCTCCTTCCGGGACAATTCTGTCTCCGTGCTCTAGCTTCCACACTGGGGGAAACATTCTAATGCTCTCGAAGCATTCTAAGTGTATTTCTGAAAGGTCAGGGATGAAAAAGAGAAACAACAAAGATGCTATTTAAAACTAGTACAGAAGAATGTCTCAGAGTTTTTTATGCAAAAGAAAGTATATTGATTAAAGAGGAATTGTCCACCAGCAAGGAACAACTAGGTTACAATAGAGAGCAATTTTAAAAGTGCATACATTTGCCCTAGCTGCTTTGGCTCAGTGGATAGAACATCCACCTGTGAGCTGAAGGGTCTCAGGTTTGATTCCAGTCAAGGGCATGTGCCTGGGTTGCAGGCTCGATCCCTAGTATGGGGTGTGCAGGAGGCAGCCGTCAATGATTCTCTCTCATCATTGTTGTTTGTATCTCTCTCCCTCTCCCTTCTTCTCTGCAATCAATGAAAATATATTTAAATAAATAAAAGTGCATATATTTATCATGGGACCACAGCACCCATGAATCTCATTAAGGCTTACTCTAACTACATACTCACAATGAAGTGAGCTCCTGTTATTACTATATTCAGCGTCTTCTAATGGAGTGGTTTTACACCACTGTATCTCTGAAGCTAAGGCACTCTAAAACAGACCTCGTCTCTCCAAACCCACATGCATCTTTAATTGAATTTATTATAATGCCACCATTTTTGTTTGTTTGTTTATTCTCACTCGAGGATATTTTCCCATTCATTTTTAGAGAGAGTAGAAGGGAGAGGGAGAGACAGAGAGAAACATCGATGTGAGAGAAACACATCGATTGGTTGCCTCCTGCACACTCCCTGACCAGGGCCTGGGCTGGGGCGGACCCTGCAGCCAAGGTACATGCCCTTGACCAGAATCAAACCCGGACCCTTCGGTCCGCAGGCTGATGCTCTATCCACTGAGCCAAACCAGCTAGGGCAATAAAAATATATTTTTTAAAGATTCCCTTCTTTTCACTTCCTCTCCACTTTTTGTCTTAATTGAATCTCTCTGCAGCACTAACTGATAAAGAGCGTCTGAAGGAAGGAGGACGTGACCAAATGAGAACACACCAGATGCAGGCAGGCGGGAGCTGGCCGTTTTTAGCCGATATAAAAACGGTCCAGCGCGTGGGCGCCGGGGCCCTGTTCAAGCTGCAGAGGTTTGGGGTTGGTCACCAGCTTTTGGGGCGCTGGTTATGCTTAGCCTGCAGGACCATCTCCTATGCCTAGCACTCCAAGCCTGCCCCGGTCAGAAATCTGCTCAGCGATTCCAAAGTTTCACATGCAGGCCAGCACCGGAGGCCTTGTCAGGGCCTGATGCTGATCATCCCTCTCCACTTCTGGAGCCTGAAAATGTGCATTTCTTTTTCTTTTTTTAAAATATTTTTATTGATTTTTTACAGAGAGGATGGGAGAGGGATAGAGAGCTAGAAACATCCATGAGAGAGAAACATCGATCAGCTGCCTCCTGCACCCCCCCCCCTCCCGACTGGGGATGTGCCCGCAACCAAGGTATGTGCCCTTGACCAGGACCAAACCTGGGACCCTTCAGTCGGCAGGCCAACACTCTATCCACTGAGCCACACCAACAGGGCGAAAATGTGCATTTCTAACAAGTTTCAGGGTAATGCTTATGCTGCCCATAGTCCCCACCTCAAGGGGCTCTGGCCTAGCCAAGTGGTCGGCAAACTCATTAGTCAACAGAGCCAAATATCAGCAGGACAACGATGGAAATTTCTTTGGAGAGCCACATTTTTTAAACTTCAACTTCCTCCAACACCACTTCTTCCAAATAGACTGTCCAGGTGGAGGTATTTTGTGGAAGAGCCATACTCAAGGGGCCAAAGAGCCACATGTGGCTCAGGAGCCACAGTTTGCCGACCACAGCCCTGGCCTGTATTCCTCCATCCTCCACCAAGAAGTGCCAAGCCCTCACCAGCACAGCCATCCCCAAGGGAGGGATCCATCTCAGGGGATATGTAAGTGCACTGTGCTCCTGGGGGTTAGCTTTTCTCCTCCTCGAGTCTCTAGGACTAGAGGAAACGCAAAAAACTAGGGCCCTTAACATGCACTCCTCTGAGCTTTGAGGAACTGACTGCTTCAATCGCAGGTATCCACCTTGTGGAATGAGGAAGGCAGGCACTTGCTGGACAGCTGCCAGCTTGCACTGCCTTTCAAAGGTTCCCACTGGGCTCTGGGGAAGGCAGATTAGGTTTGGTCCCCGGGGACCACACTGCAGCATCGGAGATAAACCTGGGGAGGAGGCTATGCTGATAGATGCGCCTTCCCCTGTTCAGCTCTGCCTGTGATTTAACGCTCCGATGTTGATGTCCCAAGAAGTGTGTATTCTGCAGCTTCAGGAAATAGAAGGAGCATGCTTAGCCTGCCTGGGGAGGGAGGTGCACCCTTCATTCCCTCAAAGCTCCCCCGAGGGGAAAGAGCTCTTCTGGGCCCCAGGTCTCCCCGGATCGGTGACCAGTGGCTCTAGTGTTCATGCAACCAGGGCTGACTCACCCGCTAGGCACAGGGGGCTCAGTACCTCGGCCCAGTCTGTGACCACCCTAAGCACCACTGACTTGGACACTTTAAAAGGGTAAATTTGGCCCTAACCGGTTTGGCTCAGTGGATAGAGCGTCTGCCTGCAGACTCAAGGGTCCCAGGTTCGATTCCGGTCAAGGGCATGTACTCCTGCACACCTCCTACACATTCCCAGTAGGAGGTGTGCAGGAGGCAGCTGATTGGTGTTTCTCTCTCATCGGTGTTTCTATCCCTTTCCCTTCCTCTCTGTAAAAAAATATCAATAAAATACATTTTTTTAAAGGGTGAATTTGATGGTGTGTGAAATATTTCTCAGTTTTTGAGAAATATTTTTCATTGATTTGAGAGAGAGAAACATCTGTGAGAGAGAAACATTGATGGGCTGCCTCCTGCATGCCCCCTACCGAGGATTGAGATGGCAACCCGGGCATGTGCCCTGAGAGGGAATCAAACCATGACCTCCTGGCTCATAGGTTGATGCTCAACCACTGACCCACACTGGCTGGGCTGTATTTCAATTTTTAAAAAGAAATACAATTGTTTTCTAATAGTTATACACCTAAAAGGAATTTTTACCATTTGCAACATTATGGATGGATCTGGAGAGCATTATGTTAAGTGAAATAAGCTAGTCAGAGAAGGATAAATATCACATGATCTCACTCATTTATGGAATATAATGAACAATATAAACTGATGAACGAAAACAGATCCAAAGACAGAGAAGCAGCAATCAGACTCAAACCTCAGAGGGAAGGTAGGAGAGGGCAGGGGCAAGAGGGAGAGATCAACCAAAGGACTTGGGTGCATGCATATAAGCCTAACCAATAGACAAAGACACCAGGGAGGTGAGGGCATGAGTGGGGTGGGTGATGGGTAATGCGGGTATAAGGACACATGTAATACCTTAATCAATAAAGAAATTTTTTAAAAAAAGAACTGAGCACCTTCAGATTCTTTATATTTCTAATTTAAACATTTAAAAATATATTTTAATTGATTTCAGGGAAGAGAGAGGGAGGGAGAGATAGAAACATCCATGATGAGAGAGAATCATTGATCAGCTGCCTCTTGCACACCCCCTACTGGGGATTGAGCCCACAACCCAGGTATGTGGTCTTGACTGGGAATCTAACCGTGACCTCCTGGTTCATAGGTCAATGCTCAACCACTGAGCCACACCGGCTGGGCAGAGAATCCCCAGATTCTGCCCAGCCGCAGCCCACCTATTCTGTTGGACCTTGGGATCAGTATGAGTGTGACACATTCCCTTTAAGCAACTGGTCTCCAGCCATTAGAAACAGCCTGATAACAATATCTAAGTCTGCAACGCTATTTTAGACTCCTCCAGTGAGTGCCAGATAAAAGCCTCTTAACCCACTTTTCAAAAACAAGCCAAACACCCACTTCTCTGGGCAGTAAATCCTAGGTTGGGCTAATAAATAAAACTCACACTAGAAGTAGTAGCTAAAAATGATGTGCCCAAACCCACCCAGCTTGCAAAAAGCCTGCTTGATTGTATTAAACCTATACTGTGAGCAGTCAGGATATCGGGGTTCTTGGGCACTGGTGTATGGATCGCCAGCAGAATTCAGATGACTGCATAGGGAAGATTTGCACCTGTGCTCCAGACATAGGGATAGTTTGCCTCTGAACAAGAGAAAAAATGGCAGAAGTGGCAGCAGACATTTTGAGTTTAAACTTTTTTTCATTTAGACTATTTGTTCAACGGTAATACTGATGATTACCGTATTTGCCGGCGTATAAGACGATTTTTTGGCCCTGAAAAATACCGTATTTGCCGGCGTATAAGAGACTGGGCGTATAAGACGACCCCCTAACATTTCCACTAAAAAATACAGAATTTGTTATATACTCGCCGTATAAGACTACCCCCCACTTGGAGGCATATTTTTCAGGGCCAAAAAGTCGTCTTATACGCCAGCAAATACGGTACCATCAAAGAGACTTATGTTAGTCGAGATGTAAAAATCCCTATCTAATGCCAGTGATCTTAATCCAGCATCTAGAAGGGTTCAGAAATCTGGAGAAAGGCTGTGTGTAGCTTAAGTA
Organism: Vespertilio murinus; assembly: GCA_963924515.1. Lineage (NCBI taxonomy): Eukaryota > Metazoa > Chordata > Mammalia > Chiroptera > Vespertilionidae > Vespertilio > Vespertilio murinus. Next base: position 1,894,271 of record OZ004710.1, on the reverse strand, counting down.
AGAGTCCAGAGACGAAACATAATTTTGGAAGGCATTTTGGGGGCCAGAGGAGCTTGGCTAAGAAACCAAGTTCCCCCTTGTCGCAAAACCCCTTGCTTTTTATTAACACAAATTGTCCCAAGGTGAGGTAGATGTACACATCAAAAGGTAAGGTTTTGTATACAGCAGTGTTTCCCAAAGTGTGGTACGCGTACCCCCAGGGGTACGGAAAGAGTTTGGTGGGGAAATGCACTGCACTGTGCTTAGCTGCGCCCAATTCTACCTTCTCAGGAGTCAAGTCAAGACAGTCTTGTGAGGCATGAGATGGTCCGGTGTGCAAATAAATGTTATTTATAATATAACTTTTATTTATATTTTATTATGAATAATTTTATTTTTTGTTTATTATTATTTTGTGTTATGTACCAAAAAAATAAAGTATTTTGATTGTTATTAAAATACATCCATTTTTTTATGAGGGGTACTCAGGGTTAGGAAAATTATAGAAGGGGTACACATATGTCAAAAGTTTGGGAAACACTGGTATATAGAATCCATTGTCACATTGGAGGAATAGCCTACAGCTGTTCAGGTGTTTGGCCAGTAGGAGGCAACAACATGTAGATTAAGATGCCCTTAGCTGTCTGGCAGCGAGCAATCATTTATGCATCCTTTTCAGGTTTGGGGAAATGCCCTCAGCCATCTCCAGATGATTCATCCCTGCTGACATGCTGGAATTGGCTTCTGGCCCTGTCATGTATTCCTTTCTGCATGGAACTGAGTGCTTGTTCCAAAAGTCCATTTTAAACCAGTTTGGGCCCAGGCTACACTTTTCCTCACCCGGTGGTAAGGTGCTCAGGCCACCATGATCCTAGGCCAAGTGCAGCCCTACTTGGCCTCAAGTAAGCATTTCAAAAAATAAATATTTTTATTGAGTTCAGAGAGGAAGGGAGAGGGAACGAAAGGTAGAAACATCCATTATGAGAGACAATCACTGATTGGCTGCCTTCTGTGCACGACCCATTCTGGGGATGGAGCCTGCAACCAGGTGTCCTGACTGGGAATTCAACCATGACCTCCTGGTTCATAGGTCGATGCTCAACCACTGAGCCACTCTGATCTTGCTCAAGTCACCTTTTTAAAAAATATATTTTTAAATTTTATTTTTCTAGAGAGAGAGGAAGAGAGAGGGGAAAAGAGAGAAAGAAATATTGATATGAGAGCAAAACATTGATCAGTTGCCTCTTGAATGTTCCCTACCAGGGACTGAGCCCAAAACCTAGGCATGTGCCCTGACTGGGAGCTGATCTGGCAAATCCTTTGGTGCATGGGACAATGCCCAACCAAATGAGCCACACCAGCCAGGGCTCAAATAAACCTCTAATAATATTGGTCTCACTTGTTAATCCTGGAAATCAGAGAGATTCTAGAGAGGAGAAAAGACAAAGACGGCAAAAGACCATTCCCTCTCTCACTGGTCCTCTCCAAAACATCCATACACACATTTTTAGGGTTCACACTAGACAAGATTTCAAAGCAATCAGGTTTGTATTTGGAAAATTGCCACCTCCTGAAAGTCTAGAACAGCCTTGGGTAAACTACGGCCCTCGGGCCAGATCCGGCCCCTTTGGCTGTTTTATCCGGCCCGCGGAGCCGAAAGAGCAGAGGGTTCTCTTGCTCTCCCTTCCACTCCTTCACCAGCAGCCCAAGATGAGAGTGCCAGCATGGTCAGGTTGCTTTTGTTCCGGCCCTCTGGTCCAGTAAAAGAACCCATTGTGGCCCTTGAGTCAAAAAGTTTGCCCACCCCTGGTCTAGAACTTGGATAATGTGTTCTAAGCAGTCCCCTGGCTTCATCCACTTCTGAACAGACAAGTGCATACTCTGAAAGACTGCCATTTCATTTTTTGTTTCCCCCCACAAGGGCTCCGAGGACAGGAATTCTTGAAGCACCAACAAGGAGGAGGATGAGTAGTAAACACATCTTCCTGTGAGAGCTCATGGGTCAGTTATTTCATGAGGGGATGGCCATCTGGTATACCCCACACACAATTCAAAAGCCAGACTGCGCTGGTGTTACTCGGTGACATTACATTTATCACATTAATGGGACCTCAAAACTAGAATCCATGCAACAGCCTTTTCTCAAAGTATCTAGCTTTACCTTAAATCACAACACTAATAGTGTGCCCTTCAGAGCCACTAATTCATGAGGCAGGAGAAGATTGTAGGAGCTTTAAGTAACATATCATTAAATTTAAGCTTAGCGAAGATCTCATGTGACTAACCTACAAATTTCCAAATCCATCATTTGGTTTTTGAAGAGGTAGGGAAAATATTTCAAGAATCCACATATTTTCATGACTGCTGTGGAGCATTACTTTTTTATAAATGTTATGAAAAAATGCTACATTAAAACTGTAATTAGCCAGAATACCAGGACACTATGAGTAACTTACGTTCATTCATCGATTTTAAAATGGAATTGATCAAAAAGCCTTGGTCTTCAACATTTGCTGCCAAAGGTCTCTCTAAAATATATCGTTTGAATGGCTTTGAAGGTTGTTTTCATGCACAAGCCCCTTTCTTATTTAAAAAAATAAAATATGTTTTTATTGATTTCAGAGAGGAAGGGAGAGGGAAAGAGAGACAGAAACATCAATGATGCAAGAAAAATCACTGATCAGCTGCCTCCTGCATGCCCCCCACTATGATGGAGCCCAAAACCTGGGCATGTGCCCTGACCAGAAATCAAACCATGACCTCTTGGTTCATAGGTCGATGCTCAACCACTGAGCAACATTGGCTGGGCAAGACCCCTTTTTTCACACAGAATCCTATATGGAAGCTAATACTGATGGTTGCAAAGCAGAGCTGTGAGGCTGGAGCAGACACTGATGGTTTGGTCCCGTGGTTGGCAAACTGCAGCTCACAAGCCACATGCGGCTCTTTGGCCCCTTGAGTGTGGCTCCTCCACAAAATACCACAGCCTGGGTGAGTCTATTTTGAAGAAGTGGCATTAGAAGAAGTTTAAGTTTTAAAAATGTGGCTCTCCAACATCATGCTGAGTGAAATAAGCCAGTCAATGAGAGAAACACCACATGACCTCACTCATTTATGGATAATAAAGAACATTGTAAACTAATGAATAGAAAGATAGATAATAGTGACAGTAAAACAACAAGCAGGCTGTCAAATGACAGCGGGGAGGGGAGGGAGATCTGGGGGAGATAAGAGATCAACCAAAGGACTGGTATGCATGCATACAGGTACAACCAATGGACACAGAACTCTGTGGGGAGGGAGGGCATGTATGGGAGGGGGGAGCAATGGTAAGCTATGTACACATATAATACCTTAATAAATTAAAAAAATAATAATTTTAAAAATGTGGCTCTCCAAAGAAATTTCAATCGTTGTACTGTTGATATTTGGCTCTGTTGACTAATGAGTTTGCTGACCACTAGGCTAGGCCTTACCCTCACCCTTCCCATGGCCCCAGACACTTCACAATCCATAGAACACAGTCAAGCACAGTTTGAAAATCACAGCCTTACCAAATTTCCCCTTTCATGAGGATTGCTGCCTATTTTTAAATTAATAATTTAAAATCACTACAGGTTAACCTGGCTGGGGTGACTCAATGGTTGAGCCTTGGCTCAGGAAGCAAGAAGTCACTGGTTCAATTCCTGGTCAGAGCACATGCCCCGTTGCAGGTTTGATCCACAGTAGGGGGCGTGCAGGAGGCAGCCAATCAGTGATTCTCTCTCATCATTGATGTTTCTGTCTCCTTCTCCCTTCCTCTCTGAAATCAATAGAAATGTGTTTTTTAAAATTACTACAGGTTAACTATAACCCAGTTCTGTGCTAAGAGCCTTACTTGTTCCAGTGACCTTAGTTAATCCTGAGTTCCACCCATGGGCACTTACTAGGGCCATTATATTGTCCGTTCACACAGATCTGCTCTGCCGCCAGTTCATTACTGGAACAAGGCAGAACTGTGAGCTAGATGAAGTAGATAACTTTGGCCTTCACCTCTTGTATTTCTTCCTTTACTCTTTCCCCTGGAGCTTAAGCTCCGGGTATTAAACTGTCTCTGCGCCATCAATTTTCTTCAGCACCTATTTTCCAAGTATTTGCTCCACAACGGGCATTAAGGCCACCAAGATAAATGAGACAATTTCGGACTTCCAAGAACTCGGGCCAGAGGACTTGCTCAGATGCTCGTTGACGTGTTTCAGGAAATGGCTGTGCTCCAAGAAATGACACAGTTCCGATTTCCTCGGGGGGGAAAAATCCTGATAACAAATCTTCAGAGACAGATCCCACACTCTCTTACCTGAAGCCCTAGCTAGCTGTCTGTTTCAGAATGCAGAATCTTTCTGATTTTAAAAAGGAAAGGTAGAAGGTGTCCCACTGTACCCTTCAGGATGGGCTAGGTAATGCTGCAATGACAAATATCTCCAAAATCTAGGCTGGTGGAGGCTCTGCTCTGCATCCCTTTCAGGTCCCAGGCAGAGCAAGCACTGGCATGAGTGTTGCTGGTTAGAGCATTGGCCTGCGGACTGAAGGGTTGCGGGTTCAATTCCGATCAAGGCCATGTAATTCTGTTGTGGTCCCCAGCCCCAGTTTGGGTATGTGTGGGAGACAACCAATCCATGTGTCTCCCTCACATCGATGTTTCTCTCTGTCTCTCTTCCACTCTCTCAAAAACTCAATGGAAAAATATCCTCAGGTGAGGATTAACAACAAAATCAAAAGACTGTTGCTGGTCTGAACATCAATGATGAGAGAGAATCATTGATCAGTTGCCCCCTGCACGCCACCCTACTGGGGATCGAGCCCACAATCAGGGCATATGCCTTGACCAGGAATCGAACTGTGACCTTCTGGCTCATTGGTTAACACTCAACCACTGAGCCACAATGTCTGGGCAACACGCTGAAAACTTTAGTGTTGCTTTAGGAGAGGAAGCTAAGGAATTTTAGAGCATAATCATGGTTTAGAAAAATATGTGCTGCTACCTTCAGCTTATTGGGAAGTGTTGGCTCAGAGAGGAGCTTCCTGTCCTATTTGCCACCATGGCGCAAGGTTCAAGGTACAAGGACTACCAACTACCTTGATGGCCTTCGTTCTACCTTTGGTGGGTGGTCATGAGACCAGCAGCCTCCAGACTATCTGAGCACGTTAGACTGGTGCTGGCATCTCCTTGGGAGGGCTGTTTTTCTCACTTGTCATTTGCAAGTTAGCTTCAAATATTGACTGAACTGCTGAAAATCTATGTTCCATTAATTTTACATGAAATTACAAATGTTAAGATCTTACCAATTTCAGGAAATAGATTTCTAGATAAAGGCTGAAATTAGAATTTGTGTCACAGGAAAAGAAAACAGATTAAAGGGCCCAAATTAAAAATGGTGCTGGGAAAATTACAGATGCAAAAAATGAAACTACACCACCTTTCTACACCATATGCAAGAATAAACTCAAGCCTGGCTGGTATTGCTCAGTAGTTGAGTGTTGACCCATGAACCAGAATATCATGGTTCGCTTCCCATCAGGGCACATGCACAGGTTGCAGGCTTGATCCCCAGTAGAGTGGCATGCAAGAGGCAGCTGATCAATGATTTTCTCTTATCACATCACTGTTGTTTCTGTCTCCCTCTTCTTTCCTCTCTCTGAAATCAGTAAAAACATAATAAAAATATTTGTAAGAATAGACTCAATTCCTACCTGGTTTGGCTCAGTGGATAGAGCATCCCCCCGAAGACTGAAGGGTACCAGGTTTGATTCCCGCCAAGGGCATATGCCTAAGTTGCAGGCTTGAGCCCCAGTAGGGGGCCTGCAGGAGGCAGCTGATCAGCGATTCTCTCATCATTGATGTTTCTATTTCTCTCTCCCTCTCCCTTCCTTTCTGAAATCAATAAAAATATATTTTAAAAAATAAACTCAAAATGGATCAAAGATTAAATGCAAGATATGAAGTCATAGGACTCCTAGAAGAAAATATAGACAGTAAAATCTTGGACATTTCTCTTAGTAATATTTTCTTCTAATATATCTTCTTGCTCAAGGGAAACATAAGAAAAATAAATAAGACTACATCAAACTAGAAAGTTTTTGCACAACAAAGGGAACCATCCACAAAATGAAAAGACAACCTTACTGAATGTGAGAACTTATTCATTAATGATATATCTAATAAGGGGTTAAATCAAAAATTTATAAAGAACTCATACAACTCAACACCAAGAAAACAAACAATCCAATTAAAAAATGGGCAGAGGACCTCAATAGATACTTCTCCAAAGAGGACATACAGATTGCCAATAGACATATGAAAATATGCTCATGTCACTAATCATCAGAGAAATGCAAATTAAAACCACAATGCAGTATCACCTCAGACCTGTCAGAATGGCTACCATCAATAAACCAATAAATGACAAGTGTTGGCGAGGATGTGGAGAAAGGGGAACCCTTGTGCACTCTTGGTGGAAATGCAGACTGGGGCAGTCATTATGGAAAACAGTAAGGGGTTTTTCAAAAAATAAAAAATGGAAATATCTTATGACCCAGTCATTCCACTTCACTATATATATATATATATCCCAAAACACTAACTGGCAAGAATATATGCACCCATATGTTCATTCCAGTGTTATTTATAACTAGTAGCCCTGCACACGAATCCGTGCACCAGTAGCTCTCGGTAGGATCTGGCAGCTCCGCACCCACTGCCCAGAGGCTCTCCATGGCCCAGAGGTCCATCCTCGGCCAGGCGTGGAACACTTGTCTCATCATCGCAGCAATGAAGCAAGCATTCCGCCAGGCCACTCATGCTGTGCGCTCTCAGTGGCCGCCCCCCCGGGGGGGGGACACTGGGGGACTCCAGTGTGGCTGAAAGGACTGGGCACCGCCATCTTGTGGCTATGGGCACTGCCACCTTTGTAACGGAGTGATGACTAATTTGCATATTACCCTTTTATTATTATTTACAATAGCCAAGCTATGAAAGCAACCCAAGTTCCTATGGCCATTTACAACAAACAGTATGAATGGACCTAGAGGGTGTTATGCTAAGTGAAATAAGACAAAGAAAGACAAATCTCATATGATTCCACTGATATGTGGAATCTAAAGAACAAAATTAATGAACAAAACAAAACTCATAGATAGAGAAAAGACTGATGGCTGCCAGAGGGGATGGGGTTAGAGGACTAGGTGAAAAAAAGATGAAGGGATTAAGAAGTACAGCCAGGCTGGCTAGAAGGAGGGCAACCTTGGAAGTGACTGTTTAATGAGGATGGGGTTTCTTTGGGGGTGATGAGAAGGTCCCAGAACAAGTTAGCTCTGATGATTGTACAGCACTGTGAGCGTGATAACTGCTCCTAAATTGTACATTTTAAAATGGTTAAGATGGTGACTTTTATGTGTATTTTACCACAATGAAATAATTGATCCCATGTGCCTTCCTTTTCCTTATTCTAAAAGTAATACAGCAATACTATGGAAGATAGGCTAATCTTTAACCTGGTCAGACACAAAATCTAGTCCCAAATGGATACCTTCTACTTTCTCATTTCCAGTTGAGTTCATGAGGTGGGAAGGTACTGTTTCTCCCTTAATTCTATGATAGCCAGACTTTGACCTGTGCATTTCCGTGCCTTTTTATTTAACACATTTTAAATTAAACACTTTTATGTAAGTAATAATCAATTTTTTAAATGTATCTTGCAATTAGGATAATAATCAGCATAATCACCCAGCAAATTTCCATAGGGTAAGAGTTTGAAGCAAAATTACTATTAAAATGTGAAATCTGGCATACATTTCCACTCCAACACAACTCTTTCAAAGAGTGGTTGACACTGAGCAGGGTAAGTAGTAGATGCCTTTACATTGCTATATTTTTAAGCCTCACTCCATTGATTCTAGAGTGAATGGAAGGGGTTAGGGGAGGGGAGAGGAGAGAAAAGGGAGGGAGAGGGGGGAGAGAGAGAAAGAGAGAGAGGCATTGATTTGACAGAGACACATATATCAATTGGTTGCCTCCCCTATGCACCCTGGCCAGGGAACAGGTATAGGACCTGCAACCCAAATACGTGCCCTTAACCAGAAATCAAATCTACTGCCCTCTGGTGCACAAGTCAATGCTCTAACCATTGAGCTCACTAGGAAGGGCACCTTACTATTTTTATAGCAAGAACCAGAAGCCAACTTGCAATACCAGTCAGCCTTTGTCCTTCTTCAAAGTTTTAGCTTTCATATGGATCCAAGTAGGTGCTCTCCTCACTTCTCCACTGCACAGGTCATTAATGGAAGCCCATAGTCACACTGAGGACTGAGGACTGAATACTGATGATTGATAGACCCTGGTTAGCCTCACAGGCATTCCCTAAGGAAGGAGAACCAAGACCCAATGTCTGCAGCTCACCAGAAAAGATTTCTTAGCTGGACAGCATGGTGCAGTGGTTGAGTGTTGACCTATGAACCAGGAGGTCATGGTTCGATTCCTGGTCAAGGCATAGATCCCCAGTGTGGGGTGTGCAGGAGGCAGCCAATCAATGATTCTCTCTCATCATTGATGCTTCTGTCTCTCTCTCCCTCTCCCTTCCTCTCTGAAATCATTTAAAAATTCTATTTAATAAAAGAGAAATATGCAAATTAACCAGTACTCCAACATACAAGATGGCTGCCACAAGATGGCCAGCAAGGGAGGGCAGTTGGGGGCAATCAAGCCTGCAGGGAGAGGGCAGTTAGGGGCAAATGGGCTGGCAAATGGGAGCAGTTAGGCATCAATCAGACTGGCAGGGGAGTGGTTAGGGGGTGATCAGGCTGGCAGGCAGAAGCTGTTAGGGACAATCAGGAAGGCAGGCAAGTGAGCAGTTGGGAGCCAGCAGTCCTTGAGGGATCCCAGATTGGAGAGGGTGCAGGCTGGGCTGAGGGACACACCCCCCATGCACGAATTTCATGCACTGGGCCTCTATTAATAATAATAAAAGACTTCTCAACTTGTAGAGCAATAAAGGTGTCCGTACATAATCTCAGCAGTCCTGAGAAGAACTCCCATGCCTTCTGTCTCCCTTGCCTAAGTCTTTTAAACCGGGGGATAAATCTAGGCGCTTGCTTGAAGCTTATGGATTTCCTGAAACTTTGAACACTGGATTTATGCCAACAGAGGCACTGCTCTCTTTAAGCTTTTAAATTGTTGAAGCTGAAGTATTTCTTAAACAAACTAAACACCATCTATGCTTCTCATCTAGGAATGAGCCTTGGTATATGGAAACTGTTTTTCCTTCCCAAGAGGGAGTGATATGTAAGAATCACCTTGGATATGAACTGGCATATGGCTAACAGTGGGGGAGGAAGGACAAAAAGCTTCCAGATTTCTCTAAGATCTGGGGAATGCAGTATCTAGCAAACACCAGAATGGCCTATAGGTAAACATACAGCATTTCTCATAGTCATCATCTCTTTAAAGCTCTTGAAAGGGCTATAAAAATTCACCAATAGTTTATTTAATTGCTATAAATCCAGTGTCACAAAATGCCAAAGTTTATTGACAAGCTGGTATATATGAATGAACCTGACCTTCAACATTTACAAGGGAAGACCAGTTGCACGTAATCTGTCTTGCCCATTTTGTTGCTCATACAATATAGTGTAGGTTCTTCTTTCCCTACAAACCAATTAAACAACAACAAAAATCTTGGGTAGTAATTGTCTATTAAGTTCAAGGATATCATTCATTCCTTCATCATTCAAACTAGAAGTATCTGTTGACATTCTGGCATGTGTCAGACACTGTCCTAGGCTGGGGATATATCAGTGGGAGAGACAGACATTGTTTATGACTTCAAAGAATTTATAATCACGCAGGAACACATATGTGTAAGTAATTACAAACAAGTAATCATTTTACAAAAGACAAAGACTTCCTTCATTAAGTCATTTTCTCAAAATACCAAATACTACCCAATTGTATTTGTCAAGAACACATTACTTCTTAATGCGGGTTCGATTTCAGTCAAGGGCACATGCCCGGGTTGTGGGCTCGATCCCCTGTGTGGGGTGTGCAAGAGGCATCTGATCAATGATTCTCTCTCATCGTTGATGTTTCTGTCTCTCTTTTCCTCCCCCTTCCTCTCGGAAATCAATAAAAACATAGTTTTTTTTAAAAATGTAGAGAGACCCAAGTAAGGCAAGCAAACAGACAAAATCCCAACAACTTCAAGTCTTAGTACCCAATCCAGGGACCCAGTAAGCACAAAGTAGTCCCCTCATTTACCCAGCACAGTAGGCTAACTCAATACTTCTTCCCTGAGCCTGGATGGCGTGGCTCAGTGGTTGAGTGTTGACCTATTAACCGTGAGGTCATGGTTCAATTCCTGGTCAGGGCACATGCCCGGGTTACTGTCTTGATCCCTAGTGTGGGGCATATAGGAGGCAGCTGATCAATGATTTTTCTCTCATCATTGATGTTTATACATTTCTTTCCCTCTCCCTTCCTCCCTGAAATCAATTTAAAAAATACTTCAATTAAAAAAATTCTTACTGCAAAAGCTTGAAATTCTTTAAAATTGGGATTACCAGGGAATAGACTAGTTGCCATCTTGATAAGCCCATCTACCCTTTAAGTGTGACTAGCAATGGGCCAAGAGAGCTGGGAATAGCCATGAGTGAGCTCGGAGTATTTAACGGAAATAAAAATTCTCCACCTTAAGCTCTCTTCTGAAGAGTTTAATTTAAAAAGAAAATTAGCACAGAGACAAACATAAATGAAGAAGCAAGGTTATTGCACGCTTAGCACCAGCTTTATCAACTGAATCATAATTAGAAGCCTGCCACCGAAATAATGCAATTTGATGCTACATTTATTCCGGCGCGACACTGATCGTCCCTATAGACACAAAGCTAACTTCAATAACGTCACCAAATATTTTGGAAACTCAGTTTCAATCCTACAAATGCATACAATTCTTCTCCCCAGCTGAGTGTGTGGGCACAATTGGTTCCTGAAATAGAGTGCCTGGCGGAGGCGCGGAGAAGCAATGAAGTTTTGGATTCTCTGGAATTTCTGGGCACCGATTTGCGTGTAGGAAGAATTGAAAATCACTTTGCAGCAACAAAATAAAAGGTTTGATTTTCTACTTTTTCCTGGTGTTCCACAATTCAAGCTCTGGAAAACTTGCGGTGATCTACATGAAAGATATTCTCAGCCAGTCTTTTGGGGCTGCAGAGGTAGCTCACAGCTTCAATACAAAAATAAGGAGGGCAGCCAGGGGAGGGGCGGGGCCTGGCGTACGAGGTAGGAAGTCTGTTTTCATGGAGCACTGCGAGGGTCTGGTTAGTACACAGGGGTGGACACTGATGATGAACCCTCTCCTAAGAGGAACAGGCAATTCCTTTGTATGAGCTATGAATAATAAGGCCAATCTGGAACTAGCAAATATTTTAGCATTTATCCTTTTTTAAAAATATATACACCGAGTGGCCAGATTATTATGATCTCTGAACGCATAACAATCTGGCCACTCAGTGTGTGTGTGTGTGTGGGGGGGGGGGGGGTGGGTGGGTGTGTGTGTGTGCATTAGAGGACCGGTGCATGAATTTGTGCATGGGTTGGGTCTGGCCAGCCTGGCCAGGGAGAGGAGACATGAGTGGTTAGCTGGCCTGCCTGCTGGTCAATGGAACAATTTGCATATTAGCCTTTTATTATATAGTATATACACTGAGTGTCCAGATTATTATGAGTTATAGCCGGCCTGTGGAGAAGACAGGTGTCATAACTACACCATTTTGTCCCTGTAACCTTATTTCACCCTCACCAGTGCTGTGGCCACGGGCAAATTTCATTAGCTCTTTGAGTTTTATTTTACTTGTTAACTAAAAATACTGCTACCTGCTTCTCAGGGCTGCTGTGAGAAGTAGATGAAAATCCGAGCACCCAGTAGGTTTTCATTCATTCTTACTTTGCCCTCTACCTAATTCTTCGTAGGAGTGGAAGGAATTCACCCCTGAGGGACATTTAGAGCCGAGCATGTGTCAGTCTTATCAAAGGGGATGTGTTCCTTTGTTTCCTTTGTTCCATAAATCATTATTTGAAATCAGAGCTCATCTTCCAGAACTAGTCGCCACCCAGAAGACAATGCGATTAGTTGTTTGGGGGCAGGAGAGAGGGGAGATGGGGATGGAAGGATGGCAGCACTTGGAGCCAACCTGCAGGCAAGAAGAAAGGTTCTGTGCCTTTATTTAAAGGGGCCACTGTGCAGCTGGCCGGGGTTTACTTGTCATAACCATGTTGGCATTTTAATGAAGATGTTAGCATTAATCATCGGCTGTGATTAAAGCTCACACTTACTGCAAAAGCTGAAAATATGCTTGGCTTTTGTTCCCTCCCTTAATCTCCCCCTGGTCTTCACAAAGCACAGTCTCAATGGTCCAGAAGGAAAATTCTCTATTTTGATTAGAAACAGAAGTGGGGGGAGGGGCTCCAGAAATCATCTCAGGAATTTAGAGGATGGGAGAGAGTTGGGTGCGTTTTACAAAAGAATGACAGCTGTGTTGTTTTGGATTCAGGCATTAGAGGGCTAAAAAGAGATTTACTCACTAATAAATATCCATTTCCTTCCTCTGCATTGCCATATTGTCCTTCAGCGAGTCAGTCCCAGTTCCAGAAGAGTTGACTAGTTACCCAGCAGCTAGCGTCTGTGCTGTCACAGATGCTGAGCCCGCACCACAGATGCAGTGACAGTCTCTGCAGAGCTGAAGGAGGAAGCAGGCCTTTTCCCAGCAGCTCAGGGCTGAGCACTGACCTGGGAACAGGAGGTCACAGTTTGGTTCCTGGTCAGGGCACATGCCTGTGCTGCAGGCTTGGCCCCAGTGAAGAGCATGCAGGAGGCGGCCTATGGATGTTTCCCTCTCATCGTATCTTTCTCCCTCTCCCTTCCTCTCTGGAAAAAAAATAAAAAGATGCTCAACTCTGAGCTTTAAAACCTAGAGAATTGCATATAATGAGGCAGCTTGCATGAATAGCCTTAAATTGGAAACAAACAAGTTTTCACGGTGGAACTCCAGGTGGGGCAGCATTTCCCCCAAACACTCATCCCCAAGTTCAACTTTTGAAGCAGGCAGAAGCTGTCATTGGACCCCTCCAAGGATGACTGGCAAACAGGAGTCCTTGGTGCCCGCCTTTGACCCTAACTCCCTGAGAGTTCCCTGAAACCTTCCAGCTGGGCCAGTCCTCCCTCAGCAGCACCCATGAGCTCACTCGGCCCCCCAACTGCTGTGCACAGCCTCCCCCACCATGGGCTCTGTGCTCCCACCATCCAATGCATTAGGCTGTTGGATGGCTTCCAATGCACCCATCAGTGATTCGTAACTGATATGTGCATAGTCCTAGCATTTGTTCTTTCGACTTTCACATATAACCAAAGGATTTGCCTAGAATAATAGTTCTCAACCAGGAGGGAAAAGATTTTGCCTCCCAGGAGACATGGGTAAGAGAACACCTATTAAAAGGAGCTGTAAAAATAAATAAAATAAAGGGGATAGAAAGCCTGGCTGGATAGAGCCTCAGCCTGCAAACTGAAGGGTCCCGGGTTTGATTCGGGTCAAGGGCACATGTTGGAGTTGCAGGCTCCATCCCCAGTGGGGGGGCGTACAGGAGGCAGCTGATCCACAATTCTCTCTCATTGATGTTTCTCTCTCTCTCCCTCTCCCTTTTTCTCTGAAATCAATTTTTTTAAATGATAATAAAGAGTCCAGGGGAGTGTGAGGAGAAGGGCAGCTCCATTTTCGGTCCAGGGCCTCAACCATATCAGATTCAGAATCATCTTCTATGATTTATTCACATTTGCCTCATTGTGACAATATGGTGGCCATAGCTCTCATTGTTACTTTTCCACAGACCAATGACTTCTTAAAAACAAACAAACAAACAAACAAACAAACTGGCAGATTTATTCCGAAGCTAACAGTGAAGGTGGGGGGAGGAAAGTTTGCTTTCCCTTTTCCTTTCTTCCTCATCTTTTCCCTTAAGGGGATAAATAGGGCCTAGACCCCAAAACCTACCAAAAAAGCTGAGGTTCCAAAAAGTTAGAGCATCTTAATTCCTCAGAGAGAAGGGGAAGGAGCCAGAGGGAAGGGGTGTCCCTGGAATGAGGGCAGATGCCCCCAGCCTGGTGGGACATCCCCTTTAAATAGCCTCCCCGAATCCCACAAGCCTGGGGCAAAAACATTTGAATCTCCCCATTTTAAACAGAACTATGTCTTCAGGCAGGAAGGGGAGGGGTCTTCCTATATGTTCCTTTGTCAAGCAAGCAAGTTCTACCTAGCTCAATGCCAACATTTCCTGAATTCACATCGGCTGGAGTGTCACATGCCCATGCCTTCATGGCAAGGGAGGCTAAATGCAGGTGTCTGGCCTGGCAGAGGGAGGGTCTGCTGGTGAGGAGGAGGAGGAGGAAGAGGAGGAGGAGGAGGAGGAGGAGGAGGAGGAGGAGGAGGATTAGAAAGAAGAGGAGGAGGAAGAGGAGGAGGAGGAGGAGAAAGAGGAGGAGGAGAGAGTTTCCACAAGGAGGCACATGACAGCGGAGGCACCATCCTCTCCTGGAACTCCCAGCCTGCTGAAGGGAAGCAGGGAAGCAGAGGAGCAGAGGCAGTGCTAACGGCTGGTGTCTTGCTGCCATCTAGAGCCAAACTTCCAACGTAAGCCACAGAGCAGGAGCTATCAGCACTGTCTGGCGAGGTCAAGGAAGGCCATCCCTATTTTCATGTGAGATCACCGCCCAAGTCCGAAGCCCAAGGACTTCTCTTCAGATCCCCCTTTTCTACATTCCCACATGTAATGCACCCCAAGATCTAGCAATCCTCTCCTCTGCCTCCACATTTTCTCAGCCTTAGTTCAAAATCGCGCCCTTCCTTCAGATCTATCTCATTTCTCTTCTTCCTTCCTGATGCTGGCCCCCACTGTAATTCACCTCCTACAACATCAGCATATAGTTATCTTCCCAAAGCTTACGTACCGGTATGCTCCTGTCCACACCCCTTGCTGTGTGTGTGTGTGTGTGTGTGTGTGTGTGTGTGTGTGTGTGATAATATATATTTTCATTGATTTCAGAGAGGAAGGCAGGGGGGGGGGAGAGGGAGGGAGGGAGAAAGAGAGAGAGAGAGAGAGAGAGAGAGAGAGAGAGAGAGAGAAACATCAATGGTGAGAGAGAATTATGGGCTGCTGCAACACGGGCATGTGCCCTTGACCAAAATAAAATCCGGGACCTTTCAGCCCACAGGCCGACATGCTATTCACTGAACCGCACCAGGTAGGGCAAGAATCCTCCCAAGTTTTAATAGGAAACAGATTTAAAAATTTTAAGATTCATTTAAATTCATTTAAATTTAAGCAACCACATCTGGCTAGCAGCAACCACATTGGACAACACCATGCTATCATGCTATACTCCATCTGCGGGCAGGGTCTATGGCTTGCTCTTCACCAGATGTCCTAAGACCCAGCTGCGGTATTTATGAGGTTGAAAGAGCCAAGCTTGTTTCCTTTTCTGCCATAAAAATGTAGGGCAGCTTCTCCACCCACGTGACCGAGAGCCAAGCTGCCCAGCGGAGCGCCCCCTTGCCTGCCAGGACTGCCCAGGCCTCTTCTGTATCCGAGCGTGCGGCTCTCTCCTCTCATTGAAAATTCCACTCAGAAAATGGCTTCATTATTTTTATGTCACAAGCTCACACACAGCACCCTCAGAGGAGAAGCTGACCTTTGTGTTCAGAAATATAATTCTGCTTATTGATTATTCTTATTTATATTTACAGGTCAACATCTAATAACATTTATAAGGTCAGCACATCGTGCCTCAGAACAGGAAATAAAAGTCAAGTACAGTCAAGGCAAGCACATCCTGAGAGCTCTTTGTTTCAAGTTGCTAGAAAGCTCCTTTTTCTCTAACTCTAAAAAAATATACACTGAATGGCCAGATTATTATAATCTCTGAATGCATAATAATCGGACCACTCAGTGTATAGCCTATATAATAAAAGGCTAATATGCAAATTTTCCACTCAACCAGGAGTTCGACCAGCAGGCAGGCTGCCCATGTCAACCTCCCCCTGGCCAGGCTGGCTGGACCCCACGCATGCACGAATTTATGCACTGGACCTCTAAACACACACACACACACACACACACACACACACACACACACAGAGTGATATATATACAGGAATTAGAGGGCTAAAAAGAGGCAAATCTGAGTGGCCATATTATTATGCGTTCAAAGATCATAATAATCTGGCCACTCAGTGTATATCCTATGGAGATATATGTTCACAAATTATGGCATGTATCTGTATCAAGAAGTTACATTATTTTAAAATTTCTTTATATTTTTCATATTTTTATTGATTTCAGAGAGAAAGAGAAAGAGAGATAGAAACACCAATGATGAGAATCATTGATCGGCTGCTTCCTGCATGTCCCCTACTGGGGATCGAGACTGCAACCTGGGCATGTGCCCTGACGAGGAATTGAACAGTGACCTCCTGGTTCAGAGGTCAACGCTCAACCACTGAGCCACTCTATTTTAAACTTCTGAACACTATTCACAGCTCAGTGTGAAACTATCTAAGCTACAAAGGCAGCGTATGTTTTGTCTACACCATGTTATTTAATGTTTAGTTCCCGCCCCCCTCCCCCCACCCCCTCAGCACAGTACAGAGAATAACAATACCATGGAAATAATTTGCCCATATGTTTTGCTACCAGCTGCTACAGCTTAAAGAGCACGGGGCGGTTTGTGTTTTGAGGTTTGTTTTCTTTCTCAGGAAGAGAAGAGAGCCTGGCATGTTAGAAGGTGTAAAGAACTTTCCAGTAATTTGAGGGATTATGACTTTAAAGCTATGCAGCATGAGACTGTAACAGGATACTAACTGATTTTATCTGGATCAGGAGTTTTAAAGTGATGGCCCTTGGGTGAGTTTTATTCCACTGACACAGTGTTTATTTTATTTTTATTATTTTTTATTAAGAAATGCTTTTTTAAAGACGTATTTTTATTAATTTCAGAGAGGGAGGGAGAGGGAGAGAGAAATAGAAACATCAATGAGAGACAATCACTGATAGGCTGCCTCCTGCATGCCCCCCACTGGGGATTGAGTTTGCAACCCAAGCATAGGCCTTGACTGGAATCAAAGATGGGACCCTTCAGTCTGCAGGCCAATGCTCTATCCACTGAGCCAAACTAGCTAGGGCACAGTATTTTTTTTTAGAAAGGTGTATTTGAATGCTCTCAAGTAGACTTGCATGCTCAAGAGTTGCATGGCTCCTGCCTATTCCCATCTGCTCAGCACTGCTCTCTAGTTTACCTGCCTCGCCCCTGTAGGCATTTGAGTTTGCAGTGCCTGGTTAGGCGGAATTCCTCTACAGGAACTCAGAATGATAGAGGCAGAAAGAGACTATTGGGAACCAGCTAGAACTGTAGGAAATGAATCATGTTCTATTACCCGTGATTGTTTTGTTCTGATTAATGGAGGCACATTCTAACCTGGCTGGGAGCTGCACTCGGGACCTGGGAGCTCACCTGGAAATGCGGCCCGTCCTCCCATTTGGAGCTGCCTGTTGTCATGGAAAGATTAACCACCTTGTTGCAGAAATCAGAATTGCCAGCCCTTTGAAGACCCCAGCCCTTGCATATCTGTAAACTGCCCATTTCCCCCCTTTTGCCTACTTTCCCATGCAATCTTTGTCCTTCTACCCCATATAAGCAGCTGGTTTATGGTGGGGGGCAGGGCAGATGTTTGTGGCTGACCTGCTGCCCCCCCCCCCAGCTGCCTGCAGGATTGGAATAAACTCTCATATAGGACTCAGTGCTGTCTCTGCTGAACTGGCTCAAGTAGTGAAAGGCAGCCTGGACCCATTGGTTGTCCGGTTACAAGAGCACTCATATGGCTTTCTAAATGTCATATTCTTACCTAATTATTATTCAAATGATATTAGAATTGAAGGACACTGTCCAATGTGCTCTTCAGATGTGACAAGACATCAGCTCACCATGCTGAGGGGGTCCCATTGAAAAGGAAACTGGACCTGAGGTTACACCCCATTTGTGCTCACTCTACCTACCATCTTCAACCCTCATCCTTCTTGTCCATTCAATATCACAGCTTTGGGGAAATTCTCAATGTTCATTCTGTAGGAAGTGCTGGAACAAAACCCGATTTTACCTGCAAATATTGTGATTTTACTTATTTGCCAAAGGGGAAGTGACATGTACGTTTTTTAACTCCAAAAGCAACTATCTATCTATATCTATCTATCTATATCTATCTATCTATATCTATCTATCTATCTATCTATCTATCTATCTATATTATTTCAAGTTTTAACTGAACAATGAATGATGGATCATCTAATATCAACTAGTTTTCCTCTAAGACCCAGATAACTGGAAGAGATCTTGAAGGTAGAATCCACACTCCAAAGAAACAGAACCAGTAGGATATGTAGATGCACATAAGAGGAGACTTACTATAGGAATCAGCTCATGTGTTGATGAAATCTGAAAATTCCTCCTTCCTCTGCCTTTTTGTTCAATTCTGGCCCCGGTAACTTGAATGATGCCTGCCCACCTTGATGAGGCTGATCTCCTTGACATGGTCTACGGATTCAAATGCTAATCTCTTCCAGAAATACTCTCACAGACACAGCCCAAAGAAGGTTTTATCAGCTATCTGGGTACCCCGTGGCCTGGTCAAGTTGACACATAAAATTAACATCACACTTCAATACCTTATAGAGAAGCAAGGACAGTCCGTGATCATGCAGTTCCACAATGATGAAAGTGAGACCACAAAGAGCTAGCTCAGCCATTCGCAGCCCTCACTGTCCATCAGAATGACCATGGACTAGAGGGGTCAGGACTTTACTTTTACATACTGATGCCTGCACCCCCTCCAGAGAATGTGGGGTGAGGCGCCAAGCATTGGTACTTTGTAACCTCCTGTGCAGCTAGCATGGAGAACCTCAGGTCCAGACCAGAGCTCCTCCAAGTATTGTCTTCAGACAGTCAGCATCATAATCATAGCCTTGACTGGGGAAATGGGAGTTCCTCATTGCACCCCCAAAAATAACAGAATGCAGATCTCTGGTGCAGGAAGCCACCCATTGCCTTCACTAGCAGAAAGGGGTGAACAAGGAGTCCAGAAGGCTGGTCAACCTTGAGGATCTGGCAAGGGTCAGAGCCATACACCCACTATCTAGTTGAGATAAAGGGAGCTGAAGCAACTTCCACCTTTTAGTCTCATGTAAATCCTTGCTGATGAGCTATTACTGGAATTGCCTGCTTAAGGGCTATGGGTGTATCCAAACCTGAATAAAAGGGATGGCAAGGCCAGAACAAAGGGGAGTCCTTCCTTGGGCTTCTGCCTGGCCCCCAATTCCCAAGTTATCATTTGTCTTGTCTAGTCTCTTTCATTTGTACATGGCCTCATCCAGAGCCCCAACCCAAACCCTGAACCTGAACCCTGAACCACATGGGACATGGGAGACTCACACTCCGGGGCCAGAGGACAGGAATCTGTGTATTCCAAACACTCACTGAGATATATAGGCCCAATAAACCACAGCTGGACAAAAGTAAAGAACTATACACGGACCATCAGCTCGGGGGGGGGGGGGGAGCCGTGTGCCCCGGGGAGCAGTGGGACCCGGGGGAGCGGTGGGACCAGGGGGAGCTGTGTGCCCCAGGAGAGCCTTGTGCCCTGGGGGAACTGTGGGACTTGGGGGACCCATGTGACCTGGGGGAGCGGTGGGACCCAGGGAAGCCCCGGGAGAGCTGCGTGCCCCTTGGAAGCAGAGGGACCCGGGGGGAGCCTTGTGCCCCAGGGGAGCGGTGGGACCCAGGGGAGCCCCTATGTTCATAGAAGCACAATTTACAATAGCTAGGATTTGGAAACAGGCTAGGTGCCCGTCAGCAGATGATTGGAGCAGAAAACTATGGTACATCTACACAATGGAATACTATGCTGCCATAAAAAAGAAGGAATTCTCATCATTAGCAGCAACCTGATGGAATTGGAGAACATCATGCTGAATGAAATAAGCCAGTCAATGAAAGAAAAACACCACATGACCCCACTCATTTATGGATAATAAAGAATATTATAAACTAATGAACAGAAAGATAGATATAGTGACAGTAAAGCAACAAGCAGACTGTCAAATGACAGCGGGGAGGGGAGGGTGATCTAGGGGAGATAAGAGATCAACTGAAGGACTGGTATGCATGCATATAAGTACAACCAATGGACACAAAACTCTGTGGAGGGAGGGCATGTATGGGAGGTGGGGGGGGGCAATGGTAAGCAATGTATACATATAATACCTTAATAAAAAAAAGTGGTGGGGAAAAAATAAACATTTTAAAAAGTAAAAAAAAAAAGCCATCAACTTTGGAGGCATATGTGAATATTAATCTCAATTTCCCCTCTTAAAAGCTATGGGCCTCATTTAAGGGTCACTTTCTTAATCTCCTTTAGCAGTAGTTTATCTCTAAAATGGGATAATGGGCCCTAGCCAGTTTGGCTCAGTGGATAGAGCATAGACCTGTGGCCTGAAAGGTCCTAGGATAGATTCCGATCAAGGGCACAGGCCTGGCTTGATCCCTAGTATGGGGCATGCAAGAAGCAGCTGATCCATGATTCTCTCTCATCATTGATGTTTCCATCTCTCTTCCTTCCTCTCTGAAATCAATAAAAATGTATTAAAAATAAAATAAAATGGGTTAATGGTAATGAGCTCAGAATTAAATGAAAGAGTACAAAGTAATAAACTACTGCACCCAGTCCCAGGCCTGGGGCACAGCTGGTGATCCATAAACTCCTCTTCCCATTTTCCTATTGTATAAAAGAAGAGTCCTTTTTTGTGTAATCTTATTAATTCTGCTATACATATCAGAAAATAACCAATTTGCTGTCACATTCTACAATTGTCATTGGACTAGAGTAAAAATTGACAAGAATTGATGGAACATTGTCCAGTTGCCCGTTTAACCACAGGAAATCCACAGGCACAGTTCCATGTCTTGTTTTGTCATTATGTATACATACGGTTCTTTTTCTCTGTGGGTCAAGATAAGTTCACTAGCTTGTCAGAGCACTAGACTCATTTGTCATGTGGCTGTGTGTCCACAGAGGAATCGGAGCTTTTATATTTCTTATATGTGCTATTCTCTTAACAAGCCACTTGCTCTCTAACCTACAAGAGCAGTAGTAAACTACAGCTGCCTGCTCACCGTGGCAGTCATTTAGATGGAGGACGGGGAGGGAATCTCTCTCCTGGCTAGGGTAAATGATCTCATTTTAGGTTTCTGAGAAGAAGAGAATACAATTTGTGTGTGTTGAACCTGAGTTTCCATTGCCAAGGGTAACATTCTAAGGCTGAGCTACATATAAAAATGTGAGGCCAGCATAGTTGGCATGGTTGAGCATCCACCTATGAACCAGGAGGTCACAGTTCAATTCTCGGTCAGGGCACATGCCCAGGTTGCAGGCTCAATCCCCAGTGGGAGCGTGCAGAAAGTAGTAGTTGATCCATGATTCTCTCTCATCATTGATGTTTCTATCTCCTTCTCCCTCTCCCTTCCTCTCTGAAATTGATAAAATCGTATTTTAAAAAATAATAAAAATAAAAATGTGATGCCGACCTGGTTATCCTAAAACTTCCCACCTAAGAGACAAAGAATGAGAGGCTGGGAGTGCCTTCCAGAAACTCACTTTCCACCCCAACTGCCAGCTTTAATGGAGAGGACCAAGGGGCATGTTCTTCCTCTTCTTTGGGGGCTTCTGAGTAGGAGGAGCAGCCTCTACAGTGGAAGTAGCCTGTGGGAGCCTCTTCCTCCCTGCACTGCTGATCTCTTCCTCAGAACCAGCTAGTCAGCTAAATCATGGTAAACCTCTCTGCTACCATCACACACCCTAGGGGAAGGTGTGTGGGTCTTGCCTGCCCAGCTGATATTTTTCCATTGATTTTTAGGGAGAGTGGAAGAGCGAAGGAGAGACAGACAAAAACATAGATGTGAGAGAAGCACATCTATTCGTTGCCTCCTGCACAAGCCCTGACCAGGGCCAGGGCCAGGGTGGAGCCTGCAATGGAGATATACTCCTTTGACTGGAATTGAACTCATAGGGACCCTTCAGCCCACTAGCCAAACTGGCTAGGGCTCACCTATTCTCTGGCCAAATCTGGATGTGGCACCACTTTGACTCATCTCAGCTAGTTCCTCTTATTTAATTATTTCCTGGCTCAGCAGCACTCCATCTGTAAAGCAATGGAACTGTTCTTAATAGCATGTGCCCATAGGAATTTCCACTGGCAGTAGTCCATCCCAGATGTCTACTCCAGTCAGCTTTAAAATAAATATATTAGAGGCCCGTTGCACGAAGATTCCTGCAATAGGTCTTCCTTCCCTTGGCTGCTGGCACTGGTTTTCCTCCAGCACCTGGGACCCAGGCCTTTGCTCCAGTTGCAGGGGAGAGAAGCTAAGCCTCTTCAGGCTTCAGGCTTCAGTCGTCTTTAGTCTGTGCTCCATGCCTGTGTATGCAAATTAACCCTCCATCTTTGTTGCATTAATTTGCATACTCACTCCTGATTGTCTGATGTGCATTGTGAAGGCATGGTCAATTTGCATATTTCTCTTTTACGTGTATGTGTGTATGTATTTAATTGATTTCTGAGAGGAAGGGAGAAGGAGAGAGGGACAGAAACATCAATGATGGGAGAGAATCACTGATCAGTTGCCTCCTGCAAGCTCCACTCTGGGGTTCAAACCCGCAACCCAGGGTATGTGCCCTGACCTGGAATTGAACTGTGATCTCCTGGTTCATAGGTCAAGGCTCAACCACTGAGCCACACCAGCTGAGCACTGGTCTGTTTTCTTATTCTTGCTAACCATGCCTCTCCACCCCCAACTACTCAGCTGGGCCAGATAGTAAAATTTTAAATAAAGTGTTAGCAAGTCAAGCATAGCAATACATAAAAAGTACATGTGTTCTAACCAACTAGGATTTATTCCAGGAATGCAAGAACATTAAAAAACTAATAAATACAACAAAAAATAAAAAAAATGAATAAATTTTAAAGTTAAGATTTTCAGGAACAGCAGAGTAAAGCAGCACATCTCTTTCCAAAGCCCAATTCTAAAATGTGACAACTGCCAGGAACAACCATTTCAAGGCTCTCAGAATAAAGCAAAGGACACCAAATTGAGATGTATTTATTCATGAGAAACTGGGGAAGGCTGAGTAAAAGAGTGAGTCTGTGGCATTCCTGCCTGGAACTGATCATGCTAGCAGGGCCCTCACCCAGATTAGTAGCAAATAGTGAGATTTTGCAGCAGAGTGAGGCATGTCTCCTGAAGTAGCCAGAACATTTGACGCTAGAGGGAGGGGCCTTGATTTGCACACGTGACTGGGGGCATTGTCATTAAAAATGACCAATTCCATAGGAAACAAAAGAGGACTGTCCATCTCTCCATCAGCCTGAGGTTGTAATCCCTTGGCCATGATTACAGCTGTAAAGCCAGCAATCCAAGAGGGAGCTACTGAACATGAGAGCCCACCATGAAGGGGTGCCCACCACACAGTCGTGGCTAATTGGGAGGCTGTGTGGAGGCACAGGGTGGACCTGAGTGGGCCTGTTATTATAAAAAAAAACATTCCAACCTGTACAGAATTTCTGTGAGTTTATCTGAGCCAAACTGTAGACAATTGTTGGGAAGCAGAATCTCAAGGGATTGGGGTAGTGCTCTGGAGAAAGGTGTTTTTGCACCTTGTTTTGTACATGACAATCAAAGGAGGGGGTGCAAGTGGGTCACCTGAACTCCACTGGTGGTAGATCAGGGGGGCAGGAGAAAGCAAAGTGTGTGTGGGAGAACCTCTGGGATTGGATAAAAAGTAAAATAATAGACACAGACTTCTTTCACTTAGGTGGGTGCAGGACAGTTAACAGTCAGCAATGAACATGATAACAATAACAATGAAGGAGTTTGTGGTCTCTGTCCTGGCACCCAGGTCCATTTGATTGTGCCCTAAGAGGTTCAGAAAAAGGGAAGTTACAAGTTACCCTGACATTCCCCAGGTGTGTTATCTTAGATGCAAAAAGACAGTAGGCTCAGTCAAGGTCAAAGTTGAACTTTGTCAAGGAAGAGACTGGCCTAGAACATGACTACCCACTATGCATTGCTTTTTAATCAAAGGTTCATTTCAGACCATCCCATCCTGTGTGGTTACCTTGGGTGTCTTGAGCTTGCAAGGCCACCACGCAGGCCCTCCCTGAGTTAATAAGGTTAGCATGTGGCCCTGTTTTTGCCCTCAGGCCCAAGCTCTCCAAACATCTCTGGGTGGCGGGCAGCTGCCTGCACATGCAAGAAAGGCTCCAGAGGACCATGCAAAGAATTCAAGAGGATTGAAACCTGCCTAAACTTTGAAAGTGCTTACACACCCACATAGATCCATCAGTAGAAAGTAGAATCCTTACTGACATAAGTTGTTCTGGCACAATTTCTATCTAATCACTGAAAACTGAGCTATACAGACACTAGGGTGATACATAGGAAGCCAGGTTAAAAATAGAAATAAGATAAAAACCAGAACAGCAGAGATGTCACAGTCCCAAGCATGGGGAGTGAGGGAGCGGGGAAAGTTTCCACAGATAAAAGCAAAGTAAGTTACTAAACGAAATAAAGGCAAAAAAGAAAAATCAGCAAAAACAACCCTGAGAGGAAAAAATGCCGAGCCCACAATTTCTACAATATGTTATCTAAAGCTTCAAGCTTTCCATTCAGTTTTCAACAACAACAAAATGAGACATACAGAGAAACAAGAAAATATCACCCATACCAAGGAAAAGGAAAGGAAACAGTAAACAGACTCTGAGGGGCCCAGATGCTGTATGCAAAAAAGACTACAGAGCAGTTGTTATAAATATGTTCAATGAATTAAGTGAAACCATGTTTATTTAAGTATTAAAGAAAATGTAATGGTATTGATTAAAGAAATTGAAAATATCAATATAGCCACTGAAAGTGTATTAAAAACTAGAGGCCAGGTGCATGAAATTGTGCACGGGTGGGGTACCTTGGCCTGGCTGGTGATTGGGGCTGATCTGGGTAGCGGGAGGTTGGCAGGGGGGAGGGATCACAGGAGGTTGGCTGTGGAAGAACACTGACCACCATGGGGCAGCTCCTGCATTGAGCATAATACTGGCTGGTCAGCTGGTTGTTCGGTCATTTGATTGCCTAGGCTTTTATATATATAGATAATTAAATGAAAACTCTGAAGTTGAAAACTACAATAACTAAAATAATAAATTCACTAGATGGGCTTAGCAACAGACTCAAGATAGCAGAAGTAAGCATCAGTAAACTTGAAAATAGATTAATAGAATTATCTAGTCTGAATAATAGGAAAAAATAAAATAAAAACTAGCAGAGACTCAGAGACTTATAGGATAATATTATGTACCAACTTACATGTAATGGGAGTTTCAAGAGAGGACAGATAAATAGAAAGAATATTTGAAGTAATTGTTACAACTTTCCCAGATTTGATAATACAGATTAATTTGCAGTCTCAAGAAGCACAATAAATCACAAAGAGAACTGTACCTGGATACACCATAGTCAAACTATTAAAATCCATAGAAAGAGGAAAATCTTGAAAGCAGCAAGAGAAAAACAATTTATTATATATAGTATAAAATATTTTAAAATCTGTCTTATCATAAATAATGAAGGCCAAAAGGCATTAAGATTATATATTTAAAGTACCAAAAGAAAAAGAAAACTGTCAACCAAGATTTGAAATCCAGCAAAACTAACCTTGGAAATGAGAGGGAACATAACACTGATTGCACATTGTAGAAAAGGCAAGACTATGGGAACAAAAGGAAAGCCAGTGTTTGCCAGGATCAGGAAATTTGGGGAGAGGATTAACTGCAACTGAACTTTTTAGACTGATATAAATACTCTATGTCTTTATTTTTGTCAATGCTACACAATTGTACAAGAAATTTACATATAAAATTGATGCATTTTATTGTTTGTAAATTACATCTCAATAAAACTTTTTAGAAAAAGATTATCTTTTCTTCAGAGGCTTTCTCTGCTTCACAAAAGCCCAGGTTTTACTCCAATAACTTTTAGCTCACATTTGTGTTGTTGCACTTGATTCATAGTGTCTGAATCATCTACTTAAAGCCAATCTCTCCCACTTGTGTCTAAGATCCTTAGGTGTTAAGAGCACGTATTTTTAAACATAATATTCCCAATATGAAAAGTAGGCTTTCAAATATCCGTGTTCTAAAACCAGAGTCCAAGCCTGAGCTAATTCAAGACTCTTTCTAATAGGCAAAGCTCGCTTCTCAAAGTGAGGTATGTGGATGATTTGTCTCAGAACACAATAGAAGCTGAGTCAATAAGTAATGTTTCTTACTGACAAAAGGAATTAAAAATGTAAAAACTGAAAATATTTTATTATCTCAAAATAAAAGCAGGTAGGGAAGAGTTCATAGTCTGATGCCTTAGATCAACAAAATCACCAATGTTGGGATCATTATCTTTCCACTTTGCCATCCTCAGCATTTCACGTTAGTTCATAACCTCATGCTTGCAAAATGGATGCTACAAATCCAGGCATCACATCTTTTTTCTTTTGTAAACTGTATTATTCAAAGTATTACAAATGGCTCCCGCCCCCTCCCCAAGCCTTCCAGGCACTATTATTTGTCCATGGGTACAGCATATCCTATATAATAAAAGGCTAATATGCAAATCAACCGAATGGTGGAACAATCGGTTGCTATGATGTGCACTGACCACCAGGGGGCAGAGGATCAATGCAGAAGCTGCCACCTGGTGGTCAGTGTGCTCCCACAGGGGGAGAACCGCTCAGCCAGAAACCGGGCTCATGCCTGGTGAGTGCAGCAGTGGTGGTAGGAGCCTCTCCCACCTCCACAGCAGTGCTACGGATGTCCCACTGATGGCTTAGGCCTGCTCCCTGAGGGGTCCTGGACTATGAGAGGGCATGGGCCAGGCTAGGGACAAATTTCATGCACCGGGCTTCTAGTATGCATATAAGTTTTGTTTAATCTATTCTCATTCCCCCTCCCACCCCAATATGTTATTCTGTTCATCAGTTTATTTTCTTTATTAGATTCCACATATAAGTGACATCATGTGATACTTGTCATTCTCTAACTGGCTTATTTAGCTTAACATAAGCGCATTCAAGGTAGGAAGCAGGGAGAAAGTGCAGTGCAGAGAAGGTACCCTTCCAAACTGTCCCTTTTGTCAGGCAGTAAACTCTCCTGGTCATCCCTCAGGAGTCTTATCCCTATGTGCCATTGGCCAAAAGTCACCTAATTTTCAAGAGAAGTATTTGTCCCAAGGAAATGGAATTACCATATGCTTATTTAGAACACCAGTTCAGACTCATAACCAAGGGTTGTGCACATTGCCAAGGAAATAATACTGTGTTCCTGGTAGCGAGGAAAAGGGGAATGTTATTATGGATACAACTAATTTTGTCTACCACAGAAAGTAATAGAAAAAATGCACTATTTGAGGAGCTACTTCCATTATCATCCAAAATAGTTTTTTTCCTCCACATGTCAATAATTCCATTATATCTTTTAAAAATAAACATCATAAAAGCTCAAGAGCTATAGGGACAAAGTTAAGACTTCAGAGTCCAAACATCAATGTGAGAACACCAATCAAAGGATCAATGACTCAGTCCTCGTATGGTCACTGTTGATATTCCCAAAAGGTGGCTGATGAGTATTGACCTCCCAAGGGTCTTGGAGGTCAAGGCTGATGTAGTCAATTCTGACTTGTTTCCTGAGAAAGGTGAAAGTGAGGACCAAGACAGGAAATTCTATATTGGTTTCAGCGAATTGTATAAAAACCACTCAACTCAATGTTGGTAGGACAAAACGGAGTGTCAAATTTAAAACCCGAATCACACTCTTGCCTTTCTTGAAGCCAACGTTTTAAGTGTTCCTTGGCCTTCAACCAAAAAGGTCAAGGATCAACAGGGATTGATGAAAGACAACATACACTCTCCTTAGCCTAGAGCTTGGTGACAAAGTCTCTTCTTAATTACTTGGGTAAGGCAACACCTGATAAAGTCTACTTTTCATGATGAAGAGCTCAGTCTGGTTTTTCTTGAAACAGACACTATAAAAAATGAAAGTGATGCTGATGTAAACCCAATGCTAACTATTCATACCTACTCACTTGCAAGAGAAAGACAGAGAAGATAAATGTGAAATTTCAAAATCAAGAGTACTTCCACAAAATCCTGGTGCTTCACTTAATATTCTCAAAATTAGACTCAAAACAGCAGGGCACGCTAAAATTGAAATAGCACAGAATTTCAAATGACATTAATTTAAAAAGGACAAGCTGGAGAGCTACAAAGAGAAATTTCTATAGCATTTTGGCTGGAGAACATAAACTCTAAATGTGTAGCTTTGGTTTGAGTATTGGGTTTCTGATATAATTTAATGACTTTTAAATTTGTAATTTAAAAATGCCTTGACTTCAAACCCGAAAGCATGGGATTTAAAAGATGGAATTTGACCAAAATGGAACTGTGATTTGGGATTAAGCTGGAGAAGAGAAATTAGGATTGTAAAGAACCAAGGATGGGTCTCCATGGGGTTTATTAATCAGCCTCAATATTTCATAGCTACACTATCTTGATGTGCTGAATCAAGGAATTTAGACTATATATAGACTAGAATCCCGGTGCATGAAATTCGTGCACGGAAGCGGTGGTACCCTCAGCCAAGCCTGCGCCCTTTCACAGTCTGAGAGCTCTCAGGGGATGTCTGACTACATTTTTAAAAAATCACCCTGTACTTAATTTTCTTACTAACTCCTCCTTTTAAACTCCCCTCACTCTCACATTCTGTTTCTTCTTATTATTTAACTATTTTCCTGGCCTCACCCCATTTTAGCATCCTTCTCTTTCCTGCTTTCTTTCCCTTCCTCCATTTGAACCTTCCAAGATCCCACTCCCTCCCTCCTCCTCCCTTCTCTCCATTCATTCCCCGTGTCTGTCTCCTCCTTACTCCTCCCACCCTCCCCCCATTCGCCTTTCCCTTGTGAGCCTGAACCTTGCCTCCCTCCCTCCTTCCATATTACCCTCCCATCCCCCAAATGTTCATTGGTTTCTCTTTTAAACCTTCTGGGACCTGCTTCCATCCCCATCTGAGCACACTTTGATATTAAATCTTCCCTCAGGGGGCATTAACCCCCAGCCCAGGGCCCAGCTCCATCCAGGCCTTCACTGCCCCCACTTCCACAGCCTCCCCACCACCATCCTCCTCCCATTCCCTGCCCGGGACACCCCAACTTCTAGTCAACAAAGTACACTTAATGTTCCACCAACCTAACTCTGGTCAGTGTCTTTGGAGTCCAGCCCTTGGGGATGAAAGTGGTAACCTCCTTAGTATCCGACTCCGCCTCTGCTAAGCCTCTCCTCCCCTCCCAGTGTGGGCTGCCCAGCCCAGTGAGGGTGGCTGAGGCCCGTGTGGCTAGGGTGCTGCTGCCGTGGAGCAGGAGTACCTCAGCTCAAAAGGCCTCAGACTGTCCACCACTCCGTCCCAATGGCCTGCACCAGGGGCCACCACCCTTCTCCCACATCTGGGCTGGGCTCCCTACTCTGTGCCACCTGCACCCTGCTCCTTGCTGAGCACAACTGCTCTACCACCCGTGGTCGCCATCCTCTCCTGTGTGCAGCCCCACATTTCCTTCCCTTTTCCATTCCTGTGTCTTTTTCTTGTTCCCTTTCTGTATTTGTTTCTCCTCTCGGCCTGTCTGCATGCAAGCCTGCCTTCCTCTCCCTCTCCTTTCTTATCCCCTCCTATCCTATCCTATCCTACCTACCCTGGGCCTCACAGATGCCTGAACAGGGGGTGGCAGCCTGCTGAGGGGTTGTTATGTGATGGCATCCTGGAAAATCTGCATATTCCTCTATTGTTAGTGTAGATGGGGTTTGCTTTAATTTGCTCTTCAACCAAAGTTTGATTCTATTTTCTTCAATAAGTGTCATATTAGCATAAATATTAAAATTGAAAATATTATGGTCTAGAATATGAGGGAACTATATTACATTTTGGAGTTGAAGTCTATGCCCAATACTGACATGTAAACACATACCACTGGTATTTCCCAGCAGCTTTCATTTACTAGAAAGCTTTGGACAATGACCAGTGGTAGATTAGATTCTTTATCATACGGCAAGACTGTAAACAAAATGAAAAATGGCAGCTGTCTCCTGATCAATGCTACTTTGTTCTTCCAAAATTTGTCTTCCTCAGTTTCTTCTGTAGGCCTCTCAGAATACCCTGCTTAGCAATTACATTCTTCCAGTTATTCGGGCCAAAAACCTTGGCATTATCCTTGAAGCACGCCAAGTGTGGATCCCATCAACATATCCTGTTCGCCCTATATTTCAAACTTACCCAGAATCTGCCCATCTTCCCCAAGCTCCACAGCCAGTCCAGGGGGGCAGCCTCCTGCACCCCTGGATTACTGCAATAACCTCCTCACCCATCTCCTGGCCAACACTTGTGCTCCTTGATCGGTCATTCATTTTCCTTCTGGAAATCCCACCTCACAGTGGGTGTGAGGAGCAGGGAAGAGGCCACCACCATTTCCATTCGGGTTCTATTCTAAGAGATGGTTTCCATGCCAAGTGGAACAGCCACAGAGTAGATTCCTAGTAATGCCATTTCTCAGAGGTGAGAGTTAAAGAACAAATCTCATTGAAAGGCAGTTCAATAATCTGTCAAATTATTATGTCTTTCATACAGGACTGCTCACGAATTAAAAAGCAAAAGAGAAACAAGAAACTTGGCTCCTTAACAGACCTGGAAAAAAAAATGGATCGAACCAAAATTGTCTCAAAGCTTGGAGTCTGAATCACTAAAAGAAGACTTTTCCCAAGACCAGGCATTAAATAATCTTTTAATACCCAATACTTTTACAAAATTACATAACTATAATTTTGCTACTGTTAATGAATCGTAATGTAAATATCTGTGTTTTCCGATGGTCTTAGGCTCTACAGCAGTAGTTCTCAAACTGCGACCCACAGGTTGAGAACCGCTAGCAGGGTTGCCTATGAGTCATTAACAGTAGCAAAATTACAGTTATGAAGTAACAACGAAAATAATTTTATGGTTGGGGTCACCATAACATGAGGAACTGTATTAGAGTCCTGGCATTGGAAAGGTTGAGAACCACTGATTTAAGTGAAATGTGCACTTATGTTCAAAATTCCTCATAAAAACGAAAGTATTATTGGGTCCCTCAGTGACCATGGCTAAATAATCATTAGTATCTATCATTTCAATTTTAATCTTTAGCTCTCATGAGAAGGAAGAAGAGGATGCCAATGGACTAACAGTTTTAAAAACAAAAACAATTAAAAAAAGCACACAAATACAGGCCCAGCCGGTGTTGCTCAGTGGTTGAGCATCAACCTATGATCCAGGAGGCCATGGTTTGATTCCTAGTTGAGGCACAGGCGTGGGTTGCAGGATTGATCCCCAGTGGGGGGGGGGGAGGGGGGAGCATGCAGGAGGCATCTGATCAAAGATTCTCTCTCATCATTGATGTTTCTATCTCTCTCCCTCTCCCTTTCTCTCTGAAATCAATAAAAATATATCTTAAAAAACAAAAACCAAACAAATACATAAAAGAGGAGGTTGGCATCCCAGTGTCAGCTATAAAGAGTCACCATCACCCTGAATCACAGCAAGTGGAAATGAGATTAAGATCGATGCCGGGTTTGAGTCTACAATACACCCTTAAGCCATTTTCTTCTGCGCCAACATATTTTTCTGCAACATCCCTCTTGTTACAGTCTCCAGCCACATCCTGGAAGGAAGCAGATACGTCCTCAATGACGCACATGCATTTTAGGCATGAGAAATCAGGGTGCCACGGAGAGGAATGCAGAGCCTAATGCCATTAGCTGCTAACATCACACCAAATGCCCTACGAGTTTCTAGTTCAGACTTCCCGCAATTCTCAATGTCTTTTTAAATTTTCTTTGATGGGAAAGCCATTTTGTAGTTTTTATGAAGCTATTACACAAAAATAGGTCTGCCGTTAGAAGTCAGGCATCACGTTCACTGCCTAGTGGATGGGTTGTCGCACTACTTTTCAACCCTTGCTCAGACACCCAGAGCAGTGTTTCCCATCTCCAAGGCAACTCCATCCATCCATGTACTTGGGCTCCAACCTGGGAAACATCCTTCACTCACTCACTGACGTTCTCAGAATTTATATCCTACCTGATGGGTCAAGAAATCCTGTTGGCTCCACTTTCAGATAAATTCCAGAACTTGGCTACTTCTTCCAACCTCTGGAGTTTCTGTTCTGACTCTCCCAGTCTCTCACCCAGATCGGTGACAGGCATGTCTGAGGCTCCTCCAGGGGAGGGGGGGGGGTATGCACTGGTCCAAGGACCACACTTGCGTAGCAAGGCTCTGGGGTGTATTTCAGATGGAAGGATATTTGAGAGGAGAAGAAATGGAAAAAGAGGAGGGTGTCCTTGGCCGTGAAGCACAGAGTATAGAGCCATCTATACGCAACACATCCAAGAAGACACTGGGAACAGACCAGTCACCTGCTTGCCAGCCCTTGCCCCTTAAAGCCTATTCTCTCTTTTTGTTCTTTCTTTTCTTTGTATATATAGTAGAGGCCTGTTGCAGGAAGATTCCTGCAATAGGGCTTCCTGTGGCGGTCTTTGCCACCCCACCTGCTTCCCACCCTTCTCCACAGCCCCGCCTGCTTCCCTCCAGTCTCCACCAACCTGCTTGCTTCTCTGCAGCTTCGGTCCCTTCTGCAGTGCTTGGTTTCCTTCTACTCTGTCTTCAGTCTTCTCTCTGCGCCTGGATATGCAAATTAACCATCATCTTGGTTGGGTTAATTCACATAGTCACTTCTGATTGGCTGACAGGCGTGGGTTGTTGGTGTAGCAGAGGTACGGTCAATTTGCATGTTTCTCTTTTATTAGATAGGATATTTTTTACATATGTGTCCTTATCCCCCCCCACTTATGCCCCACCCCCCTGTTGTGTCCATTGATTAAAGCCTATTATCAATATAGCAGTCAGTTCATGCCACCGTCTGTCTAAAATTCACAGATGGCCTTGCTGGTCTGGCTCACTGTTTAGAGTGTTGGCCTATCCGCTGAGCCCAACCAGCTAGGGCTCACTGGTTCACTGTTGTACGTGCCCTGATGGGGATCAAACCAGCAACCTTGGCTCATCAGGACAGTGTTCTAACCACCTGAGATACTCAGCCAGGGCCAGCATCTACATTTTTAACAAGATGCCCAGGCCACTGGGGGGCACCTTCCCATTCAAGAAGCACCTGTTTACATGCCCTGCAGGGAACAGCTCAATAGCCTGCTGTGTCAGGGCCCAGCCCGAGCACACTTCACTCCTGCTGGCCACGTGACATGAACTAAGCAGGGACTCGCTCACCTTGGCCCCTTTACAAGCACCAGCCTGGCACCAGGTGGTGGAGAGATAAGGAAGGAACGCTGCAGGGGAAAGCAACTAATGGAGTGGAGTTTGAATTCTCTTCTTACAAACCCACATGCCTCCGAGATTCAGGAAAGCCAACTGGGTCACGGGGACCATGCTAGCCCACAGAGCTCAGGAGGGTGTCTGTGCAATTACACAGGGGAAGCCATTCGGAGCTCAATGGCCAGAAGCCTGCAACTGAGAAACCGCATCAAAGAACATCAATAAGGGACAGACCCTTTCAAGGAAAGGAGCCTTGAGCTCTTACAAGTCCTCTAATGGGGAGGGGTGGCTTGATTAGAGGGGATAAAAACACTGAGAAAGACATGCAGGTGCAAATATAAGTAGTGACTTTTTGCCCTAGTTGGTTTGGCTCAATGGCTGAGCGTCAACCTATGAATCAGGAGGTCACGGTTCAATGTCCAGTCAAGGCACATGCCTGGGTTGTGAGCTCGATCCCCAGTGTGTGGGATCCTCTCCCTTCCTCTCTGAAATCAATTATATATATATATATATATATATAAAGAAACTGTTTTTGGAATCTGTTGTACAAGCAAGAGTAAGAATTATCAGGCCCAAAACAACCATCTGGGAATCTCTCTGATCCTTTGCGTTCTTATTTCTTGGGCTGTAGTTGGGCCTAGACAAGCTGACACAATGAAAGCCATCAGAGGTCAAATGCCTTCCCATACCTTGCTCACTGAGGATAGTACTTTGCTCGTAGTTAACACTCAATAAGTGTGATTATGGTCCCTATCAAAGCCATAATAGTTTATTTAGTCAAAGATTTTCATACATCCCTAACTGGTTTGGCTCAGTGGATAGAGAGTGGGCCTGTGGGCTCAAAGGTCCCAGGTTTGGTTCCAGTCAAGGGCATGTACCTTGGTTGAGGGCACATCCTCAGTACGAGGTGTGCAGGAGGCAGCTGATCAATGTTTCTCTCTCATCGATGTTTCTAACTCTCCCTCTCCCTTCCTCTCTATAAAAAATCAATAAAATATATTTAAAAAAAGATTTCTCATACAAAAGTGCTTGTGCATATAATGCATTTTTAACTTGGTCAAGTCTCAGTTTCAACTTTACATTAGCTTATATTGTAGCCAAAACGTATTTTCATCCCTGTCCAAACAGGGTATTTGTCAACAAAATGTCACAGATAACTTGAAAGGCAGGAAGAAATCTTAATCAAACCTTTAAGAACTCAGGGAAAATATATACAAAACAAAGCGCAAGCTCAAGCACCTACACAGGAAGGAGCTCCTAACAGCAGTGCCCTTCAGAATCAGAATCAACTGGAAACTTTGGCTAGACTCCTGGCCAGGATTCCTCCCGACTGTCAAGGTCACAGAAAACAAGGAAAGACAGAGAAACTGTCACAGCCCAGAATAGTCTAGGGAGACAAGACAATGAAATCCAGTGTGGTACCTTGGATGAGATTCTCAAACAAAAAGTGAATAGTAGAAAACCTAGCAAAATCTAAGTCCAGTCTGGAGTGTAATTCACAGAAACATACCAACATATCAGGAAAATGTAAGATGTTAACGATGGGAGGAAGTGGGTGAGGGCTGCGGAGGGACTATCTGGTCTACCTTTGCAACCATTTTGGAAATCTGAAATTATTCTAAAGTGACTAGGCCGCATCCATGGGCAAACTACGGCGCAGAAAGAGCGGAGGGTTCTCTTGCTCTCCCCTCCGCTCCTTCACCAGCAGCCCAAGATGAGAGTGCCAGCATGGTCAGGTTGCTTTTGTTCCGGCTCTCCGGTCCAGTTTAAGAACCCATTGTGGCCCTCGAGTCAAAAAGTTTGCCCACCCCTGGACTAGGGTTATTTAAGAACACAGGAAACAAACAAACCTGGAAGAATCTTCAGGAACTTTGCTCCCTAGTAGGAGGCATTCAGGAGGCAGCTGATGGGTGTTTCTCTCTCATCGGTGTTTCTAACTCTCTATCCCATTCTCTTCCTCTCTGAAAAATCAATAAAATATATTTTAAAATATTGAAAATAGGATAAGCAAAAAAAAATTAAACAAGGAGAAAGCGCTGGCTGTGTGTGCACATGTGTGCGTTCCCGCTTTGGGGGTTGGAGTTCTGTGGTGGGGAGGGAAGATGGTATTCCTGGGGCAAACATATTAAAGACAGCCAACTTCCAGCCCATTAGCTGCAGTCCCCTGGGGAGATTGTGTTCAACCCTGTCAGCGAGGATCTGCAATGCAGGATAACCATCTCCACCGCAGAGAGGGCTGTTAAAGGGCAGAGCATGGCCTTGTACCAGAAGGGTCCTCCAAGTGCACACTGCCCGGCCTGACAGATCTGTTAGCATGCCAAAGCACTGGGTTCGTCTGTGCTTTGTAACCAGAACTAACCTGATCTCCTCTTTGAAGTTCCAATATGTTTCTCATCCATTTCCTTCTAGAAGTCTCCTTTATTGAGACAGTAATAGACTCCCTAATTGTCATCTAAAAAAAAAATCTTCAGAAAATAGGGGTGCATGTGGAGGAAAACTGACTAGGGAGCACAAATCGGTGGGGTTTCAAGCACTGATTATTACTGGATACCCTTTTAAAAAATTAATATATATTATTGATTTCAGAGAGTAAGGGAGAGGGAGAGAGAAACAGCAATGATGAGAGAGAATCATTAATCGGCTGCCCCCTGCATTCCCCCCGCCACCTCAGGATCAAGCCGGCAACCTGGGCATGTACCCTTGACCAGAATCAAACCCAAGACCTTTCATTCTGCAGGCTGAAGCTCTATCCATTGAGCCAAACCAGCTAGGGCTGGAAAAACCTTTCTTGATTTGTTTGGGAAGAAAAGAGAAAGTAACAAAATCTGATTCCTGGAGGGTTTGCCCATGCCTGCAGAGTCCAGTGCTCTCTAGGGAAGCCAGCTCCCAGGGCACCTTGCTTTTGTAAGTGTTTGCCCACAGATGCATCCCAGCTACTGAAAGTCCAGAAGGAACAATCAATTGCATAGATGAGCCTCAATAAGATTTTGCTTTATTTGAGTGTATATTCAAAGCTTTGGAAAAATAGCTTTTGCCCTCGGTTAAGTGAATAAAGTCTACTGAATGGAGACAATGTATTGGACAGCACTTCTAAGCCTCCCCCCACTCCCCGCTTAGTGGGGGAGGAGAGCACGCTTCTTTGAGAGGCTGAAAAAGAAGTGATGGGTCCTTTTTCCCAGAAAAATGCTTGAACAGATAAGAATTTGCATTACATACGGAGTAGTTCAAGTTCAGGGATCGCCTCATCTATTATTGGAGGTCCCTACCTTAGAGAGGCTGGAAGACAAAGAATAGAACACTGACACCTCAGTGTGCATGGCCCCAGCACAGTGGTCGGCAAACTCATTAGTCAACTGAGCCAAATATCAACAGGGCAACGATTGACATTTCTTTGGAGAGCCAATATTTTTAAACTTGACACCACTTATTCAAAATAGACTCACCCAGGCCATGGTATTTTGTGGAAGAGCCACACTCAAGGAGCCAAAGGGCCACATGTGGCTCGAGAGCCACAGTTTGCCTACCATGGCCCTAGGACACTGGTCCTCATTGGAGAGGTCATATATACCAGTACCCCCAAGCAGGCCAGGTTGATAGGGCCTATTTTAAACATTTTTTTAAATAAATGTTTTTATTGACTTTAGAGAGGAAGGGAGAGGGAGAGAGAGAGAGAAACATCAATGATGAGAATCATTGATTGGCTGCCTCCTGCACACCCCACATTGGGGATCGAGCCTGTAACCAAGGCATGTGCCCTGACCAAGAATTGAACCTCCTGGTGCACAGGACAACACTCAACCACTGAGCCACGCCAGCCAGGGCTTAAATTGACTTTTTGATATACAGTTTTATAAATGTTATCACATGTACAGATTTTTATAGCCATGACCAAAATTAGGACACAGAATACTTCTGTTACATGAGGTCCTGACATACCCCAACCCCACCCCTAGCACCCATTGATCTGTCAATCAGTATATACATTTTTGTCTTTTTCAGAATGTCATAAACATGGAATATATACTATGTAACCTTTTGAAACTTGCTTCTTTCACTCAACATAATGCCTTTGACATTCATCCCGAGTGCTGTGTATATCGATAGTTTGTTCCTTGTTATTGCCAAGTAATATTTCGTTTAACGCTGAAATAGTAAAACGTTTAACGCTATTTTTCCATTCATTTGTGGGAGGGTGATCTGGGCTGTTTCCGGTCTGGGGAGACTTTGAATGCAGTTGCCATAAACCTTTGTGAAAAGTGTTCCTCTGAAGGCAGATTTTTCATTTCTCTAGGGCTGTGGTTGGCAAACTGTGGCTCACGAGCCACATACGGCTCTTTGGCCCCTTGAGTGTGGCTCTTCCACAAAATACCACAGCCTGAGCGAGTCTATTTTGAAGAAGTGGCATCAGAAGACGTTTAAGTTTAAATAATTTAGCTCTCCAAAGAAATTTCAATCGTTGCCCTGTTGCTATTTGGTTCTGGTGAGTACCCAGGAGTGGGATCATAGGAGTTTCACAGCAAATATATATTCAGTTTTATGGGAAATGACTAAATGGTGTCCAAAGTGGCTACAGCAGTTTGCTGGTGCACTAGTCTGGCGATGTATGGGGGTTCCACACCCTCACTAGCCTTGGTATCGCCAGCATTGGCACTGCCAGCATTTCTCACTTTTGCCTCTAGTAGGTGCCGTGTGGTGCCATTGTAGCCTTGACTTTAACCTTTGCACCCCAGCACTTAGCACCTTGGTAGGTTCTCAGTATTTGTGGGACTGAAACAAACCCACCCCATTTTAAAACTCATTGTATTTTTTATTATTAAATTATTATCTGTGTACATATCTTACCATTGCCCCCCACTTCCATACATGCCCTGCCTCCCCAGAGTTTTTTGTCCATTGGTTATGCTTATATACATGCATACAAGTCCTTTGGTTGATCTCTTATCTCCCCCCGCCCCCCGCTGTCATTTGACAGTCTGCTTGTTGCTTTACTATCTCTGTATCTATCTTTTGGTTCATCAGTTTATAATGTTCTTTATTATCCATAAATGAGTGGGGTCATGTGGTGTTTCTCTTTCATTGACTGGCTTATTTCGATCAGCATGATGTTCTCCAATTCCATCCAGGTTACTGCAAATGATGAGAATTCCTTCCTTTTTATGGCAGCATAGTATTCCATGGTGTAGATGTACCATAGTTTTCTGATCCAATCATCTGCTGACGGGCACCTAGGCTGTTTCCAAATCCTAGCTATTGTAATTGTGCTGCTATGAACATAGGGGTGCATATGTCCTTTCTGATTGGTGTTTCTAGTTTCTTGGGATATATTCCTAGGAGTGGGATTACTGGATCAAATGGGAGTTCCATTTTCAGTTTTTTGAGGAAGCTCCATACTGTTCTCCACAGTGGTTGCACCAGTCTACATTCACATAAAACTCATTTTTTAAAAGTAATTTTTTATTAGTATTTCAGAGAGGAAGGGAGAGGGAGAGAGAGAGAGAGAAATATCAACGATGATACAGAAACATGGATTGGCTGCCTCCTACACGCCCCCTACTAGGGATCAAGCCCACAACCCAGGCATGTGACCTGACCAGGAATCGAACCATAACCACCTGGTTCATAGGTCAATGCTCAATTACTAAGCCAGGCCAGCCAGGCAAAACTCAATGTTTTAATTATATTTTCTACCAAGCTTTGTGTTTAAAACCAAAGAAATCACATATTAACCTCCCTCCTAACTTCCTGTACTCACTTCTCCCAAGTTCTAAACAAATCACTCTCTCTACTAGGTTGATAACCTATGATTTTCACTTAAAGTGAACTTGAAGGCTAGCAAACAAGATTGCTTTTGAAAGGCTCTATTAATACGGTTACTACTAACAGAATCACCATCAGTAATTGATTAGATGAGCCAGGCACTGTTTTAGGAGCTATTCCTATAGTAATTCACCACTCCAACCCCAAGAGGTTGGTATTATCCCCATTTTACAGACTTGAGGACTGAGGTTTAATGAAGCTGACAAATTTGCCCAAAGCCACACAGCCAATAGGGGAAGGCACCAAGGCGCACACCCAGGTCAGGCTGGTTCAGAAACCATAGCCCTAACCATCCGCATGGCTGCTCTACGGAGCAAAAGAAACACTTACCGTAGTTGTTCTTTAATCAACAGCAGAAACAATCTCAAGTCACTTTCATTTTTAGAGTTAAAAATATAAAATGGCAGGAAAGTGAACCATTTTCCTCTTCACATCAGTCTACTGATAGCCCCTTAGGACAGCAATGAGGCACATGAATGAGGGGG
The DNA here is from genome assembly GCA_963924515.1 of Vespertilio murinus. Taxonomy (NCBI): domain Eukaryota; kingdom Metazoa; phylum Chordata; class Mammalia; order Chiroptera; family Vespertilionidae; genus Vespertilio; species Vespertilio murinus. The sequence continues at coordinate 1,854,377 of OZ004710.1, read as the reverse complement.
GTGGTGTGGGACCCCAGTCTAGGCAGCCTGTACTGTCCCTTGGAGGACAGACTAAAGATATCATTTTTATTTGTTAAATATATATCTATTGATTTCATAGGAGAAGGGAGAGAGAAAGAGAAAGAGAAGCATCAATGATGAGAGAGAATCATGGATCGGCTGTCTCCTGCATACCCCACAATCCAGCCATGTGCCCTTGGCTGAAATCAAACTTGGGACCCTTCAGTCCTCAGGCCAATGCTCTATCCACTGAGCCATGCCAGCTGGGCTAAATGAAGAATTTGAGATGCTTGCTACTCCTGTGAAGCCAGCAGCAAAAGTGGGACTCAGTGGAACAAATTGGAACAAAATGATCCCCGTCCATGAAATCCAGAAGCAAGTTTACATAGTTCTAGACTTGAGAGCTCCCTCCAGGAGATATAAGCTGAAGTTGGAATAATGACTCCTTTTATGTTGAGTCATAAAACAAAATAGTATTTTAGAGATTAAAAAATAAGATTAATAATATTCTACCTGAATTATCTCTTGACTATTCATATATAGGGATAACACAGAACTGCAGACTTTAGAGGCGTATGGGGCACTAATTCTTTTTTTTTGGGGGGGGGGACGGTGGGCACTAATTCTAATCAAACAGGACACACTGGACTTTTCGCTGGATACATGGAGTTAAAACCATGGCCAAGAAACTATCAAACTGAAATTCAGTGCTTTGCCTTTAGTATTTTGATCTAAAATGCTTCATATCTCTTCTGTTACCTACTCTCTGCCAAGCCCTCGGAGTTGAATTTCTTTCTATATTATTGACCAGGCGAGCAAGACACACAAGTCACAGGCTCTTATGTCTCTAATGATCACTTCCCTCGGCCCAAACAATCATTTCATCCTTCTAGCATGAAATCAGGGGGTAATCTGTGCACTCAAAATAAATACAATTATGTCCCAAGCAGCCATTTTGGGGGATCACAGTTCCACAATGTCAGACTCCTATGTGTTCCAGCCCCGTACAATGACAGCATCCATTGCTGTATTTTCCTCACCAGGACTACAGAACAGAAAGAGGTTGATCTGTACTCACACCAACTCTCAAAACTGTCTTAAAACCAATAGTTCCACCAAGTGATTGCAGTCACGGAAAATTATGACAACTCTACAAAATATGGGGCTCCAAGTCCCAAGCAGTAAAAGTCAAGGTCATGAATTTTATCCGTCTGGAGAGCTTTTTGTAACTTGTGGCAGTTGCGTTATACATGGGCCTCCATAGTGTTCTTATTTCAGTGCTTAAACACTCAATAACCATAGAACCCACTGCAAGAATAGCATTGACGTGAATTCTTCGGCGGCTTATAATACACAGCGCCAGTGATTAATGAGAAAGCATTAAATAGCAAATGACTGGAACCTTTCCAATCAGCTTTCCCAAATACACGCATTTCTGACAAAGTTCTCATATGAAACCTAGACAACCCCGAGGAAAAAAAATCCAATATTTATATAAACCATAAGCCGATCCGTAATGATCTGAGCTTTCTATACAATCGTGGTTTTTCTCAAAGGAAAAAAACTTCTTTCTCAAGAGCATCGAACATCTGCAACCCCTTTTGCATAACCAACATCCCATTTTCTGTTTGAAATCCAAACTTTTCATCCTTCCACATCCATTGGTCACTGAGAGGGTACCATTTTTTTAAAAAAAGGAAATAAACACAGCGCAAATCAATTTCCCTTGCAGAAAGTGTAATCCCAAAGTTTACCGGGAATCACAGCTCACTGTGACACCAGACATAAGGACAAGCGGCTACAATCAGTTTCTCTTTCCCCCAAAGTGCTTCTGGACACTTAGCCTCGAAGGAATGAACCACCAGAGAGATCAGCGTAGGATGCTGTCCTTTTCCTTTCCAGGATACTCCTGCCTCCACCTCGATGTTCTTTCTAAACATCCCAACCGCCTGAACCAACCTCAGAAGATCTTGTCACTGTTCTCCGAAAGCCATCGTTCTGGCATAATTCAGAGACACGGCTTTCCACCCGGGTCCAGAGAAATTCATCAAAACAAGAGCTCCTCTCCAAAAACACGGCCAGACCCCCGCCAGGTGAACTTGACCGCTATTACTCACGGGCACACGTGTCCTCCTTCCTCCGCTGCCGCCTTGCCAAAGCCCCAGGGGATGGAGAAGGGCTGCCAAGTGTCTCCTTCGAGGTCCTCGTCCATGGTGGGGAGCCCAGCAGCCTGCGGACAGGAGGGAAAGCCGTGCTCTTTACTCCTCTACACAGAAACGATCTCGACCTGACAAACCCCTGCTGGACCGGACTGAGCGGGAGGAGAGGAGGAACGGGGCCGGGAGGCCAATTATATTTCCTCTCGCAGCTACTCGGAAACCAGATCCGCTTAGACAGTCACGTGCTTTGAGGGATTTGAAGATGCAAAAGAGGAGTAGCTGTGTCTTTTGTAAATTATTAACAGGGACTTTTTTCCTGACCGTGAGCAAAGATGTGCAGATTACTCGTTTAAGAGGAAGAAAAAAAAAGCAAAAGAGCAATCACAGTCCTAACCGGTTTGGCTCAGTGGATGGAGGGTCGGCCTGCGGACTGAAGAGTCCCGGGTTTGATACCCATCAAGGGCATGTGCCTTGGTGTGGGCTCCATCCCTGGTAGGGGGTGGGAAGGGGCGTGTAGGAGGCAGCTGATTGAGGTTTCTCTCTCATGATGTTTCTACCTCTCTATTCTTCTCCCTTCCTCTCTGCAAACTCAATTACGGTATTTGCCGGCGTATAAGACGACTTTTTGGCCCTGAAAAATATGCCTCCAAGTGGGGGGTAGTCTTATACGGCGAGTATATAACAAACTCTGTATTTTTTAGTGGAAATGTTAGGGGGTCGTCTTATACGCCCAGTCTCTTATACGCCGGCAAATACGTATTTTTCAGGGCCAAAAAATCGTCTTATACGCCGGCAAATACGGTATATATATATATATATATATATATATATATATATATATATATTAAAGAAGCAATAAGGTTTGGCATGAAGCACATACATTGATGAGGCAAGAAACCAGATTGCTGACAGTGTGCCGCTGACTCCCGTGAGTCAGGACAGGCCTGCAGTTAGCATGGAGGTGACAGTGCACGGGGAGCCCAGTGGTACCTTCCCAAGGCCTCTGCCCCGGATGAAAAGGAGTATCCTCCCTTCCCTGTCTACGAACTCACTGTGCGCTATTGTGGTCGGCAAACTCGCGAGCCACATGTAGCTCTTTGGCCCCTTGCGTGTGGCTCTTCCACAAGATACCACGACCTGGGCGAGTCTATGTTGAACAAGTGGCATTAGAAGAAGTTGAAGTTTTAAAAATGTGCCTCTCCAAAGAAATGTCAATCGTTGTCCTGTTGGTATTTGGCTCTGTGGACTCATGAGTTTGCCGACCACTGGGCTGGAGTGGAGCCACCTGCACGCACTTCTCGCAGCTCTCCTGGGTTTCAGTGCTGCTTAATTTCTCCCCCCAACCACCTCCCGCAGCTTTATTTTCTTTCCTCCAGGTTTGAGACTTAACGTGTCTGCCTTAAGACTACCGCATTTGAAAGCTGCCAATTTCAGTGCTACCGTGTCCCCAGCAATTTCAACTCGGGGCGGAAATGCTGGTCCGGAATGCACTAGTGTCCCAGGAACACAGGCAGGGGACCCTGGGGCACCCTGTGGAGTGGTACAGAGGGGCACTTTTTCTCTGGGTCGCGGCTCCTCATCCTCGGCATCATGGGCATTGGCAGCTGGCCACTGTGTGTGGGGTGACCCCAGGCCTCTACTCACTGCCCGCCTGCAGCACCTCCCTAGTGGAGACAACCACTTTCCCCAGACTTTCCTGGGGCCCACAGACCAGAGAGCCAGCAACTCTAGGGTTCCAAGGGCTCCTAAGGGGACTTACAGACAGCAGAGTGTCCTGAGGTCCGCAAGACTGCCGACCGCGGAGCCCACAAGGCCCTGGGCTGTAGGTAGCCACGTGGCCCGTGGCTAACACATGGCCCATGGCTAACACAGGTGGCTGAGAGGACCGGGCACGTGCTTGTTAAGAGCTGCGCCCCGTGCAGCAAACAGCTTAATGGGCCGTTATCCACGCAAGCACAACCCCTTTCAGGTGCTATGGGCCACCCATCCTGGGGTCAGCAGGTGGTCAACTTGCTTCTTTTTAAAAAATACATATTTTATTGATTTTTTACAGAGAGGAAGGGAGAGAAATAGAGAGAGAGACAGAAACATTGATGGGAGAGAAACATCGATCAGCCTCCTCTTGCACACCTTCTACTGGGGATGTACCCACAACCCAGGTACATGCCCTTGACCGGAATCGAACCTGGGACCCTTTAGTCCACAGGCTGACGCTCTATCCACTGAGCCAAACCGGTCAGGGCCAGCTTGCATCGTAAAGTTGGTCATGTGAAGTACCATGTAAGTACCAATCCACGTAAAAAGACACTGTCAAAGACCCTCCTCCCCGGGCGGGGGGGGGGGGGAGGGGGGAGAGGCAGAATCCCCCCCTGGTTGAAACCGCTGCTCTGGGCTTGTTTATTTATTGAAACTTCAAAAGAAGAGGAAGGGATGTTTCCATGTGAGGAAGGGTCATACCAAAGACAGTAGGTAAACACTGAAGGCCGTGGGGCAGTGGTCGGCAAACTCATGCGTCCACAGAGCCAAATATCAATAGGACAACGATTGAAATTCCTTTGGAGAGCCACATTTTTTAAACTTCACCTTCTTCTAACACCACTTGTTCAACATAAACTCGCCCAGGCCGTGGCATTTTGTGGAAGAGCCACATTCAAGGAGCCAAAGAGCCGCATGTGGCTCGCCAGCTGCAGTTTGCCGACCACAGCTGTGGGGGAACCGGAGAACTCATTGGAGTTGTCATTTTCACTTGTCAAAACAGAGTCACCTTTTTCTTTTTAATCCTCACCCAGGCTAATTTTCCACTGATTTGTAGGGAGAGTGGAAGGGAGAGGGGAGAGGGGAAAATGAGAGAAACATCGATGTGAGAGAAACGCATCGATTGGTTGCCTCCTGCACACCCCTGACCAGGGCTCAGGGCCCAGGAGGAGCCTGCAACTGAGGTACGTGCTCTTGACTGGAATCGAACCTGGGACGTTCTATCCACCGAGCCAAATGGGCTAGGGCTGGAGTCTCATTTCAAGTGGGAAATACCAGCTGTTCGTTGACTTTTGCCAAATTGCTCACCAGCTGTGATGGTTGATTTTGTGTCCTCTTGCCTGGGCTACAGGGTGCCCAGATGTTTGGCTAAACATCATTTGGGGTGTCTCCATGGGGTGCTCCTGGATGAGGTTAACTTGGGGATCAGTGGACTAAATAAAGCAGAGTGCACTCCCCAGTGTGTGTGGCCTCATCCATGGGAGGTCAGCACGGAGCAGAGCAGGAAGAGGGAGGACTTGCTCTCTCTGCCTGCCTGCTTGTGAGCTGGGACATGGGTCTTCTCTCGCACTCTGACTTGAACTTGTCCCACGGGCTCTCCTGGGCCTCCAGCTTGCAGCTGGCAGGTCTCCACAGCCATGTGAACCCTGGCCCCGAGCGCAGTTGGAAGGAGTATTGGCTGGATATGCCAAGGTTGTGGGTTCCATCCCTGGTCAGGGCACATAGAAGACTCAACCAATGAATTCATAAGTAAGTGGAACAACAAATCTCTCTCTCTCTCTCTCTCTCTCTCTCTCTCAAAAGAATAAATAAAAATGTGGTGGTGGTGGGGGAGCCAATTCCTGCCCTAACCAGTGTTGCTCAGTGGATAGTGTCAGCCTGTGGTCTGAAGAGTCCCAGGTGTGATTCCAGTCAAGGGCACAGGCCCCAGTTGTGGGCTCGATCCCCAGTAGAGGGCATGCAGGAGGCAGTGATCAATGATTCTCTCTCATCATTGATGTTTTTATCTCTCTCTCCCTCTCCTTTCCTCTCTGAAGTCAATAAAAAAATATTTTTAAAAGCCAATTCCTTACATTAAATCTCTATCCATCTAATCAGTTGGCTCTGTTTTTTTAAATATGTTTTTATTGATTTCAGAAAGGAAGGGAGATTGAGCAATACAAACATCAATAATAAGAGAGAATTATTGATTGGCTGCCTCCTGCATGTCCCCTACTGGAGTGGATCAAGCCGGAAACCTAAGCATGTACCCCTGGCTGGAATCAAACCTGGGACCCTTTAGTCTGCAGGCTGACTCTCTATCCACTAAGCCAAACCGGTCAGGGCAGTTGGCTCTCTTTTGCTGGAGAATCCTAACTCCTACTCTGCTAGAGGTTTCAAGTCTCTAAAACCTGCGGTTTGGAACATGCTAATTTCTGCTTAGTTACACATTCTTTACTTTACCTCGCTTTCTGTCATCTCATTGCAAGTAGGGCTCATTCTGGCAAACTATCCAGAGCTGGTCTTTGACAGCAAAACAAATCAAGGCAGAGATAATGGGATGTTTATGTGCCTTACGTTAGTGCAAAAAAAAAAAAAAAAAAGTCTTTCAAGTAAAGGCAATAACGGCAATCTATTTAAATTCAACACCGAGGAATTAGGCTGAGGGATTCATTAGCAGCTGGGCAAGTCCACAGGTGATGGTGGGCATCTCATTAACAATGGCATGTCTGCCCTGGCTGGTGTGGCTCAGTTGGTTGGGTGTTGTCCCACACACTAAAAGGTCGCTGGTTCTATTCCTAGTCAGGGCACATGCCTGGGTTGTGGGCTCACTCCCCATATCCCAGGAGACAGGGACTTGAACCATGACCTCCTGGTTCATAGGTCAACACTCAACCACTGAGCCACACCATCTGGGCCTGTTTCCAATTCTTTTGAGGACACACCTGGGAGTAGGATTGCTGGGTCACATAGTGACTCCATGTTTAACTTTGTGTGAAGTTGCCAGACTATTCTCCAAGATGGCGCCATCTTTTTCCATCCCCATCCGCAATGCATCAGGGCCCAGTTCGCCATGTCATAGACAATACTTAGTTTACATTTTCCTTCACGTTCATACTTTTGTTAGCTCTTCAGTAATTTGAAGCTTTTAAAAGATATTTTATCCAGATAATTGGTCTGAATATCCGACCCTGCCTCTCTCAGAAACAGGAGACCTCCTTTTGCTTACGAGTTTCCATGGCAACAGCTGGTACAAGAAGCCTCCAAGAAACACCATTGGCTCCACGATATCAAGGAAAACTTTTACTTTTGCTAGAATGCTAAGAACAAGAGCAACTTTAATTTTATATTAAAATACATATCATTGGCCCTAGCTGGTTTGGCTCAGTGGATAGAGCATTGGCCTGCAGACTGAAGGGTCCCTCCCGGGTTTGATTCCCGTCAAGGTCACATGCCCAGATTACAGGCTCAATCCCCAGTGTGGGGCATGCAGGAGGAAGCCAATCAATGGTTCTCTCTCATCATTGATGTTTCTCTCTCTCTCTCCCTCTTCCTTCCTCTCTGAAATAAATTTTAAAAATTTAAAAATATACCCTATATAATAAAAGCACAGCAACTGAATGGTGGAATGACCAGAATGACCAGTTGACCAGTTGCTGTGACATGTATTGACCACCAGGGGGCAGATGCTCAATGCAGGAGCTTCCCACAAGGTGGTCAGTGTGCTACTATAGTGGGAGCACCACTCGGCTGACCAGGATGAGCGGCTACTCCTGCAGCGTGAGTGGCAACTCAGAGGGCGGGTCCACAGCTCCTCCACTGAGTGGCGCTCCTACAGCAGGCTGATCCCTGCAGGACACCTCCCCCACACACCAGTACACAATCCCATGCACCAGGTCTCTAGTTTATACTAAGTGGCCAGATTATCATGATCTCTGAATGCATAATAATCTGGCCACTCAGTGTATAAATATATATATATATATTAGAGGCCCGGTGCATGAATTCGTACATGGGTGGGGTCTGGTCAGCCTGGCCAGGGGGAGGGGACATAGGTGGTTGGCCAGCCTGCCTGCTGGTCGAACTCCTGGTTGAGGGGACCATTTGCATATTAGCCTTTTATTCCATAGGATATACACTGAGTGGCCAGATTATTATGTGTTCAGAGATCATCATCATCTGGCCACTCAGTGTATATATAATTGAATTCCTGGGTCCATTTTTAGTACTCCTCCACATTCAGCTTTCTGCCCTTCTATTGTGGCTGACACACTGTTAACATAGAATGAACATATTAGCTCTAAAAAAAATGCATCATTCACAGAATCGATGATTTTAAGTTGAAACCAGTTTGGAGAACAGCCTGCTCAGTGTTCTGTGAAAATGGTTTTCTCTGGTACAAATTAAAGCTAACTTCAAGGAAAACTGGGGAAATGTTGGCACTGCTTTCCTGTTATCTACATGCTCTTGTTTATTCTTCTATTTCCCTTTAATTTCTCTGTAAACGAGAAAGGAAATATCCCATGGCTTGCTAAGGATCAAACAGCTTTTTCAAATTTGAACTTGGAGCTAGAAATAATAAACATAGCATGCGATTTTTATCTTTCCTTTTATCCTTCCTGCAGAAAGAAAGGGAAATGTCATAGGAAACATAAATTGATTAGACTTTTGAAATTGAATGGGAAAATTCCCTCCAAGCCCTTTCGCTCAGTCTAAATGCCCCAGTAATTCTGTTCAAGGTTCACATGAGTTGGCTATTAGGTAAATTAGCTTTGAACATCCAAGTGGCATTCAGAAACCTGTATAGCCATGAAAGATTTAAGTGGAATTGTACCTGCAATGAAAAATGAGGAAAGGATTAGAGAAGCTCATTGTTGGAATTCACAAAGCAATTCCCATTTTCCATGCATCTATAACCGGACGCGTCATTGCTCACCCCTTAAAGGGCCCTATGCATTTTCCAGGGGGCACCATTTTCCATAAAACACACAGTCACAGAACGTGATGCTTCTATCCATCTTCCTTCCCTGCCATTCAGTGTTTGCTGAGCACCGGGAGTGAACCAGGCTCTGCGCTGGGCAGCAGGGCCAGAGAAATGAATAGTCTCTGGCCAAGTTCGGTGACTTCAGCGTCTCCCTCCCCACAATGGGGCAGTTTGTTGTTGTTGCTAATCCTCACCTGAGGATATTTTCCGTTGATTTGTAGAGAGAGTGAGAAGGAGAGGGAGAGACAGAGAGAAACATCGATGTGAGAGAGACAAATCAATTGTTTGCCTCCTGCACATGCCCCAGCCAGAGCTGGGGATTGTGCCCTTGACCAGAATCGAACCCGGGACCCTTCAGTACACAGGCCAACGCTCTATCCACTAAGCCACACCGGCGAGGGCTGGTTGCAGTTTTGCTGTATCTGGTTTTTGCCTCCCTGCCTGAGCCCTTTGGCTTGATTGCTCCTTAGCCACCACCTCCCACCCACCTGCTATTTGTTCTCAACACACCTTTATCCCTGGGGGTGGGTACTTACGTCTGCCTTACCCCCTCCCCACTCGGCCTCTTCTAAGCCAGTCCCCAGCACCCGCCTTTCCTCACCTCTGAACTGGTCTAGTTGCAATGCCCAGTGCTCCCAACGAGTGCTGGGATTAGGAATGGCAGATAAAATGCAGGACTCCCGCCGCCCGCCCTACGTGGCTGAGTGGTTGAGTGTTGACCCATCGCCACGGATTTGATTCCTGGTTAGGGCACCTGCCTGGGTTGCAGGCTCGATCCACAGTAGGGGGCGTGCAGAGGCAGCTGATCCATGATTCTCTCTCATCAATGTTTCTATCTCTCCATCCCTCTCCCTTCCTCCCTCTCAAAAAAAGATTTTAAAAATACAGGCCTCCCATAATAGTTGGGTTTCAAATAAACAATGACATTTTTAGCATAAGTATATTGCACAGAATATTTGGGATGGGACATACTTACAGGCAACAATTCTGTGATGGGATCTGAAAGGCAGCTATACCTGGGAGTCCTGTCTCTTTACTTGCCAAATCTGGTGACCCTGGTCGGGGCAAATACATTCCCCAGTGTGCCCTGTGTTTCTCCAGCTCACACTTGGTGCCAGTTGCTGTGCGCTCCTTGGGATCCTGAGGCCCTGCCGTGGCAGCCAAGCAGATCTTGGCAGCGAGAGGAAGACCTCTGGCAGCGAGAGATAGGCCTGTCAGTCAAGGGGCTGTGCACAGGCAGTGCCGGGCGGCATCTGCCACGGAGATATCTCTACATCCTGAGCCCTGGATCAACATCGACTTCATCTGGGAGTGAAATGTGTGCCCAAAAGCCATGGCAAAGACCTCAGAGAATCTAGTCCAACTCCCTTAATTCACAGATCAGGGCATGGTGGTTCAGTTTCTTAGCCAAAGGCAAGGAGTTAGTTACCTATTGGCAGGTCCAAGCTGCTGTCTCTGTTATTGTTGGGTCACCATCAAACCAGTGTGGGGTGGTCTGCAAAGAATTGTCACATTCCAGACTGTCAGACCTCAGAGGGAAGGCAGGAGAGGGGAGGGGAAAGGGGGAGAGATCAACCAAAGGACTTGTGTGCATGCATATGAGCCTAACCAGTGGTCACGGACAACAGGGGGGAGGGGGCATGCATGGGGAGGGGTTTGGGATGGGAATGGGGGGATGAGGACAAATATGTGATACCTTAATCAATAAAGAAATTTTTTTTTAAAAAGATCTACTTAGAAAATAAAATAAAATTGATATTCCTAAAATAAAAAAGAAGAAGAAGAACTGCCAAAACCGGTTTGGCTCAGTGGTGGAGCGCCGGTCTGCTGACTGAAAGGTCCCGGGTTCGATTCCGGCCAAGGGCATGTACCTTGGTTTCGGGCACATCCCCAGTAGGGGGTATGCAAGAGGCAGCTGGTCGATGTTTCTCTCTCATCAACGTTTCTAGCTCTCTATCTCTCTCCCTTCCTCTCTGTAAAATATCAATAAAATATATATATTTTTTAAAAAAGAACAAGAAGAAGAACTGTCACATGCCATAGACTCCAGTCCTACCACCCCACGCTGAGGGAGAAACAGCATTTGAGTTTGGTTCCCGTGGGGTGCTGGGCAAACACCACAGCTAGCTGGGCACGAGACAGACTCAGAAGGGGCCCTCTCCCCGGGAGCTGGAAACCCAGCCTCCTGCTTGGGTCTGGGAGGCAGAGTAGGATGAGAATTACCAACCAGGCCTCTTGCATGGAGAGGTTGCCCTGTCCCAGCACCAGGTCCCTACCTTTCACCTGCTCCCTCTCCTCAGGGCGACAAGGGGCCTTCCCCAGTCCACACTGAGCTCCCCCATGAAGACCCCTGGGGGGAGATGGAGCTCCACCAGGCAGCGCCAGGCTGGGCTCCCCTCTCCACTCTGTCACCCAAGATTTCTCCAGAGTCGTCCTGCACAAACCCTAGAGGTGAACAGAGTGGTTGCTCTGATTCCCTCCCAGATTTGGGGTGAAAATCAAATGGGATCACGGTGTGAAATCTCTAAATGTCTCCATATTTGTAATCTTTTACCTGAGATATTTCGCCTCCTGGCACAAACGACCACCTGGTAGATGTTCTATCAGTGGTTAATGAATGACGGACAGAGTCCCTGAGTTGCAACTTATTGCTTATTTGGACAGAAAACTGTAATGTATTCTACTTCTTTTTGCTTGGTGTCTTAGAAATGCCTGCCTACAGGATTGGATTGTAATGTTCATGTTCTGTGACATGCAAAACAGGATGCGGTGGACAGTATGGAAAAGGAGGGCAACTATGGGAAGTACGACTCAATGCAAGTTTTATGACTTGAACATAATTGTTACAGATCTAATTATCTGTCAAAGGTATCCTTGAGCCCTAGCTGGTGTGGCTCAGTGGATAGAGTGCCAGCCCAAGGACCGAAGGGTCCTGGGTTCAATTCCGGTGAAGGGCAGGAACCTGGTTTGCAGGCTCCATCCCTGGCCCCAGTCTGGGAGCATGCTGGAGGCAACAATGTTTCTCTTTGTCCCTCCCCCTCCTTTCCACTCTCTCTAAAACAATGGACAAATATCCTCGGGTGAGGATTACCCCAAAAATAAGTAAATAAAAGGTACCCATGAGACTTTTATTTACTTAAGCATTGATAACTTAAACCCAAACAAGAAAACCAATCAAGATAATGAATTGATTTTAACTTAATAAAGACAAAAATTTCTTCCCAAACTAGAACTTCTTCTCCTGCAAAAATGTAGCAACTAATAATTTTCTTATCTAGCCTATAAATGAATTCACAGTCAGCCCAAGAAATTCAACTGGGATTTTAATGTTATATTTAACACTATTTTTCACTTCTTAACTCAACACACCAGACCCACACATAAAGCATTAGAGATTTTAAGTGAACCCACTTATCAGAACTACTTTGCAAGCTCTTTAGGTTTATTTTAGTAAAGCCCTTGGGGGAAGCAGCGGGAAACTACTAAACAGCACAAAGAGTCTACTGCTCCAAGCACTTAAACTCCAAACCACAGAAATGAACTCAACCCAGAATACTCCGTGTGTCTTCAAGATATATGTGGTGAAATCTTTGCGTCCATTTAGGAAAACAACTTCTCAAAATCATACAGTTTCTGAGAAGACAATGAGTGCAACCTTAGGCCTGCATCGCTTTGAGTTTCTCTGTGGAATAGTATCTTCGATTCCAGAGGCGGCCGATGTGAGCCCCTAGTCCATTCAACTCGTTTTACAAATGACAGAATCAATGTCTGGGGACATGAAGGGATGTTCTCCAGCCCCCGGGTCAGCAAAGTGTTCCTATAAATGGCCAGACAGATGCCTCCTCAGCTCTGCCACTGTCGTGTGAAAGGCAATACTTCGGCTACTGAGTGTGGCTGTGTTCCAATAAAACTTTATTTACAAATGCTGGCCCTGGCTTGGTCTTGGCCTATAGGCCATAGTTTGTCAGATCTTGATGTAGGTTGCACAGCTGAATAATGTCAGAGACAGGCCAGACACAGCTTCCACGACTGACTCCGTTTATTTATTCCCCTAACTCAGTGGTCGGCAAACTCATTAGTCAACAGAGCCAAATAGCAACAGGACAATGATTGAAATTCCTTTTGAGAGCCACATTTTTTAAACTTAAACTTCTTCTAACGCCACTTCTTCCAAATAGACTCGTCCAGGCCGTGGTATTTTGTGGAAGAGCCACACTCAAGGGGCCAAAGAGCCGCAGTTTGCCAACCACTGCCCTAACTAATACCTATTAAAAGGCCACTGATCCAGCCGGTGTAGCTAAGTGGTTGAGCATCGAGCTGGGAACCAAGGAACCAAGAGGCCACCAATTCAATTCCTGCTCAGGGCACATGCCCAGGTTGCAGGCTCGATTCCCAGTGGGAGGTATGCAGGAGGCAACTGACCAGTGATCTCTCTCATCACTGATGTTTCTATCTCTCTCCCTCTACATTTTTCTCTGAAATCAATAAAAAATATTTTTAAAAGTCGTGTTATTTATCATTAATATTATAGTCCACCAATAGGTTGTAATATGCAGTTTGAAACATGCTGATACAATCTGTTCCGAGGAGAAATCAACCCCACAAAATCGAAATTAAGAAGACTATCTAAATATGGATTCACATCCATTACTGTTAATCATCAGTCTCACCACAAAAGTGTATTTCCCCCCTTAGAAATTAGCTAATGGTAGCATGAAGTCATCACAACTGTAAAGTGTTTTAAAGCTAAAATCCAGACCATGCAAACAAACCACGAGGATGGTTCTCAGTAGCATTGCAAACCATGACACAACACTCAGTCCATTACTGCACAAAATTTTACCAAGCTTGATGCACATTTAAGTCTCTCTTAAGAGCTCTTAATATATATATATATATATATATATATATATATATATATATATATATTATATATATTTTATTGATTTTTTACAGAGAGGAAGGGAGGGGGATAGAGAGCCAGAAACATCGGTGAGAGAGAATCATCCATCAGCTGCCTCTTGCACATCTGGGGATGTGCCCGCAACCAAGGTACATGCCCTTGACCGGAATCGAACCTGGGACCTTTCAGTCTGCAGGCCGACGCTCTATCCACTGAGCCAAACCGGTTCCGGCACTTAATATATTAATTCATATAATATGATTTATATAATTAACCCATATAATCTACAAACATAGGCACATACACAGACACATGCATATATGATTAGTCTTACCGTTGTTCTGCGGAGATAATATGTGAACCAGTCAGTCTGGAGACTACCACTGCACTAGCAGAATCTGTCTACCTTGGACCTCCTGGAGACATCAGGACCCTAGAACTGAGCACTGTGCTTTTCACCTCGTTCCTCCTGCTCTTGCCTAAAGTCAATGTTGACAGTCCTTTATTATCTGAATTAGTAGTCTGGAAACTGTCCGTACTCTGTGATGTTCTTCTCCCCAAAGCAAGTGATGGATGAACATAAGACACCATAAGCCCTGGCTGGTTTGGCTCAGTGGATAGAGCATTGGCCTACGGACTGAGGGGTCCCAGGTTCAATTCTGGTCAAGGGCACATGCCCAGGTTGCAGGCTCGATCCCCAGTGGGGGGTGTGCAGGAGGCAGCTGATCCATTTTCTCTCATCATTGATGTTTTTCTCTCTCTCTCTCTCTCTCTCTCTCTCTCCTTCTCTCCCTCCGTCTCTGAAATCAATACAAATACATTAAAAAAGAAAAAAAAAAAAGACATCCTAAGACTAGGCCACATAGTAATTACTTCCATGCCAAAGCCGTGTGGGAATCGGTTCACTTTGATTCAACTTACTCTACAATCTGAATCTGGTGTGTCCGAGTCACCAACTTACCAGTTACACAATGTGCCCCGGCTAAGAGGACTATCTTTGGAGAGAGAGAGAAAAACCTGGACTAGTCAGGTTGGACCTCAGCCAGTGACTTAGCCTCTCTATGCCTCCATTTTCATATTCATAAAATGTGAAAACAAAACAACAAGACAGACCTCTGCATGGGAGAACACATTTGCCAATGTTATCAACAATAAAGGTTTAATCTCCAACATTTAAAAGGAACTCACATAACTTCATAAAAGGAAGATAAAAACCCCAATAAAAAATGGGCAAATGACCTAAATGGACCCCTTTCAAAAGAGGACATACAGAAGGCCAAGAGACATATGAAAACATGTTCAAAGTCACTAATCATCTATCATCTGAGAGCTGCAAATCAAAATGAAAATGAGGTATCATCTCACACCTATCACAATGGCTATCATCAACAAATCAACAAATGACAAGTGTTGGAGAGGATGCGGAGAAAAGGGAACCCTCGTGCACTGCTGGTGGGAATGCAGACTGGTGCAGCCACTGTGGAAAACAGTATAGTGTTTCCTCAAAAACTTAAAAATGGAACTCCCATTTGACCCAGTTATCCCACTTCTAGGAATATATCCCAAGAAACCAGAAACACCCATCAGAAAGGATATATGCACCCCTATGTTCATAGAAGCACAATTTACAATAACTAAGATTGGAAACAGCCTAAGTGCCCATCAGCAGATGAGTGGATTAAAAAATGGTGGTACATCTACATAATGGAATACTACACTGCTGTAAAAAGGACAGAACTCTTACCATTTGAAATAACATGGATAGACCTGGAGAGCATTGTGCTAAGCGAAATAAGCCAGTCAGAGAGAGATAAATATCACATGATCTCACTCACTTGTGGAATATAATGAACAACATAAACTGATGAACTAAAATAGATCCAGAAACATAGTCCAACCTCAGAGGAAAAGCAGGGGTGAGTGGGGAGAGATCAACCAAAGGACTGTTTGCATGCACATAAGCATAACCCATGGACACAGACAGTAGGGGGATGAGGGCATGTGCTGGCAGGGGGAGGGGAGGGAAGAAGGGGAACGGTGAGGGAGAAGTCAATGGGGGGGGAAAGGAGACAATACTTTAAACAATAAAGAATTTAAAAAGAAAGAAAAACACGCTGAAAACACTTCCCTAATCCTATCATAGGGATTAATTAGAAAATCAATAGAATGCACCAGAGCACAATGCTAGGCACCGAACAGTCATTCCATCAGCGGTGGCTATCACTGCTGCTGTTGTCATAGTTGTCTTTTTCAGGGAGATTTAGTTCTGAGTAGTGCACCTCCATGTGATGCACACAGCTCACAGATTTGCTTTAAATGCAATCAGGTCACACATATTCACATTCACGAGGAAGAAAACAATACCACTCCATATGACAGCAAGAAAATGAAAACCATCTTGAATCAGATTGGCACTGCTGTCTTGGCTCCTTGGTTTCCATAGCCACTAGGTCAACTCTCAAAATAAGTATTAATGGCCCTAACCGGTTTGGCTCAGTGGATAGAGCATCAGCCTATGGACTTAAAGGTCCCAGGTTCGATTCCAGTCAAGGGCATGCACCTTGGTTGCGGGCACATACCCAGTAGGGAGTGTGCAGGAGGCAGCTGATGGATGTTTCTAACTCTCTATCCCTTTCCCTTCCTCTCTGTAAAAAAACAAAATCAATAAAATATATTTTTAAAAATGAGTATAAACACTTACCTGTATTTTGGAAGGGTGAAGAGGAAATGGAAGGGCGGGGTTAGAATCCTGTGCTTTATTTTCCACTCTCTGGGGAGACTTAGGTCATTAAGTCACTTATTTTTTTCTCTTGGTCTCTTTTCCATCTACCTGTAAGATAAATAATGCCTGGTTTTGATGATTGTCTTTGTACACATGTGTTATATATTTTGCAATAACAGTATAATGCAATGGTTTTACTCAGTGCAAGAATTCTTCTCTCGGGAATGTCACAAATGGATGTTCTTCTGACTTTGCTTCCTCTGTCACCCTCAATTGAAATAAGGATCAGCTTTATGAAACTGGTAACAGTAAATTATAAGGCTTCTTTCACATTTTTTTTTTGCACAAGACCAACATTTACTAGAGAAAACCCCATTTTCCTAAAGAAGGAAGCACTCATATTTTACTAAAACCAAGAGTCGAGAATGCCAACAAGCCTGGCTCAGTGGTTGAACATTGACCTATGAACAAAGAGGTCACAGTTCAATTCCCCATCAGGACACAGGCCTGGTTTGCGAGCTCCATCCCCAGTGTGGGGCATGCAGGAGGCAGTGGATCCATGATTCTTCCTCATCATTGATGTTTCTATCTCTCGCTCCTTTCCTCTCTGAAACCAATAAAGCTATATTTAAAAAAAAAAAAAAAGAATATCAACAAACTCAAAGGGCGATCAGGTCAATGCAAAATGTCCATTAAACTTTCGATTTTGGAATGCATCTTTACCCTCTTCCTGGGTAAAGGAGGTATCAGTCCTCTGGACTCAGGAGGAAGCACTTGCCTTCCCTGGAGAATGCCCAGAGCGAGCTATGACCCAGATGTGCATGCCAATGCGAACCACTGGCCATCTCCTCCTGTTCTGCTCACCCTGGTCAAAGTCCTGGCTTGCTCTCCTAGCCTCTAGGATCCCTGAGGGAGACCCCTCTGTCCTGGCGCCTCCGGTCTGCCAATGCAACGCCATGCCACTCTAGCTCCCCTGGCTTCCTCCTCAGTCCTTCGCTCTTGTTCACTTCCCAAGCAGTCTGTCTGTTTATGACAACTGGTCCCGGGAGAAGTTATTTTCACAAGCCCATGCAATGTGGGTGACTTGTCCGGGCCACAGCGTGTGTGGGAGGCCAGCTTTCCCTTTCTCTGCCTCTGCCTGACAGCCTACTGTCTCCTCCTGTTAGCACCTGCGGCGAAGTCACAGCCTAAAGTTGTGACAGTCCCATGATATCCAAGGCAACCAGCAGCCAGGGTCTAAACATAGAATTATTTCCAGGCGACAAAGTGCAACGCAAAGCTCAGAAGCGGGTGAACAAGGCACAACTTTAACATATCTTTATTAATATTAAAATGAGCCAAAGTAATGTATGGGGTCTTTCACCAATGATATAAAGGAGGAACATTGTAAAGGAGGAAATTGTATGATCCTGCCATAGCTCCCAACAAAATGTTCTAGAGGCATACTGAGGGGAGAAAGTAGCGGAGAAACGAATTTCTAAGCTGTTTTTGTCAAACACTTAAGACATTAGTTCTTTCTAAGTCAGAAGCACTAAACTGGAGGCAGAAATTATAGTTTTAGTTTTCATTAACTAGAGTTGAACTTGTGTTTTATTTTTTAAACATATTTTTATTGATTTCAGAGAGGAAGGGAGAGGGAAAAATAGAAACGTCAATGATGAGAGAGAATCATTGATCGGCTGCCTCCTGCACACTCCACACTGAGGATTGAGCCTGCAATGCAGACATGTGCCCTTGACAGGAATTGAACCCAGGACCCTTCAGTCTTCAGGTCAACACTCTATCAACTTAGCGAAACCAGCTAGGGCGAAATCATATCTTCTTTAGTCATACATGTGACTTTAGTCAGCTTATGGCTGAACTATGAAATAATCTGTCATCATTCCTATAATAAATCAACAACTTTAAATGACTCCCCACTACCAACACCCATGGTGGCCTAGGGGGTGCTATAGACCTCCATAATCTCCACCAGTTCCACTGGTCTCCTGAAGTAGCCATACAACCTCCTATTGGTCACACAAACACATCTTTAAGACAATTTCCTTGGCAATACACCTTCAAACATGTTGCTACTTTTATTTATTTTTAAAATACATTTTATTGATTTTTTTTACAGAGAGGAAGAGAGAGGGATAAAGAGCTAGAGACATCGATGAGAGAGAAACATTGACCAGCTGCCTCCTGCATGCCCCCCCCCCACTGGGGATGTGCCCGCAACCAGTGTACATGCCCTTGACCCGAATCGAACCTGGGACCTTTCAGTCCGCAGACCGATGCTCTATCCACTGAGCCACACCGGTTTTGGCAATATGTTGCTACTTTTAAACACATGGAGTTAGTCCTGATGCTTCCCCTAAGATGCAAAAGTCAAGACAAGATTAAATGTACAAGGATTTGCCCTATCCTGTTTGGCTCAGTGGATACAGTGTCAGCCTGTGGACCGAAGGGTCCCAGGTTCAATTCCAGTCAAGGTCATGTACCTTGGTTGTAGGCTCCTCCCTGGCCCAGGCCCTGGTCAGGGCGCGTGCAGGAGGCAACCCATAGATGTGTGTCTCTCACATCGATGTTTCTCTCTGTTTTTGTTTTTTTGCCCCCGCTCACTTCCACTTTTTCCAAAAGCCAATGGAAAAAGATCCTCAGGTGAGGATCTAAAAAAATAAAAATAAAAAATAAAATAAAATAAGGAAGTGCTAGAAATTAAGATGTAAGCATTGGTTAGGTGGAGATCAGGGGAAATGTCAGGCTTGAGATTCATTGCACAGGTGCTTGAACTTCTCTGTGGATGTGGTGTGTCGGCTCTAGGAATGCATCTTGCAGACTCCTATGCTCGAGAGCAATTGTCCCAGGTCCTGGGCTCCTGCCTTCTAGAAGCTATGTGGATCTTGTCTCCCATGGGCTGCTCCCCAACAATGACTAAGCGGAGTGGGAACCCTAAGGCACACTGTCCCAGGATATACAGACTCCTTTGTTGTTTGACCTTGACTCAGGAACCAGACTCCCTTTAGACATTAAGGCAGTCTAGGATGCTTCCACCCAAGTGAAGGTAGATCTGTCAGCTCTCTCAACCTTGCTTGCTTCCCTCCATCTTTTTCTTTGCATTTCTGCTGATAAAAATCCTTGTACTTTTTGGGGGGGTGGGGGATTAATCCTCACCTGAGGATATTTTCCCATTAATTTTTAGGGAGAGTGGGAAACAGAGAGAAGCATTGATATGAGAGAAACGCATCACTTGGTTGACTCCTGCACAAGCACTTCCTTTTGTTGAAACCTTTATATTGTCTAAGTGTCTGCTTGGTCCCCATCAGAGCCCCATAGGTGACCAAAATGCTTTCCCTAATGCTATTTCCTTCAGTACTTTCCCCACCTCAAAGCCTCTTTTCAAGATCCTCCCTACTCTGTGAGGTGCATCTGAAATGCCGATCCATCACTTAGGACTGTCCTCACAACTCCCTTCCGCAGCCCCTCCGCACAACCCCTTGCCCAGGACAAAGGCTCTCCTGCCTCCCAGCCTCTGTAGGACTTCACCTACCCGGAGATGAGCACTGGAAATAGTAACCACTTTTTTTTTAATGTTAGTCACTTCTTTTCTTATCTATAATAATAAAAGTGCAAGTAATATGCAAATTGACCAAACAGCAGAATGACCTTCTGGACAACCACGCTATGACACGCCAAGGCGGGTGCAATATGATTGGTTGGTAGGGGGAGCCCCTTGCCACCACCCCATGATGGCCCCTCATAGGGGCAATCGATGTGGGGGGCTCTGCGATCACCCCAAAGTGGGAGGCCCAGGCTGTCCAGCCAGTGGTGCTGTGGCAGGTAGGTGGGGCCTCCCCCTGTGGGGTGATCAATCTGGGGGCTCTGCGATCAACCACCCTGCAGAGAGAAACCCAGGCTGCCCAAGCAATCGCACCCCACACAGAGGGAGGCAACTAGTAGTGGCAGCTCAGCATAGATGGCAAGCAGTGGCAGCTGGGGGAAGGAAGCCCTGATAGGTCCTGACTGCCAGCCAAGCCCAGAGACCCTACCCAGTGAAGCTGAGGGACACCACCCCCCATTTGTGCATGAATTTTGTGCACTGGGCTTCATATATATATATATATATATATATATATATATATATATATATATAATTTTTATTGATTTCAGAGAGGAAGGGATAGAGAGACAGAAATATCAATGATAAGAGAGAATCATCAATTGGCTGCCTCCTGCTTGCCCCACACTAGGGATTGAGCTGCAATCCCAGCAAGTGCCCTTGACCAGAATTGAACTCAGAACCCTTCAGTCCACAGGCCAATGCTCTATCCACTGAGCCAAGCCAGCTGGGGCTTAAGCACTTTCTACTTGTTTTAGATGTTATAAGTTTTATCTCCATAGCAAGCCCCGGAAGGATTGCACACATTTCAAGTTTTTAATCCCTGTAATATTGTGTAGACAATAAAGTGAATAAGTGAATTAACTGAAAAAAAAACAAATTCTGACCCGGGGCGTGTTTTCTCAAACCAGGACTAAAAATAAAAGAATTTCTTTACTTCTTTTTTCTTGATTGTCCTATTTTTTAAAGTGCCATAAGATAAACAGAAACTATCAAACCAAAATTAATATCAGTTCTAGCATTCGAGGCAAAAAAATGCAACAGACCTTGGGAAGGACAGCATCCCTGCTGCGGTCATGGAAAAATTCTCACGGTATAATTAGCTGACAAGGAAATTGACCCAATAACTGCGCGTTGGGTGAGAGATTTAAATGTAAGAGCCTGTTAAATTAAATGAGGAGGCTATTAGGCTGAGGAGGCTCTAATGCCATGGAGGCCTACATAATCTAAGCCCGGAAACGCCTCAAGGTTACAAACTACAAAAGCTAAGGACAGCGAATCACAAACAGCCAACCAGGCTTGAAGCTGAAGCCCATCAATCATCCCCTTACTTTGCTTCTGCCTTTGGTCCATCAAATCTCTCCTTGAGCTTCCGGTGGAAGGCTCCTAACCACTTCCGGGTTGACACTTGAGCTCCTGCTTTCTCCTTGGCTCTGGAGATGGGGGCCAATCCCTCTTAGAGCACAGATCCTCGCTCCTTGGCTTTTACGTGACAAGTCTGCAGACTTTGCTTGAGCATTTATTTTTCCTACTTGGTCTGGAAACTGCTGGAGTTGACTGGTTCTGACCAGGGAAAGACTGGGTCCCACTTAGAATCTGGAACGGCCCAGCCAGTGTGGCTCAGTGGTTGAGCATTGACCTATGAACCAGGAGGTCAACAGTTCGATTCCCAGGGTTCCCAGTCAGGGCACATGCCCAGGTCGAAAGCTTGATCCCCGGTGTGGGGCATACAGGAGGCAACTCATCATTGATGTTTCTCTGTCTCTCTCTCCCTATTCTTTCCTCTCTGGGAAAAAACAAAACAAAACCTGGAACAGGGGCATGTGAGGTCTCGGGTGAATACAATTTTGCTTTAAGGTTAAACAAGTAGACTAACTCAGTGGTTGGCAAACTGGCTGGTGAGCCACATGCAGCTCTTTGGCCCCTTGAGTGTGGCTCTTCCATGAAATACCACGGCCTGGGCAAATCTATTTTGAAGAAGTGGCGTTAGAAGTTTAAGTTTAAAACATTTGGCTCTCAAAAGAAATTTCAGTCGTTGTACTGTTGGTATTTGGCTCCGTTGACTAATGAGTTTGCCGACCACTGTCCAAGGGTAACCAGGAATTGGAGCTTTACAGAAAGCCCTGGAAACGCAGCCCACCTCATGTGCAGCAATGCAGGAACCATCTAGCCTTAACTCGGCAGAAATCAGCTGACGTATAAAACTTTCATCTCTTCCATGAGTTCATTTATAATCAGGTTTTAAGAAACTCATAAAATGCTTCCAAGGCAGAAACATTTTCTCCAAGACAATTCTTCTCTTTTAAATGTCACTAAAGTGTGAATGGCACGGAGCCCTAGGGTGGGGGTGGGGGGGCGCTGACACCCCAGAGGGAGAGGAACACGTGACTAATAGCTAGTTAGGTACCAGCTGGCTCTACGTTCCAACTCCCTTTCCTGGAAAAACCAGGCATCTCTAAGCCAAGGGAACTGATGATAACAGGTGGCATTCTCTGGCGTTAACATGCTGAGTGACAAGGGATGCGTCAGGATCGCAAATGCCACCTGAGTCATGGAGCCCCCTCAGCCACACAGCCCAGGTACACCTGGCAGAAGCTGGTCTGCAGGCCCAAACCCCACCAGAAATCCCCAGCCAAGAAGTTCTTACCCTTACACCTCAACTTCCAAAGGTGATTAACCTGGGAAACACTGGGGATCGAGCCCACAACCCATACTTGTGTCCTGACCAAGAATCAAATGGTGATGTCCTAGTCCAGTGGTTGGAAAACTCATTAGTCAACAGAGCCAAATATCAACAGCACAACGATTGAAATTTCTTTTGAGAGCCAAATTTTTTTAAACTTAAACTTCTTCTAATGCTACTTCTTCAAAATAGACTCGCCCAGGCCATGGTATTTTGTGGAAGAGCCACACTCAGGGGGCCAAAGAGCCACATGTGGCTCGCGAGCCGCAGTTTGCCCAACCATGGAGACATAGATTGACCCTCATAGATTGTCAGTTGGGCTCTCATAGATCTTTCTCTCTCTCCCTCCCTCTCCTTTCCTCTCTCTCTCTCTCTCAAATCAATAAAAACATTTTTAAAAATTATATATTAAAAACAAACAATGAAACAAGCACATCCAATAAAAGGAAGGAGGAGGACACAGGCAGAGTGAAAACATCAGGAAACAAATGAATATTTCATTTGAAGTGGCGGTAGCAGCTCGTCTAGTCTATGGGAAACCACTTAATGGAACAGGGACAGAGGCAGAGGGGGAGATAAGATAACCCCAAAAGCAGCATTCTTGAAATACATGGAGAAAACAGTTTCAGTAACTCCTCCTTGACCTTGAACCTCATTGCTATTCCAAAAACAGTGAGAAACCGAATAACAAAGCCATCTTAACTATGTGGCTTCTGAAGAGGCTGGAGCCTATGTCTGGGAAAGCAGCCTTCCCTCCCCTCCACAGAACGGAGTGGGGATTCTGTGGTTCTAACGTGGGTTTTATTTTGCAAGAAACTATCCGAGAAAATGGTCTCCTCATCTCAAGATTCTGTCTTAGGATGGTGAATACCAAGTTTGAAAGAAGAGAAGTAAAAATATTTTGCAAAATATTCTCAGGTGAGAACCTGAGCTCTCTATATCCTACTTAATAAAAAAGTAATATGCCAAAGCCGGTTTGGCTCAGTGGTAGAGCGTCGGTCTGCGGACTGGGAGGTCCCGGGTTCGATTCCGGTCAAGGGCATGTACACTGGTTGCGGGCACATCCCCGGTCGGGGGTGTGCAGGAGGTGGCTGGTCGATGTTTCTATCTCATCGACGTTTCTGGCTCTCTATCTCTCTCCCTTCCTCTCTGTAAAATATCAATAAAAAATATATATAAAAAAATAAAATAAAATAAAAGAGTAATATGCAAATTGACCGTACCTTGGCTACACCCAAGCCATGCACATCAGCTAATCAGGGAAAGTATGCAAATTAACCCAACAAAGATGGCAGTTAATTTGCATATCAAGACAGCATAGAAAGAAGCCAAGTTAAGAAAGGGAAGCAGGCAGGGTGGGGAGAAGGAAGGGAAGCAGGCAAGGCAGGGGAGAGTGCAGCAGGAAGCCCATCACAGGAATCTTCCTGCAACTGGCTAATAATATATATATATATATATATATATATATATATATGATTTTTTACAGAGAGGAAGGGAGAGGGATATAGTTAGAAACATCGATGATGAGAAACATCGTTCCTGCACACCCCACAACTAGGGATGTGCCCACAACCCAGGTACATGTCCTTGACCAAAATCGAACCTGGGACCCTTCAGTTCACAGGCCAATGCTCTGTACACTGAGCCAAATGGGTTATGGGCCTGAGCTTCATTTTTAACGTTGTAGGACAAGTGTCCAAACACAGCCTCACTGCTTCATGCCTCTGGCCTCCAGCTCATACCAACTCCATGCTGCAGAGAATAAAAAGGGACACCCCCAACAATTTGGCCTTGTCTGCAAGTGTAGTTCTTCCCAAGTGCAGTAAATGAATAATTTTTTAATTAAATAAATGTCAGATAGTTCAGTTCAAGAATAGGAATGGCCTTAATAAACCTATATTATGTGCACAAATGTTGAAAAACAGGGTGAGGAGACAAATAATATTCTCACTCCTTCTACTGTTTATTAGAACCAGGGATGGGAAAATATAAATTATTTTGACAGCTCTATTTTCAAGGATTTCTGCAAGTAGAGTATTTGCTTTCTTCATAATTTGCATCATAAATATGCATCTTCTTGTTAAATTTACCCCAGGAGAAGAGGAAGGAGCCTCATTTACACAGGGTGGCATGAAGTGATTCCAAGTACATTTCATAGGAAACTTCACAGTCAGAATCAACTTTTCTTCTCTAAGAGTTTTCATACTAAGCACCCTTTTGAAGTACATGTGGCCCAGCCGGCATGGTTTGGTGGTTAAGTATCGACCTGCCAGAAGCCAATTCCAGCATGTCATAATTGCAAGCGTTTTATAAAAAGGTTGATGGAACTTGAGGACTCATATGTAATCACCTGTTGGAATGGCTAAAGGCATTTCCCCAAACATGAATAGGATGATTGTTTGCTGCCAGACAGCTCAGGGCATCTTAATCTACATATTATTGCCTCCTACTGGCCAAACACCTAAACAGCCATAGGTTATTTCCCAATCTGACAATGCTTCTGTACCCTACCCTTTGAAGTGTATTATCTCCACCTTGCCTTAGGACAAATTGTGTTAATAAAAAGCAAGGGTCCTGAGACAAGGAGAACTTAGATCCTTTAGCTAAAGCTCCTCTGGGGAATGCCTTTCAAAAATATATTTTGTCTTTGGATTCTTATTTAATCTACACACAGTCTTTCTCCAGATTTCTGAACCCTTTTTAATGCTGTAACAAGAACACCAACATTATTGATCTATGAACGAGGAGGTCATGGTTCGATTCCTGGTCAGGGCACATGACTGAGTTGCAGGTTTGATCCCCCAGTGGGGGGCGTGCAGGAGGCAGCCTATCCATGATTCTCTCTTATCATGGATGTTTCCTCTATATCTCCTGCTCCCTTCAGCTCCCATTAATCAGCTGCATCCTAAACTGGGGTTAGAACCCAGGAATGTGCTCTTACCAGGAATCGAGCCATGACTTAATTGTAGACCTGGTTCATAGGTCTACACTCAACCAATAAGCCACACTGGCTGGACCAACTTCTAATTCTTTATCACAGGAAGTTAATGAAATCCCTTTATCTGGGATGACTTGTTTTGGTCTAGTGGCAAAACTTCCTTCCTCATTGGAGATGAGCTGAAAATAAGAATCCAACCCATTGGGCTGAAAGTGAATATTGGTGGGAAGGTTAGGATACTCTACATTAGCCATTTCATGCTATTGGGCCCCACAACCCTGCCTGCTATGTGGGAATTACTTGAAGTGCTAGTAGGAAGTAAAAGGTGAACATGGAAGGTTAGCATGGTGTATGCGGGCAGGCTATAGCCATCTCAGATTTAAGAAAAATTGAAGCTTGGCCAGTGTGGCTCAGTAGTTGAGCATTGACCTATGAACCAGGAGGTCACGGATCAATTCCCAGTCAGGGCACATGCCCGGGTTTTGGGCTCCTTCCTCAGTATGGGGCATGTGGGAGGCAGCTGATCAATGATTCTTTTTCATCATTGATGTTTCTCTCTCTCTCTCTCTCTCTCTCTCTCTCTCTCTCTCTCTCCTTTTCCCTTCCTCTCTGAAATTATATATTTAAATTGAAATCATCTTTATTTAAATTAAATTTATTAGGGAAGTGGGTAGGGAATGGGATATCCTAATGGAAGGGCTGCACAGCACGGAGCCAAGGGGACATTGGGTTGAGATGGCAGGACCCAGGAGGTGGAGTTTCACCCTTGTCTGCAGTCACTGGTGGGAAACTGTCCTCAGTGGGTGTGGGGCTGAGCTGGGCTGGGAATGCAGATGGAACACAGGTGTGTGACTGGGTGCCTTCAGGGCAGTTTCTGTTCCTTGTGTGGTCTGACTCCTGCTGTCCAGCAAGCTTTACCTGGCCTTTGTCTCCTAGGGCGGGAAGCTTACAAATGGCTATTAAAGATTGTGTTGCCCTACAGTGCTAACATTAAACTTGTCCAACAGGAATTCTATTCCCAGGCATCTACCCAAGAGAAATGTGAATGTTCATAGCAGCATTCTTCAGAATAATCAAAAAGTGAAAGGAACCTAATTGTCCATCAACTCCATCATCACTGTGTGATATATCCATACAATATTGCCGAACAATAAACAGGAGCAAACCATTGATATATACTACAACATGGATCAACTAAAACATTATGCTAAATACATGAAGCCAGATGCAAAAGACTGCCTGCTGTATAATTCCATGCGCATGACATTTCAAAAGGGCAAATCTATAGATGTAGAAAGCAGCCAAGTTTTTGCCTGGGCCTGGCAGGGGTAGGTGGTAGGGGTGGAGGCACAGTGCTGGGAAATGACTATGGATGGGCTCAAGGGAAATTTTGAAAACAATGAGAAAATGATAAAACAAGAATGAGATGATGGTTATGCAAATAAATATATTTACTAAAACTAAGAAAGGAAAATCAGTCCGCCTGGAATGGCTCAGTGGTTGAGCATCAATCTATGAACCAGGAGGTCACGGTTTGATTCCCTGTCAGAACACATGCCAGGTTGAGGGCTTGATCCCCAGTGGGGGGCGTGCAGGAGGCAGCCGATTGATGCTTCTCTCCCATCATTGATGTTTGTCTCTCCCTCTCTCTTCCTCTCTGAACTCAATAAAAATATTTTTTTAAATGAAAAGAAAACCTTTAGCTCAGTTTAATGCAAAATCTTTATTTTACAAATAAGAAAATTGCCTTCTTCAGCCCATAAAAATGGGTGAATATCCTTCTGATACCTTTTGTCTGTATCTCATGTCTGAACTCTGGTCTTGCTTTCTAATTTTTCATGTTGAAGATCCTACTTCCCGTGGGATAAAGAGGACCTTAGAATATAGGGCACGGATTGATGCTAGATTCTCGATGAGTTCATTGGAACTGAACTTACCTGATTGAAATGCATAGGAATAAGCTCGCTGAGACGGAGCCATCCTCCCGAATCAGAGCTCACACAGTGGCCTTTCTATCCCTTAATTACTCAGCTTGAGCTGCTACAAATCCCCAAACATATGCAAGAATACTCAGATCCAGGGACAAACAGAAAAGAGCCTCCAGGATAAAAACAAGAAACAAACCTCAAAGTGTACTCTCATTGCGAATGGATCTTCATTCCTGTTTTTCATCGTTGGCAGTATGGAGAGTCCTCTATGTAAATGAGGAGACACTGGGTGAGCTCTAAACCTCCTTCCGGTTCTACCAGAAATCACGACCCCCTATAATTCCTGGCTATTATTTATCATGTCTGCCCACTATTCGCCTATTTCTGTAGACGCTGAGCATGAATCTATTTTTGTCACATAGTTCTTTTATCACATCTTTAGGAAAGTAAGATGTTTTTTTTCAATTCTCAGGATAGAAGAAACAATCTCAGCATTTGGAGAAACTGAATCCAGGAACATTTAAAAATAATGTTCTCAAAATCCAACATCAACACAAGAATTTGAGATTCCTAATTTAAAGAAATGACCAGTAGGATTTTTTAATGAAAAAAAAATCTGTATTGAAATACAACTTTTTTTTTCAGTTTAAAAATAAACCAAAAGCCTGGCCAGTATCGCTCAGTGGTTGAATTAACGGTTTGGTTCCTGGTCAGGGCACTTGCCTGGGTTGCAGGCTCGATCCCCAGTAGGGGGCGTGCAGAAGGCGGCCAATCAATGATTCTCTCTCCTCATTGATGTTCCTATCTCTCCCTCACCCTTCCTCTCTAAAATCAATTTTAAAAAATTTAAAAATGAACTGAATGATAAAATAGTAATATAATTTATAGTCAGAAATACAATTCATAGAAACACAAATTCAGTGAAACATGACCATGGACAGTCAGGATGCTTAAACTCTGAAATCTGTGAGGAAAGCTATTTCTTATTTTAAGCATAGATGTAGGGATTGTTGGGCTCATATCTTTTTACTTTGTATTTCGCAGTATTAGGGAAGGAATGGGACAATGAGAAAGTGATTCCCTCTGAAGGATAGGATGAAGAAAATTGTTGAAAAATGGATGCGGACTTAAGACTTTTCACTGCACTTTTTGGAGCTTTCAGAGATTTTTTTTTGTCATCAACATCTACTACTTTTACATCTCAGAACTGAATGTGAAGAAAACAGGACCTTCACGGATAGACACCCATTATATAAGACTTGGGTTTTTCAACAAGGGTGAAAGGTTTTATTTGTTAAGTAGGGAGGAAGCCGAAACTGGTTTGGCTCAGTGGTAGAGCGTCGGTCTGCGGACTAAAAGGTCCCGGGTTCAATTCCGGTCAAGGGCATGTACATTGGTTGCGGGCACATTCCCCGGTAGGGGGTGTGCAAGAGGCAGCTGGTTGATGTTTCTCTCTCATCAACGTTTCTAACTCTCTATCTCTCTCCCTTCCTCTCTGTAAAATATCAATAAAATATATATTTTTTAAAAAGTAGGGAGGAAGGTCCACAGGGTAACATTTTTTTCAAGCTGATTATCAGGGCAAAAGATTTATTTTGCTATTCATTAGTTCAGATTGTCTATACACTAGAAACTATTTTAGGACAATAGGTGCTTTGGCTATGGGAAATGAGGCAATACAATAGTTCTAAGGGCTATGTTTAGACATATTTGTTTCTATTTTAGTATCAGAAACTCCCTTTTTATCAGCTTGTTCAAATGTTTTCTGGACAGAGAAAAGATTAAGTCTTAAAGCTGTAAATAATCTAAAATGGAAATCAGATTGCCCTAACCGGTTTGGCTCAGTGGATAGAGTGTGGACCTGTGAACTTAAAGGTCCTAGGTTTGATTCCTGTCAAGGGCATGTACCTTGGTTGCAGGCACCTCCCCAATAGGGTGATTGCAGGAGGCAGCTGATCGGTGTTTCTCTCTCATTGATGTTACTCTCTATCCCTCTCCCTTCCTCTCTGTAAAAAAATAAAAATATATATTTTAAAAATAAAATAAAAATCAGATTCATTATTACATACTGCAAACCCTCACACAACGCCCTGCTCGCCATTACCCCTACCACCACCACCACCCCCAATGCCAAACACAAGCAGAAATAACTTCTTTTCTTCCTGCCAGTATGATAAAGTGTTAAGGAAAAAATTCATCTTCTGTCTTCACCTTGTCCTTATTCTCAGTGTATTGCTATGGAATGACTGGTCTGGTGCCCAAACTTGTAGAATTCTACATTCCTCCCTTTTCAAATACCTGCCCCCTCTCTTGCTCCCTCCCCATCTTCTGAGAACAAACAGAGATACAAACATATTTCCTTTATACACACATTGGTATTTATTCAAAAAGATAATGTGGGTTTTGATGTCATTTCTCAAATATTATCTCTAGAGGGACATATATCCTCAGGGTCTTCATCTTCAGATGGATACTGGGTGTCACTTGTGGTAGAACTCTCTTCATCATCGTCTTCTCCTTCATCTTCACTGTCTTCTTCATCATCTCCTACTTCTACTTCTTCTTCATCTTCATCGTCTTCTTTTTCACCATCATCTTCACCTTCTTCCTCTTCCTCTTCTTCTCCTCCTCCTTCTCTTTCTCCTTCTTCTTCCTCTTCTTCTTCTTCTCCTTCTTCTCCTTCCTCATTATATTCATCATCCTCATCCTCGTAATCCTCATCCTCCTCATCCTCATCATCCTCAACTGGCTGGATTACTGTGAGTTTCTTGCCCTTCATGTAGTAAAATACAAGCATCTCCCTCCTTCTTTTTCTCTCATTTTCTCCATTCGATTGAAGGACTGAATTTATATTGCCCATTATCTTCTTTATCTAGTGGGGAAACAAGATAAACCCAGAAATTGGTTTGGAATTGGGAAATGAGTGGGAAGTGGGATTGTAATAGAATGACAGTGGATTAATTGAGGTGGTGTTTGTGCCAGTCAAGGGCAGGGTCAGAGTCTATAATGGGGAATCAATGGGGAGGAAGAGGAGGCATGCCAATAGGATAGTCTGACCTTATCCTTTTCTTTGTCATCGAGTTTGGAAACGGAGTTCCTATTCACTTCACTGCTTGTAGATTCTTGGCCCATCCTTGTGCTTGGTTCCTTACTTTCTTAGTAACCTTGGTTTTGTTGTAGCAACTGTGCCATACTCCAGGGCTCCTGACCTCTATATATACTCTCCAGGACAATGAGGAGCCACACCCTTCAGCTCTGAATGGCCAATAGTCAGGGGTTGCCATGGTGTGGCTTGACATCACAAAGCTTCAGCTTGACCATCCAAGGAGGGGGGGGGGGTGCGGAGGATGCAGAGGACTTAGAGAAAGGAGCTTCCTCAATACCTCCTAATATGTTTTCCAAACTGACCTCTCTCTTCCTCATTTCCTCTAGTTCAATTATTAGCCCAGCATATGACAGGGAGGTGGTGTTTCCTCTAAGGCATTTCCCATACACCCCCATCCCTTCAGTGGTCCATTCCACTATCCCCCAGATATCACCATTACCTAGTATGTTATGTGCTGTTTTCATTGGTGTTTTATTTTATAATAATTTTAGATTTATAGAAAAATTGTGAAGATAATACCCATATACTCCATACCCCATTTCCCTTATTACTAATACTTATGTATGTATGGTGAAACTGTAACATGTAGTTACATGTAACATCAGTGAAACAGAGACAGTCATACCTCAGTTCTCTAACATATCCAATATCAAACAATTTGGTTCTAGAACAAATTGTTCAAGGAAAAAGTGTACCAGTTGTGAAACAAAATTTCTGTTCTTGCTCACGTGGCTCAGTGGTTGAGCATTGACCTATGAACTAGGAGGTCACTGTTCAATTCCCAGTCTGGCCACATTCCTGGATTGCAGGCTCAAACCCTAGTTGGGGGCGTGCAGGAGGCAGCTGATCAATGATTCTCTCTCATCATTGATGTTTCTCTCTCTTTCCCTCTCCCTTCCTCTCTGAAATCAATAAAAATATATTTTTAAAAACAAAGAATGGGGAAGCAGAGAAAAGACAAATGGTTGGAAAGGAAAGAGAGAAAATGAAGTAAAGGGAGGGCAAGGAAAGAAGATAGCAAAAGGAAGGAGGAAGGCAGAAAGAAGAGAAAGCAATCACAAAAAGCTGACCCACCCTGGCCTCTCACTGGGCCATCTGATCCTCTGGTACCCTTGCTCAATGCCATTTGCCCAACGCTCCACTTGCACGCCACGTGGTCCATGTCCAGTTCCTATCCCCTCTGTTCCTATACATCTGTTCCCAGGTCTTTGCTTTGATGTAATCTGGGTGCTTTGATAAGGATGGAGGAGAAGGGTGAGGGAGGAAAGTCCAACAGGGATGAGATTCCACAAGAAAAACCATTTGGGCTAATAAAGCAAGAAGGCAAGAGCAGGCTCTCAGAGCTCCTCTCAACTCTGAAAGGAAGATGAACTCTTTCTGGTTTTACAAGGCAAGAAACACAAGCAAACAGCAGGGCAGAATGGACTCTATTGATTTCAGAGAGGAATGAAGAGGGAGAGAGAGAAACATCCATGAGAGAGAGAGACTCATTGATCAGCTGTCTCCTGCATGCCCCCCACTGGGTTCAAGCCCACAACCTGGGCATGTGCCCTTGACTGGAATCGAAGCCAGGACCCTTCAGTCTGCAGTCTGACGCTCTATCCACTGAGCTAACCCGGCTAGGGCCTGAGTGCACCTTTTAATTCCAGTAGCCTCGTGGACTTCCTACAGGTCACTGATTACTTCTCTCATTTAAATATCTAAAAAGCAAGTGATTTTATTTTTAAGTCGAAAGGTGCTGGCATCCTACTCTTCCAACCCTCCCTTTTTTGACTTTCTGAGCTCATGAAAAGAAAAAGCAGATAAAGGAGCTATTCTTTGCCTTGGTGCCTTTGTAATTGAAAAATGTGACAGATCCTTTTCTCCTTCCTTCACATTTTGTATTTTAAAAATTGCTGTCAGACCAAGGCTTTGCCAAGTTTCAACCCCAAGTGAAATCTCACTGAGAAAACTGAGAGCTGTATAAGAAGCAGATGGATTATAGGTATAATCATACAGCTGACACGTATGTTAGGTTTTTTTCAAACAAGTTTATCTCTCTTGTGTTAAATGTATCATATTAGTTCTCATTATATTCATGTACTGAAATATATATCCTTTTATCATTCCACTTTCTTTTTTCTTTTTAAATCCTCCCACTGATTTTAGAGAGCATGGAAGAGAGAGGGAAAGACAGAAACATCAATGTGAGAGAAACACATCGATTGGTTGTCTCCTGCATCCCCAGTGCTCCAACCAGGGAGGAGCCTGCAACCGAGGTACCTGCCCTTGACCAGAATCGAACCTGGACCCTTTGGTCCACAGGCTGATGCTCTATCCACTGAGCTGAACTGGCCAGGGCATCATTCTATTGTATGATTATCAGGAAAGTCTCACTTTTGTAAAAACACATATCTATTCACCTGGATAAAAACCAGACACCCCAGATAAAAGAAAAAATTCGGAGGACCACAATAGCTTTCCCTCTACAGTGAACTCTGTCACATAGAAGATATTTTCACAACTCCGGACAGTGGAGCTGAACAAATACAAGACAATTTCCATTAGGCACATTAAACTCACTTAAAGGAAAAGGTGACATCAGTTAGACCTTTCTAAAAATAGAATGAGCAGCCTTGTTCAGTAAGGGGAAAGTGAGGGGCATTGTCCCTGAAGGAGCGCATGACTGGAGCTCTGGTATTAGTGAGAAATCAGTGGAGAACCAATGGAAGGACTGGGTAAAAGGGTGGACATAGGTGCCACAAACACTCTTTATCCAAATGCATGCCCCTCTAAGGCCTTCCTTGCCTGGCCATTCAGTACATTCTGCACTTCCACCATGGTCACTTATCATTGTTTGAGCATTCAAAGAGAAGCCAAGGAGTGGCCAAAAATCACTGACAATGCTAGATGCTGGCAAGGATATGGAGCAACCGGAACTCTCATTCATTGCTTGTAGGAATGCAAAATGGTACAGCCACTTTGGAAGACAATTTAACAGTTTCTTACAAAACTAAAGATATATATATATATATATATATAGCTAATATGCAAATTGACTGCTCAGGAGTTTGACCAGGAGAGTGGGGATTCGATTTCTCGCCATGATGTGCACTGACCTCCAGGGGGCAGCATGGAACATGGCAGGCAACCAGTGGCAGTGGTGGAAGGGCACTGAGGGAGTGAGGGAAGGAGGAGGCAGGGAAGTGGGGAGGCCAGGCCTAGGGACCCTACCCTGCATGAATTTTGTGCACCAGGCCTCTCGTTTTTATAATATGATTCAGCAACCACGCTCCTTGAATTTAAAACTTACATCTGCCCGAGAACCTGCACACAGATGTTCATAGCAGCTTTATTTATAATTGCTTGAAAGCAACCAAGATGTCCTTCCATAGGACAAATAAATAAAGAGTGGTACAGGCAAACAATGGCATATTATTCAGCACTGAAAAAAGAACTACCAAGCCATACAAAGCCATGGAGGAAACAAAAATGCATATTGTTAAATGAAAGGAAGCAATCAAAAACAGCTACATATTGTGATTCAAATGACATGAACTTCTGGAGAAGGCTATGGAGATAGTAAAAATATCATGGTTGCTAGGTGTTGGGGGAAGGAAGGGCTGGATGGACAGAGGATTTTAAGGACAGTGAGACTATTTGGTAACTACTACAATGTTGGACACATGTCATTATATATTTATTAAAACCAGTGGCAGATGTAACACCAAGAGAGATCCTCATATAAACTATGCACTTCAGGTGATGATGTGTCCATGGACCTTTATCACTGTAACAGATGCATCACTCTGCTGTGGGAAGTTGACCGTGGGGGAGACTGTGTGTAGGTGGGTAGGAGGCATATAGGATTTGTCTGTGCTTTCCACTCACTTTTACTGTGAACCTAAAAGGTGGTAACAAAGTTTATTAATTTAAAAAGAAGAAGCTGGGGATACTCCTCCTCAATAAGGCAGAAAAAGAGGTGTATTCATTTGGTAGGAAGTGAATCACATGACCTCTTACAGCCCCTGTAGAAAGTGAATCACATGACCTCTTACAACCCAGAGGTCCCCTGGTTCCTATGCTCTGTTTAGTGATGGGATGCCACTGACTCTTAGGATAAAGGGGTTTTATTTTATTTATTTATTATTTTTAAATCTTTATTGTTGAAAGTATTATATATGTTCCCTATTTCCCCCCCATTGGCCTCTTCTAACCCTCCCCCACCCTCTGCCCCAGCCCCTCACCATCCTATTGTCTGTGTCCATGGGTTATGCATATATGCATACAAATTCTTGGGTTGATCTCTTCTCATCCATGCCCAGCCCCCCAACCCTTGCCTTCCCTCTGAGGTTTGAAAGTTTGTTTCATGCTTCTGTGTCTCTGGATCTATTTTGTTCACCAGTTTATTTTGTTCATTAGATTCCCCACATGAGTGAGATCATGTGATACTTGTCTTTCCCTGACTGGCTTATTTCAAGACAGGAGGGATTTTAAAGGTCATCTGATGGGGGAATTCTTCTCTCTGCAGCATGACTGCTGAAAGGTCATCTAGTCTGGGCTAGAAGATCTTCAGGGGCTAAAATTTGGTGCCTCTTTGATTAACTCTTTCAATACCTCCTGAGTTGCATTGTCTGAGAATCATCCTTGCATTGAAACGATCTGTCTCCCCATGCTTCCCACCCTTCAGATATTCCCCTGGGAATCAGAAAGACATCAGTAGTGTCTGGAGGCAAATCAGGTATCTACTCAACAGAAATCCCACCATAAACTCGAAGTCCTTGCCATAGAGATGGGCATTGGAAGAATATGAGGCAGCGACCAGGGATAACCAGACAGAACCAGACCGGACAGCAAGCCAGCCACAGAGTAAACTTGAGGCCTTGGGGGACAAAGGCAGAGGCTCAGTTTAAGTGCTTGTGAGGTCATCTCTGTGCTGGGCCACAGGCAAATTTGGACAAAGAGCACATTCACTTGTTTTTGCCATTGTCATCTCTTCTTGATGAATATTGAGTTTCTCTCAACTAAATATCCCCCCATCATACCTTCCTTAAAAGGTTCTAAGCTGTCAGCAGACAGAAAGAGCTATCTGCTAAGGAGTTCAAGGCCTTAATTTAGAAAATATAAAATAATTTTGCTAAATCAAGTAGATACTTTCATTCCTTATTTTTGCTTGGTATTCCTTGGAAACCTCACACTATAGCGCTTTCCTTGACACTTTCCCCTTCCTGTCTTGATCTTCTTTCTCTCTGTCCCATTTCTTCTCAGCCTTCTTCATTGAATTCTGTCCTCTCAGTTCAAATAATGATGGTTCTCCCAAAGCTAAGTTTCCCAGCCTTGTTATTCTCCTATATAATAAAAGTCTAATCTGCAAATCAACCCAATGGCAGAACAACTGGTCACTATGATGCATACTGACCACTGGGGCCAGACACTCAATGCAGGAGCTGCTCCCTGGTGGTCAGTGCACTCCCACAGGGGGAGCACCACTCAGCCAGAAGCTGGGTTCATAAGGAACAGGCCTAAGCTGTCAGTCAGACATCCTCCAAGGGCTCTCGGACTGTGAGAAGGCACAGGCTGGGCTGAGCCCCCGCCCTCCCCAAGTGCATGAATTTCATGCACTGGGCCTCTAGTTTACATAACACACATTTCCTGGGCAATCTAGCCACTCCCATGGCTGTATCTATACTCATCTATTGGTGAATCCCAAAGGGATGTCTCTCCCAGTGCCTCTCTTCTGTGCTACTGAATCATCTCTACTGAACAGGACACAGGTACAAAGAGCATGTGTGCTCACATGGATCCAACTGTCATTCACTCCCCTGTTCATGCGTTCCCAAGTGGGCACTACATGTACCCAGTCTCCAAAGCTGGGACACCAGAACCCATCTGCACTCTTACCTCCACATTAACTCCCATATCCAGGCATGGAGTCCCACCACCTCTACCTCCACACGGCTCTAAATTCTGCCCCTTCCTTCACTCTCAACACCAATGACATGGTTCATCATCTCTTATCGGAACTATTGTAATATTCTGCTTTAACTTTTATATTTTTCTTTAAAAATATTTTATTGATTTCAGAGAGGAAGAAAGGAAAGAAAGAGAGAGAGAAAGAGAGAGAGAGAGAGAGAGAGAGAGAGAGAGAGAGACATCAATGTTAAGAGAAAATCATTGATTGGCTGCCTCCTGCACACTCCACACTAGGGATGGAGCCCTACAACCTAGGCATGTGCCCTTGACTGGAATCAAACCCGGGATTCTTCAGTCCTCAGGCTGACGCTCTATCCACTGAGCCAAACCAGCTAGGGCAACTTTCATATTTCTCATTATACTAAAATAGTTTACATACTTTTATAATGAACAACAAGCCACTAACTGAAACTATTACTGGTAACTGATCATTTAGCAGCTGTCTCGAGATCTCTGGGTAGTATGCTTCATGTCACAGTTTGTTGGCTCACCAAAATCCAATTTCTATTGATTTTTCTCCCACTACAGAGGGAAAGTTAACTTACCTCCCTCACACCCAAATTTCCAACAGCCCTGCTTCCCAAAAGTGTGCATAGACCCAAAATTATTTCATAAAGAATAAAGTCCTTATTAAGACATTCATATTACAGGCAGTCTCTCAATTACTTGATTTTGAACAACAAAATACTATTTGGGGAAGCCACATTAACCTGAAATGACCTCAATCAAACTCAATTTGGATGCCTGTCAAGGTCACCTGACCTGATGGGAGAAGGTAAGAAAATGGAATGCAGATGGAGTGGTCCTTTCTGGAGAGATGACTTCCAGCTGCAGCCCTGGGTGCCACTGCATACGGGCCTTTTGAAAGAAAAAAACAGTTCATTGCGACACATTAATGCCTATGTCCAGGAGCTCCCTACCCATTAGTGGGTCCTTGTGGATCATGATGAAATTTCTAATGGCTCATCAGACCCAAATTCAAAGAATGCAGCAACCCACAGCCCGATGGCCGTGAATATGGGACTGTTTTCATGTGGCTCCAGAGGAAGGAGAAATG
Organism: Vespertilio murinus; assembly: GCA_963924515.1. Lineage (NCBI taxonomy): Eukaryota > Metazoa > Chordata > Mammalia > Chiroptera > Vespertilionidae > Vespertilio > Vespertilio murinus. The sequence goes on along the minus strand of OZ004710.1, from coordinate 1,816,610 downwards.
AATGTCCATGTGCAAGTGGGGAGTTGGGAGAAAATTGTATCATGAAATGTGAGAGTAAAAAGGAGCAATTTTCCCTAACTGGTTTGGCTCAGTGGATAGAGCGTCAGCCTGCGGACTGAAGGGTCCCAGGTTTGATTCTGGTCAAGGGCACATGCCCTGGTTGTGGGCTTCATCCCCCATTTAGGGCATGCAGGAGGCAGCCAACCCATGATTCTCTCTCATCATTGATGTTTCTTATCTTCTCTCTTCTCTTCTCTTCTCTTCTCTTCTCTTCTCTTCTCTTCTCTTCTCTCTCTCTCTCTCTCTCTCTCTCTCTCTCTCTCTCTCTCTCTTCTCTCTCTTCCTCTCTGAAATCAATAAAATATATTTTTAAAAATCCAGGCACAGAAAGACAAATATTACATGACCCCACATATATGAGGAACTTGGAGTAGCCAAACTCATAGGAGCAGAGGGTGGAATGGTGGTTGCCAGGGACTAAGGGGAGCAGAAATGGAGGGATGTTATCAGTGGGTATAAAGTGTCCATTATGGCAGATGAATAAGCTCTAGGGATGTGCTATATAACACTACACCTCCAGTTCATAGACTGTCTTGTGCGTACCACTTTCAAGGGTACATCTCAAAGTGTTTGTAACATCACAGATTCATCTATATAACTGGAGAAAACATGCATCTATGTGTATATATGTAAACATACAGTGCCCATCTAAATGGCACCACGCAATTTGAAAATTCTTTTTCTTTTAATATATTTTATTGATTTTTTACAGAGAGGAAGGGAGAAGGATAGAGAGCTAGAAACGTCGATGAGAGAGAAACATCAACCAGCTGCCTCTTGCACACCCCCTACTGGGGATGTGCCCGCAACCAATGTACATGCCCTTGACCGGAATGGAACCTGGGACCTTTCAGTCCACAGACCTACGCTCTATCCACTGAGCCAAACCGGTTTCAGCCAATTTGAAAATTCTTGTAGCAAATTCAACACACTCCAAGAATATCTCCTTTTGCCTTAGCTGGTTTGGCTCAGTGGGTAGAGCACTGGCCTGCAGACGAAAGGGTCTCAGGTTTGATTCTAGTCAAGGGCATGTACCTTGGATGCAGGCTTGATCCCTAGCCCTGGTGTGAGCATGTTCAAGAGGCAACCAATCGACGTGTCCCTCCCTTCCAACTCTCTCTAAAAATCAATGGAAAAATATCCTGGGATGAGGATTAACAACAAAAGCAAAAAAAAAGGGGGGGGTGGAGGTGGGAAAGTGGAGAAATAAAAGTAAAAGGGGGAAAAAAGCAACTCCATTTGCAGCCTCCATGTAAGCCATGCCGTTCTGAATAATGTTCTCCCACTTATACCTTTCTCTGCACCTTGAATGTGCCTTTCTCCGTGTGCGTGCCCTTCTGTGATCTACTTCTTTCCCCCCTCATCTCCTTTGTCTTTGTCTGGGAGCCTTTTGAGGTCGGCCAGAGACTCCTCTATTTCCTTTCAGATAAATCTAATCATTAACACTGGCTAGATGCTCTATCAATGCTGGCTGCTTTGAATGAAGCTACAGATAAAGCGCATCACACTCTGAAGGGGGCCCATCAGTGAGCTAGATCTGGACTTGCCATTTGTACAATACACAGAGAAGGAAAGCCCATTAAACAGTGCTCCAGTCTTTAAGAACTTGACTTTGATGACCTGCGAAGACCAAGGAGAGCATTTTGTTCCCCTTGGTGGATATTTATTATTATCCTTCTCCTCAGGACGCAGAGAGTTCGTTCATCCTTCCTGTTCATCAGCACCAAGAGGCGTATGGTTGTAAGAGGTCCCCGAGGTCTGTGGTGCCCCCTCCAGCTTCCTATTTTAGGGCAGTGCCATGAGCTCACTTAGAGAAAGCCTTGCCAGGCTCTGCATATGGTCTGGAATATAAATAGATCTCAGCTCAGGCATATCAGCAAGATAGAGGGGGCTGCCCGCCCCGAAGCCTGCTGAAGCAGAAATTCTCACCTAGAAAAGCAGGCAAGCCACCTCTCCTGCCGACTTCCCAGGGAATTGAAGGATGCGTTGTGTGAAAATTTCACTCTGGCAAACTTAGATGAGTCCTGGACTATGCAGAAATAAAACATGCCAAAAGTGAAGACTAAATGGTAATCTTGTTGAATTTCAGACTTTCACCTTCCACTGGGTTTTGTTACTAGGAGTTTATTACAATCCATTTAGGTTCATGAACTGGAGTATAACCTATTGCCATAGCCTAAACCCGTGGTCGGCAAATGGTAGCTCGCAAGCCACATGCGGCTCTTTGGTCCCTTGAGTGTAGCTCTTCCACAAAATACCATGGCCTGGGCGAGTCTATTTTGAAGAAGTGGCGTTAGAAGAAGTTTAAGTTTAAAAACTTGGGTTCTCAAAAACATTTTCAATCATTGTGCTGTTGATATTTGGCTCTGTTGACTAATGAGTTTGCCGACCACTGGCCTAAACTGTAGTGATTAGATGCTGTTTTGTCATATATAGATAAAGTCGGATAATTGGGCTTATTCATGATATGAGTTTCCATTAAAATAAAAAGGGCCTGAGCTGGTTTGGCTCAGTGGGTAGAGCATAGGCCCTTGGACTGAAGGGTCCCGGTAGCATTATGGTCAAGGGCATGAACCTTGGTTTCAGGCTCCATCCCTGGCCTTGGTTGGAGCTCGTGCAGGAGGCAACTAATCGATGTGTCACTCTCACATCAATGTTTCTCTCTATCTCTCCCTCTCCTTTCTACTCTCCCTAAAATCAATAGGAAAATATCCTTGGGTGAAGATTAACAACAACAACCAAAAGTATATGTAGCTCAGTTGCTTTGGCTTCATTCTTTTCAGAAGTCATTGCTAGACTGATAGTTTTGTGTAATACGGGGGTCAGCAAACTACAGCATGCAGACCAGACCTGGCCTGCCACCTGCTGTTTTTTATTTTATTTATTTATTTACTTATTTTAATATATTTTATTGATTTTTTACAGAGAGGAAGAGAGAAGGATAGAGAGTTAGAAACATCGATGAGAGAGAAACATTGATCAGCTGCCTCCTGCACACCCCCCACTGGGGATGTGCCCGCAACCAAGGTACATGCCCTTGACCGGAATCGAACCTGGGACCTTTCAGTCCACAGGCTGACGCTCTATCCACTGAGCCAAACCAGTCTCGGCCACCTGCTGTGTTTTTTTTAAATATATATATATATATATATATATATATATATATATATATATATATATATATATGTTTTTATTGACTTTTTAGGGAGAGGGAAGGAGAGTAGAAACATCTATGAGAGCACAACATCCATTGGCTGCCTCCTGTGCACCCCCTACTGGAGATTGAGCCCGCAATCCGGGCATGTGCCCTGGTGGCCTCTTGGTGCATGGGACATGATGCTCAATCCACTGAGCCATACCAGCCAAGCTGCCACCTATTTTTGTACAGCCCGTGAACAGCATGATTTTACATTGTTCAACAGTTGGGGGAAATTCCAAAGAACAATTCACGGCATGTGAAAAAAATTAAAAACCAAAGTTAGTGTCCCTAATAAAGTTTTATTGGAACAGCCACACTCATTCACTTAGGTATTATCTCTAGCTGCCTAGGCACTACAATGCAGAACTGGGCATCACAACACACAGTGGCTGGCAACTGAAAATACTCACCATCTGGGCCCTGACAGAAAAAGTTTGCTGACTTTGCTATACTGACAGGAGCTCACATTTTAGAGTTAAGGAAAAATAACAGCCCTGGCCAGTCTGGCTCAGTGGTTGAGCATCGGCCTGTGGACTGAAGGGTCCCGTGTTCAATTCCGGTCAAGGGCACATGCCCGGGTTGCAGGAGGCAGCCAATCAATGATTCTCTCTCATCATTGACGTTTCTCTCTCTCTCCCTCACCTCCCTTCCTCTCTGAAATCAATAAAAATATGTTTTTTAAAAAGAAAACAAAAAAAATCACACAGGTTTCAGTTGTTGTCAGCTGGCAGTCTATCTTTAAGTGTGACCCAGTGTCTGTGAACCTCAAGTGAAATGGGAATAATAAGACTTCGGGGAGGGGCTGGAATGGTTTGAAGTGTATTAGGAACTCAACAAGCATGAGCAAATGATAATAGTTAACGCTTCCTAATCCCATCATGAGCACAACCTTGGCCCCAACATCTCCCCTTTGGCATGCCCTGAGAGTTCCTGTGTCCGATGCCTTTTGGAATCCAGGCAAATGCACAACTTAACAGCCCTGCCCTAGTCCCTCTCCCCCACTAGTTGGCTGATTAAAGGACAAGCTCCCCTCACATCCGCTCTTGACAGCAAACCGGAGGGAGGTAAATATCTTCCTAATCCACATGTCCTTGCACCCGGCCCTGGATTCCCTGAGTAATTAGTTTCCCGGGAGAAGGTCTCCGCAGTGACAAAGGTGACATTATCTGCAACAGGAAATCACCATCACCTGCCTAATGCTCTTGCCAACTTGCTTATCCCAAGAATGTCAGAAAACAAGTTCACAGGAAATGGAGAACCAACATTGAGTGAGTAAACAGCACGGAGACACAGTCTCCAGGCCGCCAGAACCCCATTATTTCAGACTGCCCGGGGTGCGCTTAGAGGGGCCAGAGAGGCAGAGACTGGCCTTGAGCTGGGATTGGTACCCCCAAGGCTCCAGGGACCAGCGATGGGAACATGCCTGCCACTCACCTTGCCCACGGCCTCCATCAGGACCTTGACCTCAGCCCTGGCCACCTCCAGCGCTGCAGGCGACTCTGACATCCCCGGTGGCCTCCTGGCTTCCATCTCATCGCTGGAGTGGCAGAGAGGTCGGCTCTCGGTCTTTCTCTTTGTGGCCTCGTCCCTTCCCCTTCTTGCATCCCGCCATCTCCCCCGCTCTCTGGGCAGTTGGGGCTGAGCTGGGAGTCGCCTCCTGCCTCCTCGGGCTCCCTCTTCCCACGATGGCACTTTCCGGGATGATCCGCATCTCTCACGAGTGACAGGACGTCACCTTGCTAATTAACATATGGCCTAATTATGGCAGCGTTACACTTTAGAAGACAGAATTAAGTCTGAAGTGACCTGAGTAGTTGGGAGGGGGGGCACACAGAGACAAATGAAGGTGGCAGCGATCAATTGGGGGGGGGGGCATGACGTGGCCAAGTCCTGCGAGGCCCGAGACAACTAGCCCGGCTCAGTGCGTGGTCACCTGGGGGTGGGCTCCAAGCAGGGTATTGCTGTAAAAGGGAGCACCCTATGTAGGGCAAGGGAGGGTTTTCTCTCCTCCTCCCCCTCATTAGCATCTCCCCCACCCTCTCTGGCACTTGATAAGATAGAATAAATGGCCAGGCCCTTGTGGCTCAGTAGTTGAGTGTCAACCAATGAACCAAGAGGTCACAGTTCAATTACCAGTTAGGGCACATGCCTGGATTGCAGGCTCAATCCCCTAGTCGATCCCCAGTAGGGATCATGCAGGAGGCAGCCAATCAATGACTCTCTCATTGATGTTTCTCTCTCTCCCCCTTTCTAAAATCAATAAAAATATATGAAGAAAAAAATATATAGAGTCAATGAATCAGAAAAATTTGTGGCCACAAAGTTGACCTTCACAGGATGTTGCAGAGACAGGACTCTGGGGGTGGGGGCAGTGGGATAGCTTTTGGGGGTTTTTGCAGTTACTTTTTTTTTTAATTTCTCTTTCATTACAGGTGACATGTGTGTGACAGCTAACTGATGTGCTGAGTTTGGGGTCCCTGCTCTGCTCTGACCTGGCCTAGGGTTAGGACGAACAAGGACATCGTGTGTGCCTTGGTGGGGTCTCCCAGCAGATCACCTGGGGTCAAACCTGTGAGCACAAGGCATTGATTGGGGAGGAGAGCTAGGAACCCAGGCAAGGAGGGAGGAAATCAGGGAAGGAAAGGAGGAACAGAAGGCACGTGAACGAAGCAAGCTCTCCCTCCCTGCGGGCCGCTGAGCGCAGGCAGCTTGGAGACAGGGAGACAGACCAGAATGGCGCTCAGCCCCCGGTTCCTATAAAGGGCCAGAAAGGGCCTATTTTCAGCTCCGCAGGTCAATGGTCTCTGTCGCAAGTCCTCAGCTCTGCCTCTGTACCGTGAGAGCAGCCAAAGATGGCACCGAGATAAATAGGTATGGCCGGGCGCCATTAAAACATTCTTTGCAAAATTAGACAGCCAGTCCAAGGGCTGGAGTTTGCCAACCCCTTGCTGTAGAATAGTGTCTCTCACACTCCCATAGGAAAAAAACAAAAAAACTTAAAAATCCAATCTGCCTGGCTGGTGTGGCCCAGTGGTTGAGCGTCTACCTATGAATCTGGAGGTTCTGGTTCAATCCCCAGTCAGGGTACATGCCAGGATCTCGGGCTCAATTCCCAATAAGAGGTGTGCAGGAGGCAGCCAATCAAAGATTCTCATCCATGTTTCTGTCCCTCTTCCTTCTTCTCTCTCTCTGAAATCAATAAAAACATATTAAATTTTTTTTCAAAATCCAATGCATTGCAAAAAAAGACTTTTATAAATACAATTAAAATGAATCATGGGGGGGAATGAAATTAAAAAAAAACACAGATATACAAAATACAAGTCTTTAAAAAAATTAGTAGACTCAAAAGACACATAATGGCCGAAACCAGTTTGGCTCAGTGGTAGAGCATCGGTCTGCGACTGAAAGGTCCCGGGTTCGATTCCGGTCAAGGGCATGTACCTTGGTTGCAGGCACATCCCCGGTAGGGGGTGCCCAAGAGGCAGCTGGTCGATGTTTCTCTCTCATCGATGTTTCTAGCTCTCTATCTCTCTCCCTTTCTCTCTGTAAAATATCAATAAAATATATTTAATAAAAAAAAACACACAATGGAATCGTCCAGAAGTTGTAGAGTTCCGAAAGGCTTACTCTGAAGTTACTCACTAACTTACCACAGGCAGGTTGGGCTCTTGATGGCCACGGCCATCACCACAGTTCATGGTCATCTGGTCCCTCTTACCAGACAGTGCCCTAGGTCAGTGGTCGGCAAACTTCGGCTTGTGAGCCACATGCGGCTCTTTGGCCCCTTGAGTGTGGCTCTTCCACAAAATACCACGGCCTGGGCGAGTCTATGTTGAAGAAGTGGCGTTAGAAGAAGTTTAAGTTTAAACAATTTGGCTCTCAATAGAAATGTCAATCGTTGTGCTGTTGATATTTGGCTCTCTTGACTGATGAGTTTGCCGACCACTGCCTAGGTGGCCCCTGACCTGTCTCTTGCTTCAATAGACCCAGGGACGCCCCTCCTTCCAGCCCCCTGCCCCCTTCCTGCGTCCTAGCCAGTCCCCGCCTTCAGAGCCATCTCCAGGACCAGCCAACGCACCACTTTTCCTACCTTACCTCCTTCTTGCCGAACAGCCCTGAGCTCCCACATTCCTGAGCATTACCCACCAGGTGGAGCTGTGGTCACCCTCCTGGCCACCTGCCTCTGCGGCCTCCACGCCTCCCTCTCTGGGTTTCTGTGGCTCTCCAGGGCGAGGGCCTGAGCATCCCGTCCCTTAAAGACGCAAAGCCAGCGTGGTGGCAGCATTCTCTTCCAGGATGAGCTGAGCCTCCCTGTGGAGGCCACCCTGGCCTTGGAGAGGAACCTGGACCAAGCTGGAGGCTCCCATCCTACCCACGCAGACCCTCAGCTCCATGACTTCATGACTTCTGGGAGAACCACTTCCGGGGTAAGAAGGTGAAACTCATCAAGAAGATGAGTGACACCGGACTCACCTCCGCAGGCGGCCGGCCCCCGGGCTCTTCAAAAGACTCCCCCTTTGAGGGGCCCCTCTGCATCCCCCTGGGGTCTGGCTTTTACCTGAGCCTCTCCCAGAACTACTAGCTATTCTTTTAACCGCCCTGGATCCCTCTCCCATGCATTGGACTGAATGAAACAATAAAGCATTTTGCAGCAAAAACTAACTAAATAAATAAATGTATACTATGGCAGTGGTCCGCAAACTCATTAGTCCACAGAGCCAAATATCAACAGCACAATGATTGAAATTTTTTGAGAATCGAATTTTTTAAACTTAAACTTCTTCTAATGCCACTTCTTCAAAATAGACTCGCCCAGGCTGTGGTATTTTGTGGAAGAGCCACACTCAAGGGGCCAAAGAGCCGCATGTGGCTTGTGAACCGCATTTTGCCGACCACTGTACTATAGTAAGTGTTGGGGTTGAGTTTTCGTTTTGTGTTTTTGCGTTTATTTTCCCCACACCATGCTCTGTGAATCTCCTCTGTCTGTCCCTGAGTTCTATCTTTTTATGATAAACTGGTGATCTGGTAAGTGCAATGTTTCTGAGTTGTGTGAGCTGTCCCCCCAAATTAATTTAACCCAGGAGAGGGTTGTTGGAACCTCCAATCTATAGTTGGTCTGTCAGAAGCACAGGTAACAACCTGCATTGGATACCATCCCCAGGTAGACAGTGTCAAAATAGAGTTCAAATGTAGGATACCCACTCTCACATTGAAGTTTCTCTCTCTCTCTCTCTCTCTCTCTCTCTCTCTCTCTCTCTGTCTCTCTCTCTCTCTCTCTCTCTCTCTCTCTCTCACACACACACACACACACACACACATACACACACACACACTTTCTCTCTCCCTCCTCCTTTCCACTCTCTTTAAAAATCAATGAAAAAATATCCTCGGGTGAGGATTAAAAATATAATAATAATAATAAATAAAGTGTAGGACACCAAGCTGGTATCAGAGAATTGCTTAGTGGTATGGGGAACCTGCTTCTCATACACATGCACCACACATGCACACATACACACACACACACACACACACACACACACACGAATTGGGTGTCACAACCGTTAGAAGCATTTCAGACAATTAAATGGCAATAACAGCCCCAGCTGGTTTGGCTCAGTGGATAAAGCTTTGGCCTGAAGACGGAAGGGTCCCCAGTTTGATTCCAGTCAAGGACACATTCCTGGGTTGTGGGCTTGATCCTCAGTATGAGGCGTACAGGAGGCAGCTGATGAATGATTCTCTCTCATTGATGTCTCTCTTTCTCGCCCTTCCTCTCTGAGATCAATAAAAATAAATTTTTAAATGGGATTGTAATGGAAAGAATGAACAAAATGTAAATTTTGAAAAGGATTAAATTGGGGCGAAGAGCCCGATCTGCATGGCTCAGTGGTTGAGCGTCAACCTCTGAACCGAAAGGTCACAGCTCGATTCCAGGTCAAGGGCACCGGCCCGAGTTGCAGGCTCGATTCCCAGTGAAGCACGTGAATGAGGCAGCCGGTCCATGATTCTCTCTCATCATTGATGTTTCTCTCTCTTTCCCTCTCCCTTCCTCTCTGAAACCAATAAAAATCTATTTAAAAATTACATGGAATCATCAGGAAGTATCCTTGGTGCTCCTGTGATTACATGGCCCACCCGGTACCCTGGGACCCTAGGCCAGGGGTGGGCAAACTTTTTGACTCAAGGGCCACCATGGGTCCTTAAACTGGACCGGAGGGCCGGAACAACAGCAACCTGACCATGCTGGCACTCTCATCTTGGGCTGCTGGTGAAGGAGCGGAGGGGAGAGCAAGAGAACCCTCAGCTCTTTCTGCTCCGCGGGCCAGATAGAACAGCCAGACGGGCCAGATCTGGCCCGAGGGCCGTAGTTTGCCCACAGCTGGCCTAGGCGCTTCAGATCTCTGATGGACGGAGAAGGAGAAAGGGAGGGAGGCAGTCCCACCTGGAAAGCGGGCTCCTCTGGAGTTTCTCCTTGGGAAGGGGCTGGAGGTCACGTGTAAACAGCTGGCCGAGCTGCTGACCGAGACCGCCCTCAGCACCTCGCGGCCAGCCCGCCACGTGCCGCTCAGAAGAGAAAAGGGCTGATGAGCGCTTCCGCACAGGCGCTGAGGGAAGAGCTGGCTATTTCTAGAGACAATGCGCTATTGCTAAGAAATTATTTCCAATTGCGGGATGCATCTGTGTCCAAGAAACGCATGTGAAAGCCTCCTTTGTTAGCAAAACCCGGTTCAGCCAGATAATCTTGCCCACATCATTACAAAGCGAGGTTTACAATAATTAGCCGACGCTGCCAACGCCACGGAAGGCAGCTGATTCTCTCCATCGCTTGCCTACCAGTAGGCAGTCTCGTTCTAACAGACCACTCTGAATAACTTATTTTTAGGACATATGTTTTGCATGCCATTATTTTCACAAAGAGATGTTTTGTCAAACAAATTGTTTTGCATGTCCCTGACAGATTTTTACATAAGAAGCAAGTGGCTTAAATGTAAAAGCACAAACCATAACATTTCTTGAGGAACTCACAGGAGAAGATCCCTTTGACCTTGCAGTCAGCAAAAATGTCATTACACGGGACCCCAAATGCATTAACCATAAAATAAAAGTGGTACATTGCACTTCACCAAAAGAAAAAACCTGCTCACCAAGACACCATTAAGAAAATAAAAAGGGCCGAAACCGGTGTGGCTCAGTGGATAGAGTGTCGGCCTGCGGACTGAAAGGTCCCGGGTTTAATTCAGGTCAAGGGCATGTACCTTGGTGATGGGCACATCCCCAGTAGGGGGTGTGCAAGAGGCAGCTGGTCTATGATTCTCTCTCATCGATGTTTCTAGCTCTCTATCCTTCTCCCTTCCTCTCTGTAAAAAAATCAATAAAATATATTTTAAAAGAAAAGAAAAGAAAAAGAGTCCAGCCAGTGATTGAGCATTGACCTATGAACCAGGAGGTCATGGTTCAATTCCTGGTCAGGGCACATGCCTGGTAGGGGGCGTGCAGGAGGCAGCTGATCCATGAGTCTCTCTCATCATTGATGTTTCTCTCTCTCTTCCTCTCCCTTCCTCTCTACAATCAATAAAAAATATATATTTTTTTAAAAAAGGAATGTACTATTGATATATACAATGACATGAGTAACTCAAAATCAGTCTGTTGAGTGACCGAACCATAGTTCTATTTATATCAATTTGTAGAAAAAAATAAAGCTTTTATAGTGAAGAAATACATTTTCATAAAATCTTTCTGTTATCTGAGAAAAGTCTTTTCTGTCAGCTACACCCATTGACCCTGAGCTCACTCACTGTCTGAAACATAAAGAGGCCTTGTTTCGGTCTCCTCCCCATCCATCTGCGTGTAGGAACCGACTAATAACCATAACTCAAGTCTAACATTTCATAGCCTAGAATAAAAAGTCGTTTCTGCAGAATTAAGTCTGCATTACACTTGAGCACACTCATGTCAAAGAGACACAGTCTGAGGAAACTGTTCAGTCTCGGGCTCCAAGGCGACAGACTGAAGTTCAATGCCGAAGGCCGGACCTGCGGTCTATTCTCTCCCACCCGGGCCCCTGCACTCGCTAAGACGGAAGGTGCGGCCCATCGATTCTGCCAGCTGCGCTACAATATCGCATGGCTTGTAATCTCTGAAGCTTAAAAGAAAATCCATTTACAAAAATTCAGAGATACATCAAAATGACAGGGGAATAAAGTGCCTTCATTTTCAATTAACACCAGCCAGAGCTTTCGAAAACGGTAGCACCCTCACTCCCCTTTTCTGTACCGCGTCTGCCAGCTCCCAACTGGACCATCACCATGAGTGCGGACAGAATTGATGGGATGTTTACAAAACAGATGTTTTCAAGGGATGTTAATAATATATTTAAACCTAACATCTACTTTCCCAAAGGGACATGGATTGTAAGTGACAGAGTATGAGGTCCACGAGAATGCATTACAATAATGGCCACATAGAGACAAGGTCACGGGAGGTGCTGTCTACTCTTTATTTACTGAAGAGACACTCTGTAATGGAAAATTCCCGAATGTCTCCTGAAGAATTAGGATTCTTTCAAACTGTCACATGATGGACTGTTCAGAAGAGAACTCAAAAAAATATAATACTTCACTGCACTTAGAACCGACAAGGGAAGAAATAATATTTAGGATACTTGCTTCTTATGAACGACTCAACGAAGAATTTTAGCCCGGCCTGTGTGGCCCAGTGGTTGAGAGTTGACCCATGAATCAGAAGGTCATGGTTTGCTTTCCAGTCAGGACACATGCCCGGGTTGCAGGCTCGATCCCCAGTAGGGGGTGTGCAGAAGGCAGCCGATCAATGACACCCTCTCTTGTTGATGTTTCTATCTCTCTCTCCCTCTGCCTTCCTCTCTCTGAAATCAATAAAATATATGTATTTAAAAATAATTATGTGTGTGTGTGTGTGAGAGAGAGAGAGAGAGAGAGAGAGAGAGAGAGAAAATGTGTGTGCCCTTGGGACACTCCGCAATGTCTGGAGCTAGTTTGGATTGATGCAGCTGGGGGAGGGATGCTACTAGCATCTAGTTCAGGGGTGGGCAAACTTTTTGACTCATAGGCCACAATGGGTTCTTAAACTGGACCGGAGGGCCAGAACAAAAGCAACCTGACCATGCTGGCACTCTCATCTTGGGCTGCTGGTGAAGGAGCAGAGGGGAGAGCAAGAGAACCCTCTGCTCTTTCGGCTCCGAGGGCCGAAGAGAACAGCTGAACGGGCCGGATCCGGCCCGCGGGCCGTAGTTTGCCCACGGCTGATAGTTGGTAGAGGTCAGGAATGCTGAGAACTTACCTGGAATGCGCACACCAGCTCCTCCCACTGTGAGGAAGAACAATCCAGTCCAAAATGCCAGTCACGCTGACATTGGGAAATGCTGTCCTACAGTTAGGCGTAACTAGCTAAATATAAATGGTTAGATATAACTAGGCCAATTGGGTGGTTGACTTACTGCTAAGCAATTGTATTTGGGGGTTTCAGATGCAGAGGTTGGGTTAAAATCCTCAGTTGATGACACATTTTCATCACTGGGCTCTACAAGACCTTAGTTTGTTTTATTCCCTTTCTATTCCAATTCTCCTCCTGCCATGCAGTAGCAGGTGATCCATGATTCTCTCTCATCATTGATGTTTCTCTCTCTCTCCCTCTCCCTTCCTCTCTGAAATCAATAAAAATATATTTTAAAAATAAAATAAAAATAAAAGATCAATGGAAAAATGTCCTTGGGCAAGGATCAACAAAATAAAATTGCATTAAAATTAAAATAAAAAAGCATCTGGAGAGGGTGAGAAGGCCGCTGACCCATCATTGTTTTCTCAGAAACATCGACCAGCTGCCTCCTGCACACCCCCCACTGGGGATGTGCCCGCAACCAAGGTACATGCCCTTGACCGGAATCGAACCTGGGACCTTTCAGTCCGCAGACTGACGCTCTATCCACTGAGCGACACCGGTCAGGGCCTAAGTGTTATTATTGTTCGGCTGAGCAACTCTGAACAGCCCAACTTCTCCAGCTCTCACTGAACTCCTTTGAAAAGAGGGGAGGCTTCAGATTATACTCTGAGGAGCCTCAAGGGTGAGTGAGGGTCCCTCAAGGTCCCTGGGGATGGGAGCGTGGTTGGGAGGGGAGCTCGAGCGCCTGCCCCCTTTGCCAATGTGCTTTACTGACATTGCATATCAGGATCCATCCTTCCCCAATGCACAGTTCCAGCCCTAAAGGAGGATTTTGAAAACAACTGGTCACGACGCCTTGAAAACTCTGCTTAGTGCTGACATTCTCAGCTTCGACAGCTCATCCACTTCTCTTGACCGCAAGGCTCTGGCTTCCTTCAGCTTCCCCCTTTCCTAGAAACAAAGAAATGGAAGGAGGAATCGTGTCAGAGCGGACAGGGCCTGCTTCTCTGTTAGCACCAGAAGCCCAGGGTCCAGGTGCTTAGAGGACCATACCAAATAATTTCATTTTATTTTAAGATCAGAAGCTAAATATTACAACAGCCTGACCAGTGTGGCTCAGTGGTTGAGTGTTGACTAGTCATGGCACATGCCTAGGTTTCAGGTTCACACCCAGTAGGGGGCGTGCAGGAGGCAGCTGATCAATGATTCTCTCTCATCATTGATGTTTCTATCTCTCTCTCCCTTCCTCTCTCTGAAATCAACTATATATAGATAGATAGATATATATAGATATAGATATAGATATAGATGATATAGATATAGATATAGATATAGATCCGATATAATAAAAGCATAATATGTAAATTGACCGAACGGCAGAACGACCGGTGGTCGCTATGATGTGCACTGACCACCAGGGGGCAGATGCTCAACCTAGGAGCTGCCCCCTGGTGGTCAGTGTGCTCCCACAGGGGGAGTGCCGCTCAGCCAGAAGCCAGGCTCACGCTGGCAAGTGCAACAGCCATAGCAGGAGCCTGTCCCACCTCTGCTGCAGGCGGGTGGTAAGGAGCTAGGAGTCCCGGACTTGATGTCCCCTGAGGGTCATGGATTGCAAGAGGATGCAGGCTGGGCTGAGGGACCCTCCCCCAGTGCGAGAATCTCATGCACCAGGCCTCTAGAATATATATATATATATATATATATATATATATATATATATATATTAAAGGATCCTTCAGCATATATCAAGTTTGCATATATCATGCCATAGACACAAGGATAATAATTTGCATATTTACGAAACACAGTAACAATGTATATACAGTAATGAATCCAGCCTGGATTATGTCTGTCTATGTCAAAACAGTAGTAAAATGGGATTCTGGATATCTTTGTGGCAATGGAGCCCATGAACGCATCACAGGCCCTGGGAGTGAAGATGCGTGGTCTTGGGGAGACACACAGTTCTGGGTTCTGAGTCCTGGCTTCCCCTGGTTGGCTGCATGTTGTTCAGCTCCATGTCACGGCCAGCTAGGCGGGGCCACAGAGCCTTCCAGGAGCTGCTGGGAGGCCTCAGTGAGCAAGTCTGTGTAGCTCCGGCTCAGCAGGTGCTAATGGAGGTTCTCTTCCTCTCTCTTCACAGAAAACCCCCAACCAGACTACACCGCAGACATTTTAGGGGGCACCTAGCCAAGGTTCGCTCCTCGACCTTGCCTCTCAGTTTCCAAAATCTCCTGCAGGATATTTCAGCCTGCTCCGTGCTGCGTGTGTGAGGGATTCAACAGAAATCATAAAATGGCCGAGACCGGTTTGGCTCAGTGGATAGAGCGTCAGTCTGCAGACAGAAGGGTCCCAGGTTCAATTCTGGTCAAGGGCATGTACCGTGGTTGCGGGCACATCCCAGTAGGAGGTGTGCAGGAGGCAGCTGATCGATCTCTCTCTCTCTCTCTCTCTCTCTCATCGATGTTTCTAACTCTCTATCCCTCTCCTTTCCTCTCTGTAAAAAATCAATAAAATACATTTTAAAAAATCATAGAATGGATCTCCTGCTTTTCCGTGGGAAAATCCCAATGTCGACTGAAATAAACAGGTAAATGAAGGAGCTACATTCTGGTTTTAAAAATTATTTGTATAATTTTCAGAGAGGAAGGGAGAGGGAGAGAGAGAAAAAAAAAACATTAACGATGAGAGAATCATTGAGGGCTGCCTCCTACATGCCCCTCACCGGGGATCAAGCCCGCTACCTGAGCCAGATTCCATGAGGCAAAGTAAGGGCGTGGTCAAGATGTTTACAGCGTTCCAGCGGTCTCTAATCTACTCAATCGCAGGCACCTGAACTCTATCAAGCTTTGTTTTGGCAGCACTTGCTGCACCTCCGGCAGCTTACGTCACTCAGCCACGCGGGCCCACAGGTTCGGACCCTAAGGTCAAGCTGACAGCCACAGCCTTTGGCTATCATGGTGCTGGGAGGCTCTGCGCTCCAGGCTGGGACTTGCACGTGGCTTTGGCACGAGAGGACTGTGCCGGCTCGTTAGTCTGAGGCTTGAACCCATCCAAACACTGAGGCCGCTCTCCACAGGACATGACCTCGGACGCAGATACAGAAAACCCCTCCCTTACCTGCTCTCTGTGCGATACTGGGAGGGAGGGTGCTCATGCCTCTCGTCTCTTGCCAGCCCTGGTCTTACAAGTCTACCCTTTCCCTGTAGGGCTTACTACTTACTACTCACCCTATGCTATGTAACATACAGTTTATCCATGTTGTGCCCAGATTTCGTGATCCCCAAGGACCACCAGGGAACCAAATCCGATGCAATTAGCAAGAGAGTCTCTTCCATGCTAGCATGGGCTCCATTCCACTCACGCCAACAGCATGGCGGAAAAGAGGGAGAATGTAACATCTCAACCAGTTTTATACAGGGGCGGGAGGGGGGGATATGACCCTGATTGGTTGGGTTAGGGCCAGGGTCCGGCCACAAAATGGAAGATAGCTCCGCCCTGTCCCACAAGGAGGCAGGGTTCTAGCCTCGCTCTTTCATTCACATCTTTTGTTTTTTGAAGCTACCATTTTTCTAAATAGTTTATTGATTTTGAGAGAGAGAAAGAGAGAGATCAATGTGAGAGAGAAGCATGGATTGGTTGCCTCCCACACATTGCCCCAACTGGGAATCAAACCCATGATCTAAGCATGTGCCCTGACCAGGAATCCAACCCACAAACTTTTGGTGTATGGGATGATGATCCAACCCACTGAGCCATCCAGTCTTCATAACTGACCTATGGCCGCCTGCATGACAGAGGAAGCAGAAACACTGGGGATCCTGTCTGGGTGGGGGAGCTTTGCGCATGGCCATTTCCTTATTTCTGCTTTCCTGACGCGGTACATTGCCACCTGTGAGAAGGGAGGAGGGGCTACATTGTCTAC
>OZ004722.1:10087333-10118086 GCA_963924515.1 Vespertilio murinus | reverse complement strand
ACCCTAACCCTAAACCTAACCCTAACCCCAACGCAAACCCTAACCCTAACCCTAACCCTAACCCTAACCCTAAACCTAACCCTAGCCCTAGACCTAGCCCTAGCCCCAGCCCTAGCCCTAACCCTAAACCTAACCCTAACCCCAACCCTAACCCTTATCCTAGCCCCAGCCCCAGCCCCAGCCCCAGCCCCAGCCCTAGCCCCAACCCTAAACCAAACCCTAACCCTAACCCTAACCCTAACCCTAACCCTAACCCTAACCCGAACCCTAACCGGCAGGGCTGGCGGGTTTGTAGTCAGGGACACGTGCCCTGGTCTCCAGAAAATGCTTTCCCCCATCATCCCTCGGATGTCCTTAGGGATCATGTAGGCTCTTGCTTTGGCAAAAGTCCAAAGCCCTGAGGGGTCTGCAGGTCAGCCTGCTTAAAGGAAAGCATACAGGCCATAGAGCCCTGCACCCTTGAGGTCACTCGCTCAGTCACAGGACAGTTCGGAATGTAGAACTCTGGTCACCAGGCAACCTTGCATCCAGGAGACAGGCCCCTCTCCCCTCACTTGGCTGGCCAAAGGCCTGGGGAGAGAGCTGGTCTGCAGGTGGTCTCAGGGGGTGGGGTGTCTTTGGAAGAGATTCCCACAGCAGCTGTCTCGCTCACCGCACACAGTGGCCTTGGTCTCCCCTCCGACACCTGCTGTCACTCGGCAGTGTGCAGCCTCAGGTAAGGCATGAACTTCCTCCCAGGTTGGGTCAGGCCCACATAATTGTCACCGCGGCACGTGGGCCTGCTCACCTGGCCCTGACCATTTGATGACGTCAGCACTTCCTGTTTCAAAGCTTCTCAGCCTTCTTTGAGAAAAGACAAGTCACTGGCAATGAGTTAGACCTGTAACCTATAGCAACCTATATTCTCTGATGTTTCAACACCATTCTCCTGTCACTAAACAATGTGTTGCTGTTAGCAAGGCTCTTTGTTGATGTAATCCTCCTGTTTTATACTCATTCTTAGACATTAAGCTTACTTCAGTGTGTGAGTTTCCAGAGTTCTGTAAGCACCTCCAAGGGTCTGTAGCTGCTTTCATATGAATTCCAAGGTGAAAAGACGTATTTTTTTTTTTAAATTACTACCATCACAGGAAAGAATCATTATCACATTCATGGACGTGCTCTGTTATTTGGAGATCTGGCAGGTTTTCCATTTTCATACAGTTATCATAAGGGCCTTTTGAGGACTTTACTACTATTTGAACACAAGTTTGGCTATTGCTCACCTCTCTTAGTTCTTTTTCTTTAAATATATTTTATTGATATTTTACAGAGGAAGTGAGAGAGATAGAGAGCCAGGAATGTTGGTGAGAGAGAAACATCTATCAGCTGCCTCCTGCACATCCCCTACTGGGGAAGTACCCGCAACCAAGGTACATGCCATTGACCGGAATCGAACCCAGCACCTCTCAGTCCGCAGACCGACGCTCTACCACTGAGCCAAACCGGTTTCGGCGACTGCTTGAAGTACTCAGATACTGTCGCACAGTCCTATGAAGAGGAGTTGTGAAATTTTTCACCAGCTTTCCCCACCCCACAAACACCAAGCCATTTTGACAATTAAAATCAAAGGGAAACTGTACCACATCAAATTATCAGCCTTGTAAGTGCTTTTACCAATGCCAACATTGTGTTATTCGGGTCTTACATCTAGTTGAACATGCATTTCTTGTGTAGGAAGTACCATTCTAAAATGTTTGTGTCCTATAGTTTTCAATTTGCCATGTTACACTCATGCTCCAGTGAGGGCATCTCTTTCACCGTGAATTCAAAGGCTGATACATGATAAACTCTCCCACAACCCATAAGCTAACTGTAATCCTAACCCTAACCCTAACCCTAGCCCTAGCCCTAGCCCTAGCCCCAGCCTTGGCCCTAGCCCTAGCCCTAGCCCCATCCCTAACCCTAACCCTAAACCTAACCCTAACCCCAACGCAAACCCTAACCCTAACCCTAACCCTAAACCTAACCCTAGCCCTAGACCTAGCCCTAGCCCCAGCCCTAGCCCTAACCCTAAACCTAACCCTAACCCCAACCCTAACCCTTATCCTAGCCCCAGCCCCAGCCCCAGCCCCAGCCCCAGCCCTAGCCCCAACCCTAAACCAAACCCTAACCCTAACCCTAACCCTAACCCTAACCCTAACCCTAACCCTAACCGGCAGGGCTGGCGGGTTTGTAGTCAGGGACACGTGCCCTGGTCTCCAGAAAATGCTTTCCCCCATCATCCCTCGGATGTCCTTAGGGATCATGTAGGCTCTTGCTTTGGCAAATGTCCAAAGCCCTGAGGGGTCTGCAGGTCAGCCTGCTGAAAGGAAAGCATACAGGCCATAGAGCCCTGCACCCTTGAGGTCACTCGCTCAGTCACAGGACAGTTCGGAATGTAGAACTCTGGTCACCAGGCAACCTTGCATCCAGGAGACAGGCCCCTCTCCCCTCACTTGGCTGACCAAAGGCCTGGGGAGAGAGCTGGTCTGCAGGTGGTCTCAGGGGGTGGGGTATCTTTGGAAGAGATTCCCACAGCAGCTGTCTCGCTCACCGCACACAGTGGCCTTGGTCTCCCCTCCGACACCTGCTGTCACTCGGCAGTGTGCAGCCTCAGGTAAGGCATGAACTTCCTCCCAGGTTGGGTCAGGCCCACATAATTGTCACCGCGGCACGTGGGCCTGCTCACCTGGCCCTGACCATTTGATGACGTCAGCACTTCCTGTTTCAAAGCTTCTCAGCCTTCTTTGAGAAAAGACAAGTCACTGGCAATGAGTTAGACCTGTAACCTATAGCAACCTATATTCTCTGATGTTTCAACACCATTCTCCTGTCATTAAACAATGTGTTGCTGTTAGCAAGGCTCTTTGTTGATGTAATCCTCCTGTTTTATACTCATTCTTAGACATTAAGCTTACTTCAGTGTGTGAGTTTCCAGAGTTCTGTAAGCACCTCCAAGGGTCTGTAGCTGCTTTCATATGAATTCCAAGGTGAAAAGACGTATTTTTTTTTTTAATTACTACCAGCACAGGAAAGAATCATTATCACATTCATGGACGTGCTCTGTTATTTGGAGATCTGGCAGGTTTTCCATTTTCATACAGTTATCATAAGGGCCTTTTGAGGACTTTACTACTATTTGAACACAAGTTTGGCTATTGCTCACCTCTCTTAGTTCTTTTTCTTTAAATATATTTTATTGATATTTTACAGAGGAAGTGAGAGAGATAGAGAGCCAGGAATGTCGGTGAGAGAGAAACATCTATCAGCTGCCTCCTGCACATCCCCTACTGGGGAAGTACCCGCAACCAAGGTACATGCCATTGACCGGAATCGAACCCAGCACCTCTCAGTCCGCAGACCGACGCTCTACCACTGAGCCAAACCGGTTTCGGCGACTGCTTGAAGTACTCAGATACTGTCGCACAGTCCTATGAAGAGGAGTTGTGAAATTTTTACCAGCTTTCCCCACCCCACAAACACCAAGCCATTTTGACAATTAAAATCAAAGGGAAACTGTACCACATCAAATTATCAGCCTTGTAAGTGGTTTTACCAATGCCAACATTGTGTTATTCGGGTCTTACATCTAGTTGAACATGCATTTCTTGTGTAGGAAGTACCATTCTAAAATGTTTGTGTCCTATAGTTTTCAATTTGCCATGTTACACTCATGCTCCAGTGAGGGCATCTCTTTCACCGTGAATTCAAAGGCTGATACATGATAAACTCTCCCACAACCCATAAGCTAACTGTAAACCTAACCCTAACCCTAACCCTAGCCCTAGCCCTAGCCCTATCCCCAGCCTTGGCCCTAGCCCTAGCCCTAGCCCCATCCCTAACCCTAACCCTAAACCTAACCCTAACCCCAACGCAAACCCTAACCCTAACCCTAACCCTAACCCTAACCCTAACCCTAAACCTAACCCTAGCCCTAGACCTAGCCCTAGCCCCAGCCCTAGCCCTAACCCTAACCCCAACCCTAACCCTTATCCTAGCCCCAGCCCCAGCCCCAGCCCCAGCCCCAGCCCTAGCCCCAACCCTAAACCAAACCCTAACCCTAACCCTAACCCTAACCCTAACCCTAACCCTAACCCTAACCCTAACCGGCAGGGCTGGCGGGTTTGTAGTCAGGGACACGTGCCCTGGTCTCCAGAAAATGCTTTCCCCCATCATCCCTCGGATGTCCTTAGGGATCATGTAGGCTCTTGCTTTGGCAAAAGTCCAAAGCCCTGAGGGGTCTGAAGGTCAGCCTGCTTAAAGGAAAGCATACAGGCCATAGAGCCCTGCACCTTTGAGGTCACTAGCTCAGTCACAGGACAGTTCGGAATGTAGAACTCTGGTCACCAGGCAACCTTGCATCCAGGAGACAGGCCCCTCTCCCCTCACTTGGCTGACCAAAGGCCTGGGGAGAGAGCTGGTCTGCAGGTGGTCTCAGGGGGTGGGGTGTCTTTGGAAGAGATTCCCACAGCAGCTGTCTCGCTCACCGCACACAGTGGCCTTGGTCTCCCCTCCGACACCTGCTGTCACTCGGCAGTGTGCAGCCTCAGGTAAGGCATGAACTTCCTCCCAGGTTGGGTCAGGCCCACATAATTGTCACCGCGGCACGTGGGCCTGCTCACCTGGCCCTGACCATTTGATGACGTCAGCACTTCCTGTTTCAAAGCTTCTCAGCCTTCTTTGAGAAAAGACAAGTCACTGGCAATGAGTTAGACCTGTAACCTATAGCAACCTATATTCTCTGATGTTTCAACTCCATTCTCCTGTCACTAAACAATGTGTTGCTGTTAGCAAGGCTCTTTGTTGATGTAATCCTCCTGTTTTATACTCATTCTTAGACATTAAGCTTACTTCAGTGTGTGAGTTTCCAGAGTTCTGTAAGCACCTCCAAGGGTCTGTAGCTGCTTTCATATGAATTCCAAGGTGAAAAGACGTATTTTTTTTTTTAAATTACTACCATCACAGGAAAGAATCATTATCACATTCATGGACGTGCTCTGTTATTTGGAGATCTGGCAGGTTTTCCATTTTCATACAGTTATCATAAGGGCCTTTTGAGGACTTTACTACTATTTGAACACAAGTTTGGCTATTGCTCACCTCTCTTAGTTCTTTTTCTTTAAATATATTTTATTGATATTTTACAGAGGAAGTGAGAGAGATAGAGAGCCAGGAATGTCGGTGAGAGAGAAACATCTATCAGCTGCCTCCTGCACATCCCCTACTGGGGAAGTACCCGCAACCAAGGTACATGCCATTGACCGGAATCGAACCCAGCACCTCTCAGTCCGCAGACCGACGCTCTACCACTGAGCCAAACCGGTTTCGGCGACTGCTTGAAGTACTCAGATACTGTCGCACAGTCCTATGAAGAGGAGTTGTGAAATTTTTACCAGCTTTCCCCACCCCACAAACACCAAGCCATTTTGACAATTAAAATCAAAGGGAAACTGTACCACATCAAATTATCAGCCTTGTAAGTGGTTTTACCAATGCCAACATTGTGTTATTCGGGTCTTACATCTAGTTGAACATGCATTTCTTGTGTAGGAAGTACCATTCTAAAATGTTTGTGTCCTATAGTTTTCAATTTGCCATGTTACACTCATGCTCCAGTGAGGGCATCTCTTTCACCGTGAATTCAAAGGCTGATACATGATAAACTCTCCCACAACCCATAAGCTAACTGTAAACCTAACCTTAACCCTAACCCTAGCCCTAGCCCTAGCCCTAGCCCCAGCCTTGGCCCTAGCCCTAGCCCTAGCCCCATCCCTAACCCTAAACCTAACCCTAACCCCAACGCAAACCCTAACCCTAACCCTAACCCTAAACCTAACCCTAGCCCTAGACCTAGCCCTAGCCCCAGCCCTAGCCCTAACCCTAAACCTAACCCTAACCCCAACCCTAACCCTTATCCTAGCCCCAGCCCCAGCCCCAGCCCCAGCCCCAGCCCTAGCCCCAACCCTAAACCAAACCCTAACCCTAACCCTAACCCTAACCCTAACCCTAACCCGAACCCTAACCGGCAGGGCTGGCGGGTTTGTAGTCAGGGACACGTGCCCTGGTCTCCAGAAAATGCTTTCCCCCATCATCCCTCGGATGTCCTTAGGGATCATGTAGGCTCTTGCTTTGGCAAAAGTCCAAAGCCCTGAGGGGTCTGCAGGTCAGCCTGCTGAAAGGAAAGCATACAGGCCATAGAGCCCTGCACCCTTGAGGTCACTCGCTCAGTCACAGGACAGTTCGGAATGTAGAACTCTGGTCACCAGGCAACCTTGCATCCAGGAGACAGGCCCCTCTCCCCTCACTTGGCTGGCCAAAGGCCTGGGGAGAGAGCTGGTCTGCAGGTGGTCTCAGGGGGTGGGGTGTCTTTGGAAGAGATTCCCACAGCAGCTGTCTCGCTCACCGCACACAGTGGCCTTGGTCTCCCCTCCGACACCTGCTGTCACTCGGCAGTGTGCAGCCTCAGGTAAGGCATGAACTTCCTCCCAGGTTGGGTCAGGCCCACATAATTGTCACCGCGGCACGTGGGCCTGCTCACCTGGCCCTGACCATTTGATGACGTCAGCACTTCCTGTTTCAAAGCTTCTCAGCCTTCTTTGAGAAAAGACAAGTCACTGGCAATGAGTTAGACCTGTAACCTATAGCAACCTATATTCTCTGATGTTTCAACACCATTCTCCTGTCATTAAACAATGTGTTGCTGTTAGCAAGGCTCTTTGTTGATGTAATCCTCCTGTTTTATACTCATTCTTAGACATTAAGCTTACTTCAGTGTGTGAGTTTCCAGAGTTCTGTAAGCACCTCCAAGGGTCTGTAGCTGCTTTCATATGAATTCCAAGGTGAAAAGACGTATTTTTTTTTTTAATTACTACCAGCACAGGAAAGAATCATTATCACATTCATGGACGTGCTCTGTTATTTGGAGATCTGGCAGGTTTTCCATTTTCATACAGTTATCATAAGGGCCTTTTGAGGACTTTACTACTATTTGAACACAAGTTTGGCTATTGCTCACCTCTCTTAGTTCTTTTTCTTTAAATATATTTTATTGATATTTTACAGAGGAAGTGAGAGAGATAGAGAGCCAGGAATGTCGGTGAGAGAGAAACATCTATCAGCTGCCTCCTGCACATCCCCTACTGGGGAAGTACCTGCAACCAAGGTACATGCCATTGACCGGAATCGAACCCAGCACCTCTCAGTCCGCAGACCGACGCTCTACCACTGAGCCAAACCGGTTTCGGCGACTGCTTGAAGTACTCAGATACTGTCGCACAGTCCTATGAAGAGGAGTTGTGAAATTTTTACCAGCTTTCCCCACCCCACAAACACCAAGCCATTTTGACAATTAAAATCAAAGGGAAACTGTACCACATCAAATTATCAGCCTTGTAAGTGCTTTTACCAATGCCAACATTGTGTTATTCGGGTCTTACATCTAGTTGAACATGCATTTCTTGTGTAGGAAGTACCATTCTAAAATGTTTGTGTCCTATAGTTTTCAATTTGCCATGTTACACTCATGCTCCAGTGAGGGCATCTCTTTCACCGTGAATTCAAAGGCTGATACATGATAAACTCTCCCACAACCCATAAGCTAACTGTAAACCTAACCGTAACCCTAACCCTAGCCCTAGCCCTAGCCCTAGCCCCAGCCTTGGCCCTAGCCCTAGCCCTAGCCCCATCCCTAACCCTAACCCTAAACCTAACCCTAACCCCAATGCAAACCCTAACCCTAACCCTAACCCTAACCCTAACCCTGACCCTAAACCTAACCCTAGCTCTAGACCTAGCCCTAGCCCCAGCCCTAGCCCTAACCCTAACCCCAAATCTAACCCTTATCCTAGCCCCAGCCCCAGCCCCAGCCCCAGCCCCAGCCCTAGCCCCAACCCTAAACCAAACCCTAACCCTAACCCTAACCCTAACCCTAACCCTAACCCGAACCCTAACCGGCAGGGCTGGCGGGTTTGTAGTCAGGGACACGTGCCCTGGTCTCCAGAAAATGCTTTCCCCCATCATCCCTCGGATGTCCTTAGGGATCATGTAGGCTCTTGCTTTGGCAAAAGTCCAAAGCCCTGAGGGGTCTGCAGGTCAGCCTGCTGAAAGGAAAGCATACAGGCCATAGAGCCCTGCACCCTTGAGATCACTCGCTCAGTCACAGGACAGTTCGGAATGTAGAACTCTGGTCACCAGGCAACCTTGCATCCAGGAGACAGGCCCCTCTCCCCTCACTTGGCTGGCCAAAGGCCTGGGGAGAGAGCTGGTCTGCAGGTGGTCTCAGGGGGTGGGGTGTCTTTGGAAGAGATTCCCACAGCAGCTGTCTCGCTCACCGCACACAGTGGCCTTGGTCTCCCCTCCGACACCTGCTGTCACTCGGCAGTGTGCAGCCTCAGGTAAGGCATGAACTTCCTCCCAGGTTGGGTCAGGCCCACATAATTGTCACCGCGGCACGTGGGCCTGCTCACCTGGCCCTGACCATTTGATGA
The DNA here is from genome assembly GCA_963924515.1 of Vespertilio murinus. NCBI lineage: Eukaryota > Metazoa > Chordata > Mammalia > Chiroptera > Vespertilionidae > Vespertilio > Vespertilio murinus. The sequence continues at coordinate 10,109,579 of OZ004722.1, read as the reverse complement.
CGTCAGCACTTCCTGTTTCAAAGCTTCTCAGCCTTCTTTGAGAAAAGACAAGTCACTGGCAATGAGTTAGACCTGTAACCTATAGCAACCTATATTCTCTGATGTTTCAACACCATTCTCCTGTCACTAAACAATGTGTTGCTGTTAGCAAGGCTCTTTGTTGATGTAATCCTCCTGTTTTATACTCATTCTTAGACATTAAGCTTACTTCAGTGTGTGAGTTTCCAGAGTTCTGTAAGCACCTCCAAGGGTCTGTAGCTGCTTTCATATGAATTCCAAGGTGAAAAGACGTATTTTTTTTTTTAAATTACTACCATCACAGGAAAGAGTCATTATCACATTCATGGACGTGCTCTGTTATTTGGAGATCTGGCAGGTTTTCCATTTTCATACAGTTATCATAAGGGCCTTTTGAGGACTTTACTACTATTTGAACACAAGTTTGGCTATTGCTCACCTCTCTTAGTTCTTTTTCTTTAAATATATTTTATTGATATTTTACAGAGGAAGTGAGAGAGATAGAGAGCCAGGAATGTCGGTGAGAGAGAAACATCTATCAGCTGCCTCCTGCACATCCCCTACTGGGGAAGTACCCGCAACCAAGGTACATGCCATTGACCGGAATCGAACCCAGCACCTCTCAGTCCGCAGACCGACGCTCTACCACTGAGCCAAACCGGTTTCGGCGACTGCTTGAAGTACTCAGATACTGTCGCACAGTCCTATGAAGAGGAGTTGTGAAATTTTTCACCAGCTTTCCCCACCCCACAAACACCAAGCCATTTTGACAATTAAAATCAAAGGGAAACTGTACCACATCAAATTATCAGCCTTGTAAGTGCTTTTACCAATGCCAACATTGTGTTATTCGGGTCTTACATCTAGTTGAACATGCATTTCTTGTGTAGGAAGTACCATTCTAAAATGTTTGTGTCCTATAGTTTTCAATTTGCCATGTTACACTCATGCTCCAGTGAGGGCATCTCTTTCACCGTGAATTCAACGGCTGATACATGATAAACTCTCCCACAACCCATAAGCTAACTGTAATCCTAACCCTAACCCTAACCCTAGCCCTAGCCCTAGCCCTAGCCCCAGCCTTGGCCCTAGCCCTAGCCCTAGCCCCATCCCTAACCCTAACCCTAAACCTAACCCTAACCCCAACGCAAACCCTAACCCTAACCCTAACCCTAAACCTAACCCTAGCCCTAGACCTAGCCCTAGCCCCAGCCCTAGCCCTAACCCTAAACCTAACCCTAACCCCAACCCTAACCCTTATCCTAGCCCCAGCCCCAGCCCCAGCCCCAGCCCCAGCCCTAGCCCCAACCCTAAACCAAACCCTAACCCTAACCCTAACCCTAACCCTAACCCGAACCCTAACCGGCAGGGCTGGCGGGTTTGTAGTCAGGGACACGTGCCCTGGTCTCCAGAAAATGCTTTCCCCCATCATCCCTCGGATGTCCTTAGGGATCATGTAGGCTCTTGCTTTGGCAAAAGTCCAAAGCCCTGAGGGGTCTGCAGGTCAGCCTGCTTAAAGGAAAGCATACAGGCCATAGAGCCCTGCACCCTTGAGGTCACTCGCTCAGTCACAGGACAGTTCGGAATGTAGAACTCTGGTCACCAGGCAACCTTGCATCCAGGAGACAGGCCCCTCTCCCCTCACTTGGCTGGCCAAAGGCCTGGGGAGAGAGCTGGTCTGCAGGTGGTCTCAGGGGGTGGGGTGTCTTTGGAAGAGATTCCCACAGCAGCTGTCTCGCTCACCGCACACAGTGGCCTTGGTCTCCCCTCCGACACCTGCTGTCACTCGGCAGTGTGCAGCCTCAGGTAAGGCATGAACTTCCTCCCAGGTTGGGTCAGGCCCACATAATTGTCACCGCGGCACGTGGGCCTGCTCACCTGGCCCTGACCATTTGATGACGTCAGCACTTCCTGTTTCAAAGCTTCTCAGCCTTCTTTGAGAAAAGACAAGTCACTGGCAATGAGTTAGACCTGTAACCTATAGCAACCTATATTCTCTGATGTTTCAACACCATTCTCCTGTCACTAAACAATGTGTTGCTGTTAGCAAGGCTCTTTGTTGATGTAATCCTCCTGTTTTATACTCATTCTTAGACATTAAGCTTACTTCAGTGTGTGAGTTTCCAGAGTTCTGTAAGCACCTCCAAGGGTCTGTAGCTGCTTTCATATGAATTCCAAGGTGAAAAGACGTATTTTTTTTTTTTAATTACTACCAGCACAGGAAAGAATCATTATCACATTCATGGACGTGCTCTGTTATTTGGAGATCTGGCAGGTTTTCCATTTTCATACAGTTATCATAAGGGCCTTTTGAGGACTTTACTACTATTTGAACACAAGTTTGGCTATTGCTCACCTCTCTTAGTTCTTTTTCTTTAAATATATTTTATTGATATTTTACAGAGGAAGTGAGAGAGATAGAGAGCCAGGAATGTCGGTGAGAGAGAAACATCTATCAGCTGCCTCCTGCACATCCCCTACTGGGGAAGTACCCGCAACCAAGGTACATGCCATTGACCGGAATCGAACCCAGCACCTCTCAGTCCGCAGACCGACGCTCTACCACTGAGCCAAACCGGTTTCGGCGACTGCTTGAAGTACTCAGATACTGTCGCACAGTCCTATGAAGAGGAGTTGTGAAATTTTTCACCAGCTTTCCCCACCCCACAAACACCAAGCCATTTTGACAATTAAAATCAAAGGGAAACTGTACCACATCAAATTATCAGCCTTGTAAGTGCTTTTACCAATGCCAACATTGTGTTATTCGGGTCTTACATCTAGTTGAACATGCATTTCTTGTGTAGGAAGTACCATTCTAAAATGTTTGTGTCCTATAGTTTTCAATTTGCCATGTTACACTCATGCTCCAGTGAGGGCATCTCTTTCACCGTGAATTCAACGGCTGATACATGATAAACTCTCCCACAACCCATAAGCTAACTGTAATCCTAACCCTAACCCTAACCCTAGCCCTAGCCCTAGCCCTAGCCGCAGCCTTGGCCCTAGCCCTAGCCCTAGCCCCATCCCTAACCCTAACCCTAAACCTAACCCTAACCCCAACGCAAACCCTAACCCTAACCCTAACCCTAAACCTAACCCTAGCCCTAGACCTAGCCCTAGCCCCAGCCCTAGCCCTAACCCTAAACCTAACCCTAACCCCAACCCTAACCCTTATCCTAGCCCCAGCCCCAGCCCCAGCCCCAGCCCCAGCCCTAGCCCCAACCCTAAACCAAACCCTAACCCTAACCCTAACCCTAACCCTAACCCTAACCCTAACCCTAACCGGCAGGGCTGGCGGGTTTGTAGTCAGGGACACGTGCCCTGGTCTCCAGAAAATGCTTTCCCCCATCATCCCTCGGATGTCCTTAGGGATCATGTAGGCTCTTGCTTTGGCAAATGTCCAAAGCCCTGAGGGGTCTGCAGGTCAGCCTGCTGAAAGGAAAGCATACAGGCCATAGAGCCCTGCACCCTTGAGGTCACTCGCTCAGTCACAGGACAGTTCGGAATGTAGAACTCTGGTCACCAGGCAACCTTGCATCCAGGAGACAGGCCCCTCTCCCCTCACTTGGCTGACCAAAGGCCTGGGGAGAGAGCTGGTCTGCAGGTGGTCTCAGGGGGTGGGGTATCTTTGGAAGAGATTCCCACAGCAGCTGTCTCGCTCACCGCACACAGTGGCCTTGGTCTCCCCTCCGACACCTGCTGTCACTCGGCAGTGTGCAGCCTCAGGTAAGGCATGAACTTCCTCCCAGGTTGGGTCAGGCCCACATAATTGTCACCGCGGCACGTGGGCCTGCTCACCTGGCCCTGACCATTTGATGACGTCAGCACTTCCTGTTTCAAAGCTTCTCAGCCTTCTTTGAGAAAAGACAAGTCACTGGCAATGAGTTAGACCTGTAACCTATAGCAACCTATATTCTCTGATGTTTCAACACCATTCTCCTGTCATTAAACAATGTGTTGCTGTTAGCAAGGCTCTTTGTTGATGTAATCCTCCTGTTTTATACTCATTCTTAGACATTAAGCTTACTTCAGTGTGTGAGTTTCCAGAGTTCTGGAAGCACCTCCAAGGGTCTGTAGCTGCTTTCATATGAATTCCAAGGTGAAAAGACGTATTTTTTTTTTTTAATTACTACCAGCACAGGAAAGAATCATTATCACATTCATGGACGTGCTCTGTTATTTGGAGATCTGGCAGGTTTTCCATTTTCATACAGTTATCATAAGGGCCTTTTGAGGACTTTACTACTATTTGAACACAAGTTTGGCTATTGCTCACCTCTCTTAGTTCTTTTTCTTTAAATATATTTTATTGATATTTTACAGAGGAAGTGAGAGAGATAGAGAGCCAGGAATGTCGGTGAGAGAGAAACATCTATCAGCTGCCTCCTGCACATCCCCTACTGGGGAAGTACCCGCAACCAAGGTACATGCCATTGACCGGAATCGAACCCAGCACCTCTCAGTCCGCAGACCGACGCTCTACCACTGAGCCAAACCGGTTTCGGCGACTGCTTGAAGTACTCAGATACTGTCGCACAGTCCTATGAAGAGGAGTTGTGAAATTTTTACCAGCTTTCCCCACCCCACAAACACCAAGCCATTTTGACAATTAAAATCAAAGGGAAACTGTACCACATCAAATTATCAGCCTTGTAAGTGGTTTTACCAATGCCAACATTGTGTTATTCGGGTCTTACATCTAGTTGAACATGCATTTCTTGTGTAGGAAGTACCATTCTAAAATGTTTGTGTCCTATAGTTTTCAATTTGCCATGTTACACTCATGCTCCAGTGAGGGCATCTCTTTCACCGTGAATTCAAAGGCTGATACATGATAAACTCTCCCACAACCCATAAGCTAACTGTAAACCTAACCCTAACCCTAACCCTAGCCCTAGCCCTAGCCCTAGCCCCAGCCTTGGCCCTAGCCCTAGCCCTAGCCCCATCCCTAACCCTAACCCTAAAACTAACCCTAACCCCAACGCAAACCCTAACCCTAACCCTAACCCTAACCCTAACCCTAAACCTAACCCTAGCCCTAGACCTAGCCCTAGCCCCAGCCCTAGCCCTAACCCTAACCCCAACCCTAACCCTTATCCTAGCCCCAGCCCCAGCCCCAGCCCCAGCCCCAGCCCTAGCCCCAACCCTAAACCAAACCCTAACCCTAACCCTAACCCTAACCCTAACCCTAACCCTAACCCTAACCTTAACCCTAACCGGCAGGGCTGGCGGGTTTGTAGTCAGGGACACGTGCCCTGGTCTCCAGAAAATGCTTTCCCCCATCATCCCTCGGATGTCCTTAGGGATCATGTAGGCTCTTGCTTTGGCAAAAGTCCAAAGCCCTGAGGGGTCTGCAGGTCAGCCTGCTTAAAGGAAAGCATACAGGCCATAGAGCCCTGCACCCTTGAGGTCACTAGCTCAGTCACAGGACAGTTCGGAATGTAGAACTCTGGTCACCAGGCAACCTTGCATCCAGGAGACAGGCCCCTCTCCCCTCACTTGGCTGACCAAAGGCCTGGGGAGAGAGCTGGTCTGCAGGTGGTCTCAGGGGGTGGGGTGTCTTTGGAAGAGATTCCCACAGCAGCTGTCTCGCTCACCACACACAGTGGCCTTGGTCTCCCCTCCGACACCTGCTGTCACTCGGCAGTGTGCAGCCTCAGGTAAGGCATGAACTTCCTCCCAGGTTGGGTCAGGCCCACATAATTGTCACCGCGGCACGTGGGCCTGCTCACCTGGCCCTGACCATTTGATGACGTAAGCACTTCCTGTTTCAAAGCTTCTCAGCCTTCTTTGAGAAAAGACAAGTCACTGGCAATGAGTTAGACCTGTAACCTATAGCAACCGATATTCTCTGATGTTTCAACACCATTCTCCTGTCATTAAACAATGTGTTGCTGTTAGCAAGGCAATTTGTTGATGTAATCCTCCTGTTTTATACTCATTCTTAGACATTAAGCTTACTTCAGTGTGTGAGTTTCCAGAGTTCTGTAAGCACCTCCAAGGGTCTGTAGCTGCTTTCATATGAATTCCAAGGTGAAAAGACGTATTTTTTTTTTTTTTTAATTACTACCAGCACAGGAAAGAATCATTATCACATTCATGGACGTGCTCTGTTATTTGGAGATCTGGCAGGTTTTCCATTTTCATACAGTTATCATAAGGGCCTTTTGAGGACTTTACTACTATTTGAACACAAGTTTGGCTATTGCTCACCTCTCTTAGTTCTTTTTCTTTAAATATATTTTATTGATATTTTACAGAGGAAGTGAGAGAGATAGAGAGCCAGGAATGTCGGTGAGAGAGAAACATCTATCAGCTGCCTCCTGCACATCCCCTACTGGGGAAGTACCCGCAACCAAGGTACATGCCATTGACCGGAATCGAACCCAGCACCTCTCAGTCCGCAGACCGACGCTCTACCACTGAGCCAAACCGGTTTCGGCGACTGCTTGAAGTACTCAGATACTGTCGCACAGTCCTATGAAGAGGAGTTGTGAAATTTTTACCAGCTTTCCCCACCCCACAAACACCAAGCCATTTTGACAATTAAAATCAAAGGGAAACTGTACCACATCAAATTATCAGCCTTGTAAGTGGTTTTACCAATGCCAACATTGTGTTATTCGGGTCTTACATCTAGTTGAACATGCATTTCTTGTGTAGGAAGTACCATTCTAAAATGTTTGTGTCCTATAGTTTTCAATTTGCCATGTTACACTCATGCTCCAGTGAGGGCATCTCTTTCACCGTGAATTCAAAGGCTGATACATGATAAACTCTCCCACAACCCATAAGCTAACTGTAAACCTAACCTTAACCCTAACCCTAGCCCTAGCCCTAGCCCTAGCCCCAGCCTTGGCCCTAGCCCTAGCCCTAGCCCCATCCCTAACCCTAACCCTAAACCTAACCCTAACCTCAACGCAAACCCTAACCCTAACCCTAACCCTAACCCTAACCCTAAACCTAACCCTAGCCCTAGACCTAGCCCTAGCCCCAGCCCTAGCCCTAACCCTAAACCTAACCCTAACCCCAACCCTAACCCTTATCCTAGCCCCAGCACCAGCCCCAGCCCCAGCCCCAGCCCTAGCCCCAACCCTAAACCAAACCCTAACCCTAACCCTAACCCTAACCCTAACCCTAACCCTAACCGGCAGGGCTGGCGGGTTTGTAGTCAGGGACACGTGCCCTGGTCTCCAGAAAATGCTTTCCCCCATCATCCCTCGGATGTCCTTAGGGATCATGTAGGCTCTTGCTTTGGCAAAGTCCAAAGCCCTGAGGGGTCTGCAGGTCAGCCTGCTTAAAGGAAAGCATACAGGCCATAGAGCCCTGCACCCTTGAGGTCACTCGCTCAGTCACAGGACAGTTCGGAATGTAGAACTCTGGTCACCAGGCAACCTTGCATCCAGGAGACAGGCCCCTCTCCCCTCACTTGGCTGTCCAAAGGCCTGGGGAGAGAGCTGGTCTGCAGGTGGTCTCAGGGGGTCGGGTGTCTTTGGAAGAGATTCCCACAGCAGCTGTCTCGCTCACCGCACACAGTGGCCTTGGTCTCCCCTCCGACACCTGCTGTCACTCGGCAGTGTGCAGCCTCAGGTAAGGCATGAACTTCCTCCCAGGTTGGGTCAGGCCCACATAATTGTCACCGCGGCACGTGGGCCTGCTCACCTGGCCCTGACCATTTGATGACGTCAGCACTTCCTGTTTCAAAGCTTCTTCTTGTCTTTTCTTTGAGAAAAGACAAGTCACTGGCAATGAGTTAGACCTGTAACCTGTAGCAACCTATATTCTCTGATGTTTCAACACCATTCTCCTGTCATTAAACAATGTGTTGCTGTTAGCAAGGCTCTTTGTTGATGTAATCCTCCTGTTTTATACTCATTCTTAGACATTAAGCTTACTTCAGTGTGTGAGTTTCCAGAGTTCTGTAAGCACCTCCAAAGGTCTGTAGCTGCTTTCATATGAATTCCAAGGTGAAAAGACGTATTTTTTTTTTTTTAATTACTACCAGCACAGGAAAGAATCATTATCACATTCATGGACGTGCTCTGTTATTTGGAGATCTGGCAGGTTTTCCATTTTCATACAGTTATCATAAGGGCCTTTTGAGGACTTTACTACTATTTGAACACAAGTTTGGCTATTGCTCACCTCTCTTAGTTCTTTTTCTTTAAATATATTTTATTGATATTTTACAGAGGAAGTGAGAGAGATAGAGAGCCAGGAATGTCGGTGAGAGAGAAACATCTATCAGCTGCCTCCTGCACATCCCCTACTGGGGAAGTACCCGCAACCAAGGTACATGCCATTGACCGGAATCGAACCCAGCACCTCTCAGTCCGCAGACCGACGCTCTACCACTGAGCCAAACCGGTTTCGGCGACTGCTTGAAGTACTCAGATACTGTCGCACAGTCCTATGAAGAGGAGTTGTGAAATTTTTACCAGCTTTCCCCACCCCACAAACACCAAGCCATTTTGACAATTAAAATCAAAGGGAAACTGTACCACATCAAATTATCAGCCTTGTAAGTGGTTTTACCAATGCCAACATTGTGTTATTCGGGTCTTACATCTAGTTGAACATGCATTTCTTGTGTAGGAAGTACCATTCTAAAATGTTTGTGTCCTATAGTTTTCAATTTGCCATGTTACACTCATGCTCCAGTGAGGGCATCTCTTTCACCGTGAATTCAAAGGCTGATACATGATAAACTCTCCCACAACCCATAAGCTAACTGTAAACCTAACCTTAACCCTAACCCTAGCCCTAGCCCTAGCCCTAGCCCCAGCCTTGGCCCTAGCCCTAGCCCTAGCCCCATCCCTAACCCTAACCCTAAACCTAACCCTAACCTCAACGCAAACCCTAACCCTAACCCTAACCCTAACCCTAACCCTAACCCTAAACCTAACCCTAGCCCTAGACCTAGCCCTAGCCCCAGCCCTAGCCCTAACCCTAAACCTAACCCTAACCCCAACCCTAACCCTTATCCTACCCCAGCCCCAGCCCCAGCCCCAGCCCCAGCCCTAGCCCCAACCCTAAACCAAACCCTAACCCTAACCCTAACCCTAACCCTAACCCTAAGCCGAACCCTAACCGGCAGGGCTGGCGGGTTTGTAGTCAGGGACACGTGCCCTGGTCTCCAGAAAATGCTTTCCCCCATCATCCCTCGGATGTCCTTAGGGATCATGTAGGCTCTTGCTTTGGCAAAAGTCCAAAGCCCTGAGGGGTCTGCAGGTCAGCCTGCTTAAAGGAAAGCATACAGGCCATAGAGCCCTGCACCCTTGAGGTCACTCGCTCAGTCACAGGACAGTTCGGAATGTAGAACTCTGGTCACCAGGCAACCTTGCATCTAGGAGACAGGCCCCTCTCCCCTCACTTGGCTGGCCAAAGGCCTGGGGAGAGAGCTGGTCTGCAGGTGGTCTCAGGGGGTGGGGTGTCATTGGAAGAGATTCCCACAGCAGCTGTCTCGCTCACCGCACACAGTGGCCTTGGTCTCCCCTCCGACACCTGCTGTCACTCGGCAGTGTGCAGCCTCAGGTAAGGCATGAACTTCCTCCCAGGTTGGGTCAGGCCCACATAATTGTCACCGCGGCACGTGGGCCTGCTCACCTGGCCCTGACCATTTGATGACGTCAGCACTTCCTGTTTCAAAGCTTCTCAGCCTTCTTTGAGAAAAGACAAGTCACTGGCAATGAGTTAGACCTGTAACCTATAGCAACCTATATTCTCTGATGTTTCAACACCATTCTCCTGTCACTAAACAATGTGTTGCTGTTAGCAAGGCTCTTTGTTGATGTAATCCTCCTGTTTTATACTCATTCTTAGACATTAAGCTTACTTCAGTGTGTGAGTTTCCAGAGTTCTGTAAGCACCTCCAAGGGTCTGTAGCTGCTTTCATATGAATTCCAAGGTGAAAAGACGTATTTTTTTTTTTTAATTACTACCAGCACAGGAAAGAATCATTATCACATTCATGGACGTGCTCTGTTATTTGGAGATCTGGCAGGTTTTCCATTTTCATACAGTTATCATAAGGGCCTTTTGAGGACTTTACTACTATTTGAACACAAGTTTGGCTATTGCTCACCTCTCTTAGTTCTTTTTCTTTAAATATATTTTATTGATATTTTACAGAGGAAGTGAGAGAGATAGAGAGCCAGGAATGTCGGTGAGAGAGAAACATCTATCAGCTGCCTCCTGCACATCCCCTACTGGGGAAGTACCCGCAACCAAGGTACATGCCATTGACCGGAATCGAACCCAGCACCTCTCAGTCCGCAGACCGACGCTCTACCACTGAGCCAAACCGGTTTCGGCGACTGCTTGAAGTACTCAGATACTGTCGCACAGTCCTATGAAGAGGAGTTGTGAAATTTTTCACCAGCTTTCCCCACCCCACAAACACCAAGCCATTTTGACAATTAAAATCAAAGGGAAACTGTACCACATCAAATTATCAGCCTTGTAAGTGCTTTTACCAATGCCAACATTGTGTTATTCGGGTCTTACATCTAGTTGAACATGCATTTCTTGTGTAGGAAGTACCATTCTAAAATGTTTGTGTCCTATAGTTTTCAATTTGCCATGTTACACTCATGCTCCAGTGAGGGCATCTCTTTCACGGTGAATTCAAAGGCTGATACATGATAAACTCTCCCACAACCCATAAGCTAACTGTAAACCTAACCCTAACCCTAACCCTAGCCCTAGCCCTAGCCCTATCCCCAGCCTTGGCCCTAGCCCTAGCCCTAGCCCCATCCCTAACCCTAACCCTAAACCTAACCCTAACCCCAACGCAAAGCCTAACCCTAACCCTAACCCTAACCCTAACCCTAACCCTAACCCTAAACCTAACCCTAGCCCTAGACCTAGCCCTAGCCCCAGCCCTAGCCCTAACCCTAAACCTAACCCTAACCCCAACCCTAACCCTTATCCTAGCCCCAGCCCCAGCCCCAGCCCCAGCCCCAGCCCCAGCCCTAGCCCCAACCCTAAACCAAACCCTAACCCTAACCCTAACCCTAACCCTAACCCTAACCCTAACCGGCAGGGCTGGCGGGTTTGTAGTCAGGGACACGTGCCCTGGTCTCCAGAAAATGCTTTCCCCCATCATCCCTCGGATGTCCTTAGGGATCATGTAGGCTCTTGCTTTGGCAAAAGTCCAAAGCCCTGAGGGGTCTGCAGGTCAGCCTGCTTAAAGGAAAGCATACAGGCCATAGAGCCCTGCACCCTTGAGGTCACTCGCTCAGTCACAGGACAGTTCGGAATGTAGAACTCTGGTCACCAGGCAACCTTGCATCCAGGAGACAGGCCCCTCTCCCCTCACTTGGCTGACCAAAGGCCTGGGGAGAGAGCTGGTCTGCAGGTGGTCTCAGGGGGTGGGGTGTCTTTGGAAGAGATTCCCACAGCAGCTGTCTCGCTCACCGCACACAGTGGCCTTGGTCTCCCCTCCGACACCTGCTGTCACTCGGCAGTGTGCAGCCTCAGGTAAGGCATGAACTTCCTCCCAGGTTGGGTCAGGCCCACATAATTGTCACCGCGGCACGTGGGCCTGCTCACCTGGCCCTGACCATTTGATGACGTCAGCACTTCCTGTTTCAAAGCTTCTCAGCCTTCTTTGAGAAAAGACAAGTCACTGGCAATGAGTTAGACCTGTAACCTATAGCAACCTATATTCTCTGATGTTTCAACACCATTCTCCTGTCACTAAACAATGTGTTGCTGTTAGCAAGGCTCTTTGTTGATGTAATCCTCCTGTTTTATACTCATTCTTAGACATTAAGCTTACTTCAGTGTGTGAGTTTCCAGAGTTCTGTAAGCACCTCCAAGGGTCTGTAGCTGCTTTCATATGAATTCCAAGGTGAAAAGACGTATTTTTTTTTTTTTTAATTACTACCAGCACAGGAAAGAATCATTATCACATTCATGGACGTGCTCTGTTATTTGGAGATCTGGCAGGTTTTCCATTTTCATACAGTTATCATAAGGGCCTTTTGAGGACTTTACTACTATTTGAACACAAGTTTGGCTATTGCTCACCTCTCTTAGTTCTTTTTCTTTAAATATATTTTATTGATATTTTACAGAGGAAGTGAGAGAGATAGAGAGCCAGGAATGTCGGTGAGAGAGAAACATCTATCAGCTGCCTCCTGCACATCCCCTACTGGGGAAGTACCCGCAACCAAGGTACATGCCATTGACCGGAATCGAACCCAGCACCTCTCAGTCCGCAGACCGACGCTCTACCACTGAGCCAAACCGGTTTCGGCGACTGCTTGAAGTACTCAGATACTGTCGCACAGTCCTATGAAGAGGAGTTGTGAAATTTTTACCAGCTTTCCCCACCCCACAAACACCAAGCCATTTTGACAATTAAAATCAAAGGGAAACTGTACCACATCAAATTATCAGCCTTGTAAGTGGTTTTACCAATGCCAACATTGTGTTATTCGGGTCTTACATCTAGTTGAACATGCATTTCTTGTGTAGGAAGTACCATTCTAAAATGTTTGTGTCCTACAGTTTTCAATTTGCCATGTTACACTCATGCTCCAGTGAGGGCATCTCTTTCACCGTGAATTCAAAGGCTGATACATGATAAACTCTCCCACAACCCATAAGCTAACTGTAAACCTAACCTTAACCCTAACCCTAGCCCTAGCCCTAGCCCTAGCCCCAGCCTTGGCCCTAGCCCTAGCCCTAGCCCCATCCCTAACCCTAACCCTAAACCTAACCCTAACCTCAACGCAAACCCTAACCCTAACCCTAACCCTAACCCTAACCCTAAACCTAACCCTAGCCCTAGACCTAGCCCTAGCCCCAGCCCTAGCCCTAACCCTAAACCTAACCCTAACCCCAACCCTAACCCTTATCCTAGCCCCAGCCCCAGCCCCAGCCCCAGCCCCAGCCCTAGCCCCAACCCTAAACCAAACCCTAACCCTAACCCTAACCCTAACCCTAACCCTAACCCGAACCCTAACCGGCAGGGCTGGCGGGTTTGTAGTCAGGGACACGTGCCCTGGTCTCCAGAAAATGCTTTCCCCCATCATCCCTCGGATGTCCTTAGGGATCATGTAGGCTCTTGCTTTGGCAAAAGTCCAAAGCCCTGAGGGGTCTGCAGGTCAGCCTGCTTAAAGGAAAGCATACAGGCCATAGAGCCCTGCACCCTTGAGGTCACTCGCTCAGTCACAGGACAGTTCGGAATGTAGAACTCTGGTCACCAGGCAACCTTGCATCCAGGAGACAGGCCCCTCTCCCCTCACTTGGCTGGCCAAAGGCCTGGGGAGAGAGCTGGTCTGCAGGTGGTCTCAGGGGGTGGGGTGTCTTTGGAAGAGATTCCCACAGCAGCTGTCTCGCTCACCGCACACAGTGGCCTTGGTCTCCCCTCCGACACCTGCTGTCACTCGGCAGTGTGCAGCCTCAGGTAAGGCATGAACTTCCTCCCAGGTTGGGTCAGGCCCACATAATTGTCACCGCGGCACGTGGGCCTGCTCACCTGGCCCTGACCATTTGATGACGTCAGCACTTCCTGTTTCAAAGCTTCTCAGCCTTCTTTGAGAAAAGACAAGTCACTGGCAATGAGTTAGACCTGTAACCTATAGCAACCTATATTCTCTGATGTTTCAACACCATTCTCCTGTCACTAAACAATGTGTTGCTGTTAGCAAGGCTCTTTGTTGATGTAATCCTCCTGTTTTATACTCATTCTTAGACATTAAGCTTACTTCAGTGTGTGAGTTTCCAGAGTTCTGTAAGCACCTCCAAGGGTCTGTAGCTGCTTTCATATGAATTCCAAGGTGAAAAGACGTATTTTTTTTTTTTTAATTACTACCAGCACAGGAAAGAATCATTATCACATTCATGGACGTGCTCTGTTATTTGGAGATCTGGCAGGTTTTCCATTTTCATACAGTTATCATAAGGGCCTTTTGAGGACTTTACTACTATTTGAACACAAGTTTGGCTATTGCTCACCTCTCTTAGTTCTTTTTCTTTAAATATATTTTATTGATATTTTACAGAGGAAGTGAGAGAGATAGAGAGCCAGGAATGTCGGTGAGAGAGAAACATCTATCAGCTGCCTCCTGCACATCCCCTACTGGGGAAGTACCCGCAACCAAGGTACATGCCATTGACCGGAATTGAACCCAGCACCTCTCAGTCCGCAGACCGACGCTCTACCACTGAGCCAAACCGGTTTCGGCGACTGCTTGAAGTACTCAGATACTGTCGCACAGTCCTATGAAGAGGAGTTGTGAAATTTTTACCAGCTTTCCCCACCCCACAAACACCAAGCCATTTTGACAATTAAAATCAAAGGGAAACTGTACCACATCAAATTATCAGCCTTGTAAGTGGTTTTACCAATGCCAACATTGTGTTATTCGGGTCTTACATCTAGTTGAACATGCATTTCTTGTGTAGGAAGTACCATTCTAAAATGTTTGTGTCCTATAGTTTTCAATTTGCCATGTTACACTCATGCTCCAGTGAGGGCATCTCTTTCACCGTGAATTCAAAGGCTGATACATGATAAACTCTCCCACAACCCATAAGCTAACTGTAAACCTAACCTTAACCCTAACCCTAGCCCTAGCCCTAGCCCTAGCCCCAGCCTTGGCCCTAGCCCTAGCCCTAGCCCCATCCCTAACCCTAACCCTAAACCTAACCCTAACCTCAACGCAAACCCTAACCCTAACCCTAACCCTAACCCTAACCCTAACCCTAATCCTAACCCTAGCCCTAGACCTAGCCCTAGCCCCAGCCCTAGCCCTAACCCTAAACCTAACCCTAACCCCAACCCTAACCCTTATCCTAGCCCCAGCCCCAGCCCCAGCCCCAGCCCCAGCCCCAGCCCTAGCCCCAACCCTAAACCAAACCCTAACCCTAACCCTAACCCTAACCCTAACCCTAACCCGAACCCTAACCGGCAGGGCTAGCGGGTTTGTAGTCAGGGACACGTGCCCTGGTCTCCAGAAAATGCTTTCCCCCATCATCCCTCGGATGTCCTTAGGGATCATGTAGGCTCTTGCTTTGGCAAAAGTCCAAAGGCCTGAGGGGTCTGCAGGTCAGCCTGCTTAAAGGAAAGCATACAGGCCATAGAGCCCTGCACCCTTGAGGTCACTCGCTCAGTCACAGGACAGTTCGGAATGTAGAACTCTGGTCACCAGGCAACCTTGCATCTAGGAGACAGGCCCCTCTCCCCTCACTTGGCTGGCCAAAGGCCTGGGGAGAGAGCTGGTCTGCAGGTGGTCTCAGGGGGTGGGGTGTCTTTGGAAGAGATTCCCACAGCAGCTGTCTCGCTTACCGCACACAGTGGCCTTGGTCTCCCCTCCGACACCTGCTGTCACTCGGCAGTGTGCAGCCTCAGGTAAGGCATGAACTTCCTCCCAGGTTGGGTCAGGCCCACATAATTGTCACCGCGGCACGTGGGCCTGCTCACCTGGCCCTGACCATTTGATGACGTCAGCACTTCCTGTTTCAAAGCTTCTCAGCCTTCTTTGAGAAAAGACAAGTCACTGGCAATGAGTTAGACCTGTAACCTATAGCAACCTATATTCTCTGATGTTTCAACACCATTCTCCTGTCACTAAACAATGTGTTGCTGTTAGCAAGGCTCTTTGTTGATGTAATCCTCCTGTTTTATACTCATTCTTAGACATTAAGCTTACTTCAGTGTGTGAGTTTCCAGAGTTCTGTAAGCACCTCCAAGGGTCTGTAGCTGCTTTCATATGAATTCCAAGGTGAAAAGACGTATTTTTTTTTTTAAATTACTACCATCACAGGAAAGAATCATTATCACATTCATGGACGTGCTCTGTTATTTGGAGATCTGGCAGGTTTTCCATTTTCATACAGTTATCATAAGGGCCTTTTGAGGACTTTACTACTATTTGAACACAAGTTTGGCTATTGCTCACCTCTCTTAGTTCTTTTTCTTTAAATATATTTTATTGATATTTTACAGAGGAAGTGAGAGAGATAGAGAGCCAGGAATGTCGGTGAGAGAGAAACATCTATCAGCTGCCTCCTGCACATCCCCTACTGGGGAAGTACCCGCAACCAAGGTACATGCCATTGACCGGAATCGAACCCAGCACCTCTCAGTCCGCAGACCGACGCTCTACCACTGAGCCAAACCGGTTTCGGCGACTGCTTGAAGTACTCAGATACTGTCGCACAGTCCTATGAAGAGGAGTTGTGAAATTTTTACCAGCTTTCCCCACCCCACAAACACCAAGCCATTTTGACAATTAAAATCAAAGGGAAACTGTACCACATCAAATTATCAGCCTTGTAAGTGGTTTTACCAATGCCAACATTTTGTTATTCGGGTCTTACATCTAGTTGAACATGCATTTCTTGTGTAGGAAGTACCATTCTAAAATGTTTGTGTCCTATAGTTTTCAATTTGCCATGTTACACTCATGCTCCAGTGAGGGCATCTCTTTCACCGTGAATTCAAAGGCTGATACATGATAAACTCTCCCACAACCCATAAGCTAACTGTAAACCTAACCTTAACCCTAACCCTAGCCCTAGCCCTAGCCCTAGCCCCAGCCTTGGCCCTAGCCCTAGCCCTAGCCCCATCCCTAACCCTAACCCTAAACCTAACCCTAACCTCAACGCAAACCCTAACCCTAACCCTAACCCTAACCCTAACCCTAAACCTAACCCTAGCCCTAGACCTAGCCCTAGCCCCAGCCCTAGCCCTAACCCTAAACCTAACCCTAACCCCAACCCTAACCCTTATCCTAGCCCCAGCCCCAGCCCCAGCCCCAGCCCCAGCCCTAGCCCCAACCCTAAACCAAACCCTAACCCTAACCCTAACCCTAACCCTAACCCGAACCCTAACCGGCAGGGCTGGCGGGTTTGTAGTCAGGGACACGTGCCCTGGTCTCCAGAAAATGCTTTCCCCCATCATCCCTCGGATGTCCTTAGGGATCATGTAGGCTCTTGCTTTGGCAAAAGTCCAAAGCCCTGAGGGGTCTGCAGGTCAGCCTGCTTAAAGGAAAGCATACAGGCCATAGAGCCCTGCACCCTTGAGGTCACTCGCTCAGTCACAGGACAGTTCGGAATGTAGAACTCTGGTCACCAGGCAACCTTGCATCCAGGAGACAGGCCCCTCTCCCCTCACTTGGCTGGCCAAAGGCCTGGGGAGAGAGCTGGTCTGCAGGTGGTCTCAGGGGGTGGGGTGTCTTTGGAAGAGATTCCCACAGCAGCTGTCTCGCTCACCTCACACAGTGGCCTTGGTCTCCCCTCCGACACCTGCTGTCACTCGGCAGTGTGCAGCCTCAGGTAAGGCATGAACTTCCTCCCAGGTTGGGTCAGGCCCACATAATTGTCACCGCGGCACGTGGGCCTGCTCACCTGGCCCTGACCATTTGATGACGTCAGCACTTCCTGTTTCAAAGCTTCTCAGCCTTCTTTGAGAAAAGACAAGTCACTGGCAATGAGTTAGACCTGTAACCTATAGCAACCTATATTCTCTGATGTTTCAACACCATTCTCCTGTCACTAAAAAATGTGTTGCTGTTAGCAAGGCTCTTTGTTGATGTAATCCTCCTGTTTTATACTCATTCTTAGACATTAAGCTTACTTCAGTGTGTGAGTTTCCAGAGTTCTGTAAGCACCTCCAAGGGTCTGTAGCTGCTTTCATATGAATTCCAAGGTGAAAAGACGTATTTTTTTTTTTTAATTACTACCAGCACAGGAAAGAATCATTATCACATTCATGGACGTGCTCTGTTATTTGGAGATCTGGCAGGTTTTCCATTTTCATACAGTTATCATAAGGGCCTTTTGAGGACTTTACTACTATTTGAACACAAGTTTGGCTATTGCTCACCTCTCTTAGTTCTTTTTCTTTAAATATATTTTATTGATATTTTACAGAGGAAGTGAGAGAGATAGAGAGCCAGGAATGTCGGTGAGAGAGAAACATCTATCAGCTGCCTCCTGCACATCCCCTACTGGGGAAGTACCCGCAACCAAGGTATATGCCATTGACCGGAATCGAACCCAGCACCTCTCAGTCCGCAGACCGACGCTCTACCACTGAGCCAAACCGGTTTCGGCGACTGCTTGAAGTACTCAGATACTGTCGCACAGTCCTATGAAGAGGAGTTGTGAAATTTTTACCAGCTTTCCCCACCTCACAAACACCAAGCCATTTTGACAATTAAAATCAAAGGGAAACTGTACCACATCAAATTATCAGCCTTATAAGTGGTTTTACCAATGCCAACATTGTGTTATTCGGGTCTTACATCTAGTTGAACATGCATTTCTTGTGTAGGAAGTACCATTCTAAAATGTTTGTGTCCTATAGTTTTCAATTTGCCATGTTACACTCATGCTCCAGTGAGGGCATCTCTTTCACCGTGAATTCAAAGGCTGATACATGATAAACTCTTCCACAACCCATAAGCTAACTGTAAACCTAACCCTAACCCTAACCCTAGCCCTAGCCCTAGCCCTAGCCCCAGCCTTGGCCCTAGCCCTAGCCCTAGCCCCATCCCTAACCCTAACCCTAAACCTAACCCTAACCTCAACGCAAACCCTAACCCTAACCCTAACCCTAACTCTAACCCTAACCCTAAACCTAACCCTAGCCCTAGACCTAGCCCTAGCCCCAGCCCTAGCCCTAACCCTAAACCTAACCCTAACCCCAACCCTAACCCTTATCCTAGCCCCAGCCCCAGCCCCAGCCCCAGCCCCAGCCCTAGCCCCAACCCTAAACCAAACCCTAACCCTAACTCTAACCCTAACCCTAACCCTAACCCTAACCGGCAGGGCTGGCGGGTTTGTAGTCAGGGACACGTGCCCTGGTCTCCAGAAAATGCTTTCCCCCATCATCCCTCGGATGTCCTTAGGGATCATGTAGGCTCTTGCTTTGGCAAAGTCCAAAGCCCTGAGGGGTCTGCAGGTCAGCCTGCTTAAAGGAAAGCATACAGGCCATAGAGCCCTGCACCCTTGAGGTCACTCGCTCAGTCACAGGACAGTTCGGAATGTAGAACTCTGGTCACCAGGCAACCTTGCATCCAGGAGACAGGCCCCTCTCCCCTCACTTGGCTGACCAAAGGCCTGGGGAGAGAGCTGGTCTGCAGGTGGTCTCAGGGGGTGGGGTGTCTTTGGAAGAGATTCCCACAGCAGCTGTCTCGCTCACCGCACACAGTGGCCTTGGTCTCCCCTCCGACACCTGCTTTCACTCGGCAGTGTGCAGCCTCAGGTAAGGCATGAACTTCCTCCCAGGTTGGGTCAGGCCCACATAATTGTCACCGCGGCACGTGGGCCTGCTCACCTGGCCCTGACCATTTGATGACGTCAGCACTTCCTGTTTCAAAGCTTCTCAGCCTTCTTTGAGAAAAGACAAGTCACTGGCAATGAGTTAGACCTGTAACCTATAGCAACCTATATTCTCTGATGTTTCAACACCATTCTCCTGTCACTAAACAATGTGTTGCTGTTAGCAAGGCTCTTTGTTGATGTAATCCTCCTGTTTTATACTCATTCTTAGACATTAAGCTTACTTCAGTGTGTGAGTTTCCAGAGTTCTGTAAGCACCTCCAAGGGTCTGTAGCTGCTTTCATATGAATTCCAAGGTGAAAAGACGTATTTTTTTTTTTTAATTACTACCAGCACAGGAAAGAATCATTATCACATTCATGGACGTGCTCTGTTATTTGGAGATCTGGCAGGTTTTCCATTTTCATACAGTTATCATAAGGGCCTTTTGAGGACTTTACTACTATTTGAACACAAGTTTGGCTATTGCTCACCTCTCTTAGTTCTTTTTCTTTAAATATATTTTATTGATATTTTACAGAGGAAGTGAGAGAGATAGAGAGCCAGGAATGTCGGTGAGAGAGAAACATCTATCAGCTGCCTCCTGCACATCCCCTACTGGGGAAGTACCCGCAACCAAGGTACATGCCATTGACCGGAATTGAACCCAGCACCTCTCAGTCCGCAGACCGACGCTCTACCACTGAGCCAAACCGGTTTCGGCGACTGCTTGAAGTACTCAGATACTGTCGCACAGTCCTATGAAGAGGAGTTGTGAAATTTTTACCAGCTTTCCCCACCCCACAAACACCAAGCCATTTTGACAATTAAAATCAAAGGGAAACTGTACCACATCAAATTATCAGCCTTGTAAGTGGTTTTACCAATGCCAACATTGTGTTATTCGGGTCTTACATCTAGTTGAACATGCATTTCTTGTGTAGGAAGTACCATTCTAAAATGTTTGTGTCCTATAGTTTTCAATTTGCCATGTTACACTCATGCTCCAGTGAGGGCATCTCTTTCACCGTGAATTCAAAGGCTGATACATGATAAACTCTCCCACAACCCATAAGCTAACTGTAAACCTAACCTTAACCCTAACCCTAGCCCTAGCCCTAGCCCTAGCCCCAGCCTTGGCCCTAGCCCTAGCCCTAGCCCCATCCCTAACCCTAACCCTAAACCTAACCCTAACCTCAACGCAAACCCTAACCCTAACCCTAACCCTAACCCTAACCCTAACCCTAACCCTAACCCTAATCCTAACCCTAGCCCTAGACCTAGCCCTAGCCCCAGCCCTAGCCCTAACCCTAAACCTAACCCTAACCCCAACCCTAACCCTTATCCTAGCCCCAGCCCCAGCCCCAGCCCCAGCCCCAGCCCTAGCCCCAACCCTAAACCAAACCCTAACCCTAACCCTAACCCTAACCCTAACCCTAACCCGAACCCTAACCGGCAGGGCTAGCGGGTTTGTAGTCAGGGACACGTGCCCTGGTCTCCAGAAAATGCTTTCCCCCATCATCCCTCGGATGTCCTTAGGGATCATGTAGGCTCTTGCTTTGGCAAAAGTCCAAAGCCCTGAGGGGTCTGCAGGTCAGCCTGCTTAAAGGAAAGCATACAGGCCATAGAGCCCTGCACCCTTGAGGTCACTCGCTCAGTCACAGGACAGTTCGGAATGTAGAACTCTGGTCACCAGGCAACCTTGCATCCAGGAGACAGGCCCCTCTCCCCTCACTTGGCTGGCCAAAGGCCTGGGGAGAGAGCTGGTCTGCAGGTGGTCTCAGGGGGTGGGGTGTCTTTGGAAGAGATTCCCACAGCAGCTGTCTCGCTCACCGCACACAGTGGCCTTGGTCTCCCCTCCGACACCTGCTGTCACTCGGCAGTGTGCAGCCTCAGGTAAGGCATGAACTTCCTCCCAGGTTGGGTCAGGCCCACATAATTGTCACCGCGGCACGTGGGCCTGCTCACCTGGCCCTGACCATTTGATGACGTCAGCACTTCCTGTTTCAAAGCTTCTCAGCCTTCTTTGAGAAAAGACAAGTCACTGGCAATGAGTTAGACCTGTAACCTATAGCAACCTATATTCTCTGATGTTTCAACACCATTCTCCTGTCACTAAACAATGTGTTGCTGTTAGCAAGGCTCTTTGTTGATGTAATCCTCCTGTTTTATACTCATTCTTAGACATTAAGCTTACTTCAGTGTGTGAGTTTCCAGAGTTCTGTAAGCACCTCCAAGGGTCTGTAGCTGCTTTCATATGAATTCCAAGGTGAAAAGACGTATTTTTTTTTTTTTAATTACTACCAGCACAGGAAAGAATCATTATCACATTCATGGACGTGCTCTGTTATTTGGAGATCTGGCAGGTTTTCCATTTTCATACAGTTATCATAAGGGCCTTTTGAGGACTTTACTACTATTTGAACACAAGTTTGGCTATTGCTCACCTCTCTTAGTTCTTTTTCTTTAAATATATTTTATTGATATTTTACAGAGGAAGTGAGAGAGATAGAGAGCCAGGAATGTCGGTGAGAGAGAAACATCTATCAGCTGCCTCCTGCACATCCCCTACTGGGGAAGTACCCGCAACCAAGGTACATGCCATTGACCGGAATCGAACCCAGCACCTCTCAGTCCGCAGACCGACGCTCTACCACTGAGCCAAACCGGTTTCGGCGACTGCTTGAAGTACTCAGATACTGTCGCACAGTCCTATGAAGAGGAGTTGTGAAATTTTTACCAGCTTTCCCCACCCCACAAACACCAAGCCATTTTGACAATTAAAATCAAAGGGAAACTGTACCACATCAAATTATCAGCCTTGTAAGTGGTTTTACCAATGCCAACATTTTGTTATTCGGGTCTTACATCTAGTTGAACATGCATTTCTTGTGTAGGAAGTACCATTCTAAAATGTTTGTGTCCTATAGTTTTCAATTTGCCA